>JAHHUM010001776.1:264045-596193 GCA_036173005.1 Crenichthys baileyi | reverse complement strand
AAAAAGTTTAAACCCGGGAACCAGAGTGCAGGGGAAAAACTGGTGATTGCCTAAGCAACAGAGGTTCTAGGCAACACCACTTTACGTCAATAGCTATCAGACTCAGTCTCGCACAGATACAAACTCAAATGAACAGCTAGTATTCACTTTCAAAAAAGCAATACATGGACAGTGGTAAAAACCTTGCTATTGTTCCTTTGTTCTTTTTTTTTAAACCCACTTTTCTGGTGACCGTTGCAAAAGGTTTCATAAATTTAAAAAAATTAAAAATCAAAAGCCCTACATCTCTTATGCACAGACCCACAAAAACAATTCTATCACTGTTGGCAGTTTTCATAAAATTGACACTAAAAAGCATGCCTTTTTGGGGAGAAACAAGGAAAAATTTTAAAAAATTACCTTTAATTTTTTTTTTAAACCCGCTGAAATGCTAAATCCAAATTCAAACAAAAAAATTTCATTTATGATTAAGATAAAGTGAGTACTATCATGTAAAATTCATGATATGATATATCTTTCAGCCTTGACTGAATCCAGTGGTTGTAGCAAGATGCAGAGACAGAGTGACAGAATGAGAGATCAAGTATGACACCGAGTGCACATAAGAAAGAATCAAAAGACAGAGGGAGAAAGTGGGAGATTGCGAGCGTACGTTTGTGCACATATGGGTTTCGGCGTGAGTGTGTGTGTGTGTGTGTGTGTGTGTGTGTGGGGGGGAGAGGGGGGAAAAACGTTTAAAATGTGTGTCCCTTTTGGCCCTGTTGTCATTTGACCATGTCGAGATTTCTGTCACTTTTAAAGTCATGTGGGAATTCTACAGATTTGTAAACTACTTTTATGGTGCTGGCCAAACCAAAACAAAAGAAAAGCAGCAATATTTAAAAACCCAATATTCCCCACGCCTTTTTTGCTCCCAAAATTTTCAAAAACAGAAGAAAGGGCTTAATATTTACTTGGGGGAGATGGAAAGGTTTAAAAGAAAACTGCACACATGGAAAAAAAAAAAAATCCTTGAGCAAAAGCACATATTATTTATGATGGTTTCAAAAAATCAAGCTCCTAAGAGAAAGGCCACATAAAAAATGGAAATTGCTTTTAATCTGTTGCCTTTCCCCCCCTCAAAAAAAGAAGAATACTAAAAAAAAAAAAAAAAAAGAAAAAAAACAAACTTTGGGAGGGAGGATTAATCTGAGACTGATAAATATATGGAAGAGAGAAAAAAAGTCAACAGAAAAGAATTAGATACTTAGAAAGTGCAGACACAAAGAGTGGTACAGGGTGGGGGTTATGGATAACGGTTGCGTGAAATGAAGCAAAAGACAAACAGAGGGAAAAAAGGGTGATTAAAATGAGCGGGGGAATTCATTGTTTGCGATTTTGGGCATTTTTTAAAAAGCGACTCAGGAGAGAAGAAGAGAGGAGAACAGGAGGGGATCAGTAAAGAAAAGAGGATAAAGGTGGTGCAGGGACCTAGAGAGCATAGAGACAACTGTAGTCTATAAATGATGAAAAAAAACTATGAAAGATTTCTTTATATATTAATACATAGGCACATGTCTGGAAGAATTTTCTTTTTTGTTAGACGTTTTAAATTTTTAACAATGAATGAATGAAGAAGAGCATTTCTTTTTTTAAATAAATTATCTGACAAATTTTTCCATTTTTAATGAAAAAATTTTAAATGCACGCTGGTTTGTTGGTGTCTCTTGTTTTTAATAAAAAATAAAGCAACTAATGCAAAAACAGGGGGCATGAATGATGCAGAAGTAGTGAGTAATAAAGGTTGTCCTGTGTGACATTTTGTTGAAGCAGTAATACCTGGATATTTTACTGCTGACCAAGAAATTATCTAAAAAAAAAATGTTCAAAGAAGGTAGTTTGGATCCAAATGTTATTTAGCAAAAAAATTGTTTGTTAGTGTTCAGTTTTATTATGATATTATTGGTTTAAATAGAACAAAAAAAAAACTACAGTCTTGGTACCTTTTTTCAAAATCTAGGATGCTAAATGTCAGAAAATACAACTACTGATTTGTTCTTTTCCTTGTTCTAAAATTCTTTAAATCAAACTTCAAAAATACAAAAACCCACAACTGTTCAACATTGTCATTAAATATAAGAAACACAACCAAAATAGAAAGGCCGTGTGTGAAAAGCTTAATGGATGAATTACATGGGGGGATAAAAGGAAGTTTCCATGTCCGTCAAAGCAGTCATGAGAAAACACGCACATGCATATGCTTGTGGGACTTAAGCCAGGGGATGCTAATATCCATCCATCCATCCCATCCATCCCTGCTTCTTCCCTACAGGGTCGCTGGGGTGCTGGTGCCTATCTTGAGTGGTCTACAGGCGAGAGGTGGGTTACACCCTGGACAGAACAACCAGTCCATCGCAGGGCAACACAGAGACACACAGGACTAACAACCATGCACGCACCCATTCACACCTAAGAGCAATTGAGAGAGATCAATTAACCTAACAGTCATATTTTTGGACTGTGCAAGGAAGCTGGATTACCTGGAGAGAACCCATGCATGCTTGGGGAGAACATGCCAGCTCCACGAGAAGAAATTGTTGCTGCCCATCAATCTAGTTAGTTTTATTAGGCTACTTCCAAGTAGTAGGGATGCACCGATATGTAACTCTGGGCCGATATTAATATCCGACAATGTTGTCGTTACGACTGATAACTGCTATTCACAAAAACTAGCGGCTACACAGACGGCAACAAGATGGAAATAAAAAATTATTTATTTTTAATTGCCCCAGTTTTACTTATAAGGCCAATACCAATATGTTAAAAGAAATTACTAACATTGGCTGCTACAGCTTTTTATGCAGACATATCATGTATCCCTAATTTTTAGTCCCTCCTTTAGGATAACATTTAGGATACTTGTCAGTCTTCGCAGCAGTGGGTGTCCTGGGAACTTCACATTAATTTAAGACTGTGTAATACTCCAAGAAACTGCAATAAAAACTTCAAAATCCATTAGCATCTACAGTTTTGAACAGATGTCCATTTTAGGAAACATCCCTTGCCATTCAACCTCAAATGCCTTTAATGGGATTTAGGTCAATGAGAACAAGTAGAACGGTCCAAAGAGGGATGATATTCTTCTGGAACAAGTCCTTTGTCAGATGAGTGTAATAAACTATAGCATTGTCCTGTTGGAAACCAAGCCAAATGAAGCTTTGTTGTTCTTTTTGATGGAAAAGGCTTTTCAGATCATGATGGGAGCTCTGCCACTGTGCTTAGTAGAAAACATCTCCAGTGGAATCTTCTGGTTGTGCCTATAAGATTGGAAGCCATCAGGACTGTCCAGATTCATTTTCTTCTGCTCGGGTAGGAAAACTTTCTTCCACCTTTCAATGTTCCGTCTTCAGTGCTTCCTTACAAAATTCAAATAGGCAGGTTTGTGGTATGGCAGAAGACATGGCTTTTTAAGATTTTACGTTTGTTGTTATTCAAGCCATTGTCTACCAGTTGCATTATTAAGGTTATTGGGGTTGCCTGTATTTTCACTAACAGCCCATCCGATCTGTTCAGTGTACTTTTAACAAAAAGTAACACCTTAAACAGTTTCAACAATTTTTAGCAAATAAAGAATAATATTACGTTCCAGAAGAAATGTAAGAAACACATTTTACATTTAAAAAACTTTATTTTTGTTCAAGTATGTTTAAGTATGTATGTATGTACAGTGGGAAAAACAAGTATTTGAGATACAGCTGATTTAGTAGGTTTTCCCACTTGTAAAGCAAGTCTTCAATTTTTATCATACTCTTCAAATGTGAGTGACAGAA
Organism: Crenichthys baileyi; assembly: GCA_036173005.1. NCBI lineage: Eukaryota > Metazoa > Chordata > Actinopteri > Cyprinodontiformes > Goodeidae > Crenichthys > Crenichthys baileyi. The sequence continues at coordinate 592,384 of JAHHUM010001776.1, read as the reverse complement.
TCTAAAACAAAAATTCAGAAAATCACATTGTGTTTTTAGGTAAATAATTTACATTTATTGCATGACATAAGTATTTGATCACCAAACAACCAGTGAGATCCGGGCTCTCACAGGCCTGTTAGTTCTTCTTCAAGAAGGCCTCCTGTTCTACACTCATTACCTGTATTTACTGCACCTGTTTGAACTTGTTATCTGTACAAAAGATCCCTGTCCACACACTCAATGAAACAAACTCCAACCTCTCCACAATGGCCAAGACCAGAGAGCTGTGTAAGGACATCAGGGATAAAATTGTAGACCTGCACAAGGCGGGGATGGACTACAGGAAAATAGCCAAGCAGCTTGATGAGAAAGAGCAAGTAAAAGAAAATGGAAGAGGTTCAAGATGATGGTCAATCTCCCTCGGTCTGGGGCTCCATGCAATATCTCACCTCGTGGGGCATCAATGATCATGAGGAAGGTGAGGGATCAGCCCAGAACTACAGAGCAGGACGTAGTCAATGACCTGAAGAGAGCTTAGACCACAGTCTCAAAGAAGACCATTAGTAACACACTAGGCCGTCATGGATTAAAATCCTGCAGCGCACGCAAAATCCAGGCCCGTCTGAAGTTTGCCAACAACCTCCTTCCCTCAGTAAGGGCATTGAAGATGGGTCATGGCTGGCTCTTCCAGCATGACGACGACCTGAAGCACACAGCCAGGGCAACTAAGAAGTGGCCCTGTAAGAAGCATCTCAAGGTCGTGGCGTGGCTTAGCCAGTCTCCAGACCTGAACCCAATCGAAAATCTTTTGAGGGAGCTGAAAGTCTGTGTTTCCCAGCGATGGTCCTGAAACCTGAAGGGTCCGGAGAAGATCTGTATGGAGGAGTGGTCCATAATCCCAGCTACAGCGTCAAGAAGTACAGGAAATGTCTGATATCTGTAATTGCAAACAAAGGTTTCTGTACCAAATATTAAGTTTTGTTTTTCTGGTGTATCAAATACTTCTGTCATGCATTAAAATGCTAATTAAATACCTAAAAATTACACAATGTGATTTTCTGGAGTTTTGTTTTAGATTCCGTCACTCACAGTTAAAGAGTAGCTATGTTAGAAATTAAAGACTTATACATGCTTAGCAAGTGGGAAAACCTGCAAAATCAGCAGTGTATCAAATACTTGTTCTCCCCACTTTATTTGGGCATATATGCATGTATCTATGTTGTTGTAATTTTTTTAAAAGCCCCTTGACATTAAAAAGGAAAGTGCTTAATTAAGACTATGAGAAGATTTTGCCCGCAGGGAATTTCTCTCTCCAACCCTCCTCTCTCTTTCTCCATCTCTCTCTTTCTCTTTGAGCATCACCAGATCTATACATTTACATGCTTGAAGATATGTGATGTATACCTAGATATAATTCAGCCATTTATAATTGCATCTGAAACTCTGCTGTTAAAGCAAACAAGCTTTGTGCATCTGTCTTTAAATCAGTGGGACTTGTCAATATGAACTTTATATGTTCGCCACAATTTGTTGTGTAAAACAATATCACAGTGGCTGTGAGATCTGCTCCATCTGTGTGGTTATGAGACATTTGTTACTCACATTATTTCCAACTGTGTGGCTCGCAGGTAGACACATACAGCGATACGGGGTCATACTGGTGTCACACTGGTCTGCATGGCCGTGACACTCACATCTGTTCAAGTGACAGAAACAATATGGTGTGAAAATACCAATTATACCAAATACAGAAAAGCGACTTAAAGTTTTGCTACAGAGGTTTAAAATAGATTTCAAATAAAAAAATAACAAAGAAAATTAGACAATTGATCTCCTTTCCTTAAAATTTCTGTTCTAATTTCCTTCATCTTTAAAACATTAGTGGTTCCAATGAAAATAGGTCATTCCAAAATATTAAATACCACTTCAAGCATTATCAGTTTAACATAGGAGGTAACAGACCTCTCATAAAAACACATGCAAACATTACACACACACACAAAAACTAATTTTATTATTCTTTCAGATATTCAGTAGCTTTATTTCTTTGTCTTCCCACAGCTATTTTTTTAAATTAATTGTTCGGCCACTTGTTCATGACTCCATAGGAACAAAATACAAAGTACAAAATATTTGCTTTCAAAGTAATCAAATAAATGGTTTTATCTATGCATCCACTGTATCTGCTTATCCATACAGGGTGGCACAGGGGGCTGGTGCCGGTCTACAGTGGTCACTGGGTGAGAGGTAGGGTACACCCTGGACAGGTTCACAGTCTATCACAGGGCAACATTGTGAAACACACGACAAATAACCATGTACACAGACACTCACCCCTAAAGGTTCCCACATATATAAACATACAGGGGTTGGACAATGAAACTGAAACACCTGGTTTTAGACCACAATAATTTATTAGTATGGTGTAGGGCCTCCTTTTGCGGCAAATACAGCGTCAATTCGTCTTGGGAATGACAAATACAAGTCCTGCACAGTGGTCAGAGGGATTTTAAGCCATTCTTCTTGCAGGATAGTGGCCAGGTCACTACGTGATACTGGTGGAGGAAAACCTTTCCTGACTCGCTCCTCCAAAACATCCCAACGTGGCTCAATAATATTTAGATCTGGTTACTGTGCAGGCCATGGGAGATGTTCAACTTCACTTTCATGTTCATCAAACCAATCTTTCACCAGTCTTGCTGTGTGTATTGGTGCATTGTCATCCTGATACACGGCACCGCCTTCAGGATACAATGTTTGAACCATTGGAGGCACATGGTCCTCAAGAATGGTTCGGTAGTCCTTTGGCAGTGACGCGCCCATCTAGCACAAGTATTGGGCCAAGGGAATGCCATAATATGGCAGCCCAAACCATCACTGATCCACCCCATGCTTCACTCTGGGCATGCAACAGTCTGGGTGGTACGCTTCTTTGGGGCTTCTCCACACCGTAACTCTCCCGAATGTGAGGAAAACAAGTAAAGGTGGACTCAACAGAGAACAATACATGTTTCACATTGTCCACAGCCCAAGATTTGCGCTCCTTGCACATTGAAACCGACGTTGGCATTGGCATGAGTGACCAAAGGTTTGGCTATAGCAGCCCGGCCGTGTAAATTGACCCTGTGGAGCTCCCGACGGACAGTTCTGGTGGAAACAGGAGAGTTGAGGTGCACATTTCATTCTGCCATGATTTGGGCAGCCGTGGTTTTATGTTTTTTGGATACAATCCGGGTTAGTACCCGAACATCCCTTTCAGACAGCTTCCTCTTGCGTCCACAGTTAATCCTGTTGGATGTGGTTCGTCCTTCTTGGTGGTATGCTGACATTACCCTGGATACCGTGGCTCTTGATACATCACAAAGACTTGCTGTCTTGGTCACAGATGCGCCAGCAAGACATGCACCAACAATTTGTCCACTTTTGAACTCTGGTATGTCACCCATAATGTTGTGTGCATTTCAATATTTTGAGCAAAACTGTGCTCTTACCCTGCTAATTGAACCTTCACACTCTGCTCTTACTGGTGCAATGTGCAATCAATGAAGACTGGCTACCAGGCTGGTCCAATTTAGCCATGAAACCTCCCAAACTAAATTGACAGGTGTTTCAGTTTTATTGTCCAACCCCTGTACATATCAGTAAATATCCACTATCTTCCATAACAGAAATGTTAATATCTATTATCAACATCGGCACAAATTTTTATATCTTTACTTCCCAAATAAAAGTCTTTCTCTCTCCTACATTTATGTTTACATGCTTTATAAAGAATCAAGAAAAGATGGCAGAAAAATAAAACTGAAATAAATGACACGGATGGATGAAGATCGCACAGATGAGGTTTCAGCAGCATTAAATCTGTGTTTCTCCTACTTTACTGTAACAAGCTACTAATTAAAACAGCTTAGAGGGAGGGAGAAGGAGAGAAAGAGAGATGATTGCCTCCTGCATAATCCTATAATTACCAGTCATAAAAGACAGTCACTATGTCAGTCACAATGTCAGTCTAATGAAAAGATGTGTTCACAATTACTCTCAAAAAGCTCTGCTGAAACCCAACAGTCTGTGTGGAATAATTTTTGTCAACTGTGCTCACTCAGTTCTTACAAATCGGTACTGAGGAGACACTTCAATATTTCATTTAACCAATTATGAGACTTAGAGTTGCTTTGGTAGGAGAAGAGTTACTGTTAACAAATATGAAGTGTGCAGCTTATAATTTGTCTAAAAATATTTTATGATTTTTTTTTTCAAACAGTGAAGAATTTTTTTGCCAGTCTATCAAAAACATCATACAAAGGAAATACCTTGTTTATATTTGAGGTTTGTCAAGTCCAAAATCTATGTCTGGTCTTTAATAGATCTACTTATCAAAAGGTTCACCTTGACTGGAACTCAGACTGATTTCAACAACACAGAAAGACAAACAATATATCTCAGAAGAAATGTCGAGTTTTTACCTGCCACTGATTGTGATCTCACTAATGGCAAAGTGTCTGTGTCGCTGGTTGACCCCGACTGCTCCAGTGTGGTATTGCCCTTTCATATGTATTCTGACCTGTGCAGCTTGTACCATCTCTTGCAGGGCTGGAGTTTTGTAGAAGTCATTATATCCTGGTCTCAGATGTGGCTGGCTGGTCAGCAGACTGAAGGTGATGTTACCTCCTAAGAGTGGCACATCACTGGTACACAGGGGAAAATTACAATTTACAAACAGAACAAAATAAAAAATATATTTTAATAGATCACAGTATTGAAACCCAAGTGGAATTTACAGATGCACTGTACAGGCTTTTCCTGACCGGTACAAACTTCCATTTTTTTTCCCCCAGGTTTATATTGATTCTGAGCTCTGGTCAACTGATTATTGCTTCTCAAATTTTATTTGTATTTTCTACATCCTTATATTTTGTTTTACAAAAATGCAGCAGCAGGTCAGCTGTGGTGAAAGACACTGAAACCATATATGCAATGATGCTAAGTAGGGCTGGAGTAATCAACAAGGTTTTGTTTTGTTGGAAACTGTGGACAGCATGAGCTACATTACATTGAAATTTTGAAAATTTATCTAGAACGTGTGGTGAGAGGTTCTAATGTGCCTGTTGAGTTTATTCTTTTAGGGCCACAAGACTTACATAATTACAGATATGATCTGTCCTGAAAGTAAAATGTTATGTATCAGAATTGATTTGGAATTTGCATTTCCATTTCAATTTGCTTACATAACATCAATATACAACCAAAAACCACAGAATGCAAATTAATGACGAGTATAAAAAGTTTTCTTAAATGTATCTTGCAAAATACACCAGTAGTCTTGAAAGAGACAATGTATTTGGCAAAATTCAATACATTTCAAAAGAAAAAAAATATCACATGAAGCAAATTGATGTGTTAATGCAATTATAAAAACATTAATTGTGTCATTTTTTTGACAATGTGAGGTTATGAGGCTCTCATGCCAATTTTACTAATATGTTCTGAGCCAAGAAAGGTTGCTTGTGGCATCATCTATCAGTCAAGTGAAAAATGAACAATGACTGCATAATCTGTGATCTATTCATACATGTTCAATGTATTGCCAACCAGGCACTTGATGCAAGTGGATCTGCCAAGAATTAGTGACTCAAACTGTGGCTGTGCATATTTTCCAGGTCCAGCACTGTAAATAATGCCAATTCAAAGCCTGTTGCAGCTCATGTGCCAAAATAACACTGTAGGTGGTTGGCTTTATATAAATACATATATACACATTTTTATTTAATATTGCATGAAATGTTCTAAAATTTTTCTCAAAAAAGACCATCACCATGCAAAGGGGTAATGGTCTATAGAAAAAGACAAGATAGTAATCAATTTACATTTTTTTTTAGCATATTCATTGTTGAAAGTTTTATAAAAACTATGGTGAATATATCATACTTACAACATGGCAAAGGACAAACCCTTATTCAAATTTTAAACAATGTCTTGATCGTCTCTTAATGTCTTTTTCCTACAAATTTTTATAGGTTTACTATTATTATATTACTATTACAACATATTATGGGACAGCATAAAACTGACAAGTTTATGTCTTGAGAATGGTTTCAATTATGCTAGCCGTATAGCAAGAATATGCAGTTTACTTATGTTTTTCAAATAAGACAAGACTGTTAGGTTATAAGCTTTTTTCTTTTAAAAAGTAAAAAAAAAACTAGGTAAATTTTGCTAATTGTGCCCACTGATTATAAAGACTATCAATAGACATGGTACTCTTCAAATGTTAGTCAATACAGTCTTACCCACCTGGGCATCTGCAGACAGTTGATTGAGTCTGGACTTGGTAGTGGTCCATTGTTCTGCATATCAAACACATTGCAGTTTCTGGCCATATACTGCCAGTCCAACCAGGGCTGTTCTGTAACAATACCAGTCTTATGCTGTGAGAAGTCCAGCTTTCTTCTCTGGATCAAAATTGACTCAGGCAAAAGTCCCCCAAACTGAACTATGACATAAAACACCTGGAAAAAGTAAGGGATAAAAGTTAACAGGAATGATATATCTCCTATAAGGTGAACTGAGGCAACAGATTTCGACTGAATTCTACCACTGTGAAGCTTCGGATATTTTCTTGTTGCAAATCATCATATTCACCTCCATCATTTTTTGGTCTGCAAATGTTTTTTTCATTGGGTTTTCTGTATGTACCCTGTTTTCTATTATTTCGGTCATAAATTTGGTCGAGGAATTGCATTTGTTTTTTTGTTTTTATCTGACCCTCTGCTTCCCCTGCTCCTGATTTGCCAATCACCACATCTGTCCCGTGTCTGTAATCCAGTGGTATATAAGCCTCTGGTTTAGAGGTGGTTCTGTTATTATGTCATCCCTTTAGATGATCTGTTAGTAAGTGACTTGTGATGGCTTGGATCTGTATACTGATTTAGGTTCATTCTTTGAGGATTAAGCCACCTTGGTTCCTGCAACCTGGTACCAGCCTGCTGTTTCCTCTTTCTGCATTTGGGTCCTTCAAAAACTCTTGCCCATTCTATACTGTAATAATATTTAAAGTGAAAGCCAGAACATCCTCAAATACGGATACTGTGCATGATTCCTATTTTTACTGGCGTGTTGTACATTTTAGGTCTAATTCATGACAACATATTGAAAAGACCTCACCAAAACCCATTATCAAAACCCGCCACCCCTCTGTTTGGTGAGGTCACACAAACCAGCTCTCCATCCAAAGGGTCCAGACTCCTGAGCCTAATAGGTCTTTTCAAAGCAGAGCCTTCAGGAAGTCTGTTTAAGTTGGTGTCGAGGGGGACACCTCGAGCCTCTCATTACCTCCAACTGAGTGCCACACCCATCTTCAGCTGATGGATTAGCCAGACTGAGTAGCCCAGCAGCCAGCTAGATCCCAACTGCAACACCCGTTAATGGCAGCTCCCTCTCTTATGACAATTTGCACTTGGTATGTGGGCTAGATTTGGTTTAGTGAGGAATTAAGCCCTAAGGCTGTTGTTCTCATAGGCTTTGGCTAAAGCAATATATAAAAACCTGCAAAAAATTATTTGAGCCATGCACCAAGTCTCACATATATGAGATTCTTTGGTGTCACAGAGGAAGAACTCTGATTGGCCAACCTCAGAGTTTGTTTAGATGATTGGCTTTTTGAAAGCTGCCTAAAAATCTGCTCCTTATTGGCTCACCTGAGCTGTGGATTGATTTTATGAGAGTTTGTTTTCTGTATTTGAGACCCAAACCTTAGAATGAGGAACCCAGCTTTGCATTCAAAAAATAAACTGACTCACCTGAACCTGATCAGTCTTTGGGGATATGGATGGGATAAATGTTTGCTTTGCATCATTTGTCTAACTTTCGTGTGAAACTATGCCAAGAGTTTTGTTTCCCCTGAACACTCCTGCTGCACTCAGCATCATTCATCAACTCCCTTCAAGCACATCGCCCAGTTCTGAATCCAAAGTCAAGAACCTCCAGAACTCCAAATCAGGGGCGAAAGAAACCACCAACTGAAGCTCTTGTGTTCATTTTGTCTGTCTGTCTCAAAGACGAACAGACAATAGGAAAGGAATTGCATATCTATGGCGATACAGTTGTGATTCCATGAGCTGGAAATTGGTACATGTATTGAACCCACAGGCACCTCCCTCTCTTGTCCCAAACTTAGATTTTTACATCATAATTACTTACAATTACACCATCAAATTATTTTCTTCCTGAAATCTGGTAATTAAACAAATGACTGATAACTTTTAAGGTGTAAGGCTGCTTTAATTAATTCCGCAAAAGAGCACCTCGCCATTTCTAACTCTCATTCCAGTAGGGCATAGTTTACATTAAATGTTTGTCTCGTTAATTATTTGCTTTTGCCTATTAGTTAAATAGGCTTAGTTTGTTTTAATATCCTTATGGTGCCTTCAGACCAAACGCTATTCCAGCGAATTTTTCGCCTCATTTGTGTGGACCACCAAAATACACCAGGCAAGAGCTGATATGTCAACAGAATGTTGCATGGTAGCCGTAAATATGGTCCTTCACCCTACGTCACAGACACACACGCGACACAAATTGAGAGAAAAGTTACGATTTTTCAACTCCAGCGAAATTTGGTTTGCGTCCATCAAGGTTTCGCTTCGCTTTATTCGCCCTAACCGCGCCACTCCCATCGATAGAAACACCTTCCTCGCATCCCTTTACTCCTGAACGCGCCTCTACTTAGGGATAACATGTAAATCACTTGCTCAGGTCGTGTCGTTGCGTTTGGTCTGAACGCACCATTAGTCAGTCATTTAGTAAAAGCTAAATGCATTAACCTTAGTCATTGTACTTCTCCCTTTATTCTTTAGTAAACTGTTTTCCATGCTTAGTCTTTCAACAAATACCATTAAGTTAAAAGATATATACTCATCTTTTAAAAGCATGTGTTTTTTTAAATTAATGGTGTCAAAAGTAAATTTTCAGGGGAAATACATTTTTATAGAGGAATCTTAAGCTGACCCTGTTTAAAGTGTCTGATGGTTCACTACAACACCAACACCGTAATGTTTGTTTTCAAATAGCTTTTATTGCACCCATGTTATGAGAACATTGCAAGGCATGTTATATTATCTTGGCTCTTCGTTGCATTGAGACAATTATTTAGCTCTGTATCAACTTACATATATATATAAAATAAATAACCTTATCTCACTTCTTTTTTGAAGCTGGGAGCACGCAGGGAGCCCAGGGGAATAACAAAACATCTAACAGAACCTAAACAGAGGAACCAGATATATAGAGAAATATAAAACTCCTAAAAATTCTGACATTTTAACCCCCCATGTACTTTTTCATATGAATATTTAAGAGGTTACTTTGTTTATGCATTGGCTGATCATAACAAATGTTACTTCTTGGCTTCAAATAAAAAAATTTTATTGAAAAGAATTACACTATGCCACATTACTTGCTAAATAAGCAAACAGATGAGTGGGTTTTTATCACACATATATCCCATGTGCACGTGTGTGTATGAGTCTTATCTGCCACTGCAGTGTGCCAGGACTCTGGGTTACGCAGCAGGGAGTGCACTAAGCCACCAAGGCTGCAATAACCTACTCACATACTGAAATACCTCCGACTTCAGAAAGTCTTACGTTGGGACTTGAGTTGAACAGTTACATGAGGACAGCTCCTAAATTCCTGTGCACACATATAGGCAGTACACACATCCCAGAGAGGAGGAAAGAGTCTTCCAAACACAACAGCACCTACTTCCAATAGTTTATATATTTCTTTTGCCTTTTTATCCCTTTGTGACCTTACATTCCTGTATATATGGGATTTATTACATTAACACGCCCATGTAATTACATATAATGCCGTTTCAGTTTTAGTAGTTCAACTGTAGACTTAATATAATAATGCAGTTGACTATCAAGCAAACTCTAAACATCAGTGTTGTATAAGTTATTGGCTTAATTGTTAAGAGGGTGATCCAAAATCTTCATATTCTATCTGTGTTATATACATTGTCTATTTGTACTCTATATTTACATAATTGCATGCCAATCATATTTATGCATGACATTTCTTGTGTTTGAAAGTGTTCAAAACTGTAAAGGAATTCATGAACAGATTAAAAATTTGTACAAATATTCAAAATAAAGAGTTTTTATTTAGAGCCCATGTCATTCATGGTAGCTCTATTTTGCATGATGATAATGATAATATTCAACAATAAAAAGGTCATATTATATGGTAGCAATAGAACAATGAATATATTTATCCCTGGGTTACAAGTGATTTGCAAACTGATTTTAAGGATACACTGAATTAATTAAATCAGTGACTTAATACACCCATCAGGATATAGCCTAAGAAAACAAACTGCATGGTTCTGTGGATGGTCTCTAGCCAAGACAACAGTTATAAAGTTTTTGATCGCATAAAATTGTCATATATGAGTTGCATTACCTGGTATTGTCCATTTGCCAAATCCACCATAATAGTCACTCCTTCATCCAGTTCTTGTAAACTCATGACCTTAGACAGCCACATGGTGCCCATGTCCTGGTCATTAATGTAACTTAGTGGATGAGCGTTGATGTTTAGTCTCAAGACCCTGTCATTAGTGGTGTCCTCAACAGCATTAGGAATACAGTACCTGTAAACAGTGCATGATGCAGAATATGATATTTTTCAGATTAAAATTTCGGCACATTTATTCAAATTTAAACTAAAAGCATGCCAAGTCTAACTAAAACACCTAAAACTATCATTTATACCCAACCAAACACATCTTTAATGCAGTTACATATTTTATTACATAATCACATTTGTTTAATAAAGCTGCTCTTAATAAAAAAAAAAACATGGTTACCGACTGAGCCTTCCCCTCTTAAGCCAGGGAATTAAACTGGTAATTGCATTTCATCACAAATAGCTGAGTTGAACCATTTTGACAGCACTAATTTCTGTCTAAATACATAAGACATCACGGTACTTCACCTCTCAACTAATGGGTGTACTCTGGGGTGGCTGGGAGGACAGCGGCACTCAGGCTGGACATGGAGCTTCGGCATTACTCCAGAATACAACTGGACTATTTCCCTGTTAACACAGCAAACACCACATGAAGCTTTAATTTATTCATTCCTCTTTTATGGTACATAAATTATATTTTAAGTGAATGCAATTGACTGTTGTAAAGAAATAAATTTAGCCCAACATAACCTAACTTTTTACCCTTTAATTTTGTAACAGAGCTACAAATCTCTGAGTCAGGAGAGCACATTGGAGATATAATCAGCAAGCTGCCTTTGCTTAACCAGTGGAGTATCAAGCAAGGTTGTTGGTTACAGTAGAGCTGCATGCCCCATCACCCACATCTCACACTATTTGTCAGCTCGCCTCCGTGACTACCTTTCTTGCCTGCTCAAAAAATTTTCAGCAGTAAATCAACTACAGAAATTGCACCTAAAACTCTTCTTCAAAGTATTGCTTGAAAAGGGCTGTTAACCTCAATTGTTTGAGAAAATATAAGAGCACCTGTTAGTTGGCTTTTGTGATGAATTCTTAAAAAAAAAACTTGAACAAGTGCAGGTCTAAATATGAAATGCTTAGCCCTCCTTGGCTCCTTTCTTTTAACAGTTTTCCTTTCATCAATGTATACTGCTCCTCTGCTTTTGTTCCAAAATCCATTCTTTTATGATGAAATGATAAATTGCTTTGAATATTTTAAGGTTTCTTTCTCCTTTCCCAGCAGTTATTCACCACATATCTCTTTTTCTATCCACCTCACCTGTTGGTCAATGTAGCGGGATAAAATCTAAAGTCCTGCATCCGCCCAATGAACTGATTAGACCCTGGAGAGATGAAAGCAGAGTTGAAAAGAACATAAAGAAGGTGTTAATGGGTTTGTACTGAAGGCAGTAAGTGAGAGGATTTCACAGTATTTAGTAGATTATCTTATCAGTTTCTTGAAACGCGCTAAGTGAGGCTGCCAACAGCTGCCTATAATGGCCAAGATCTCAACACAAAGCCAAGCAGAATCTGCCACAGACCTCATTTGTCTCCACTAGAGAGCAGTGAGGCTTTTGAGGGCAAATTCATTGGTCTAATGATGAAAGTCCGATTTAAGACTGTCTGAGGACTGTGAGTTATAATATACTTTTTTCTAAACCCATCTTCTAGTCCTTTAAAAATTAATTCATAAGGTTTCATTACTATGTTATTATAAACTCTTGAAAGCTCTACACAGACAAACATATAAAGATAAAACAAATATTTGTATCTACAATGTTGGTATGACAATCAAAGAGTAATAAATACTGACCACAAACATGCAAAGAAATATTCTAGGTTTTGCAAAAATAAAACTATTAGAGTCAGATGTGTGAATAATTGCTCTATCATTATCTTGTTTCTTTCTATAGCTTTGTGTTATGAAAGGTTTGAACGGAGAGTGAGAAAAAATAACACTACTCACATACAAACTCAAATATCTGAGAATACAACAGAAAATATTTTTTTACAAAACAAAAACAAAAAAAATGCAAAAAGAGCAACCCTGAAGTAGACAAATAATAGTCTTGTCACACTGATACTATAGAATGATTGCAACTATATTTTGTACAACACTAACAGCATATACACCATATACACATGGAAAAAAAAACAGCACAGTCACTTTAACAAGCTTAAATATGGTGGAATACCTCAAACATAATAGCAAAATGTCTAGACGCACATGGAGATACTGGACTGAACACCCGTAACACTGTTAAACAAAAAACTACTCTTCAACACATCACCACACACAACAATGCAAATGTGATAACGCTGGACAGAAAATAAGAGACCCAGAGTGGTGATGATGCTGGCCCAAAGAGGAACAAAGCCCTTTTTTGTTCAACCAACTACCTTCTAGTTTGACTAAGTCTTAGAAGATGGATAAAGTCTCTAAGCACTTTCAGAACCGCTGCCATCTTAAGTCTGTGAAAGTGTGCATTTCTGTGTTTGTGGCTTTATCTTGTGGATTCCAAAAATTATCCGTGCTTTAGCAAAAGAATGTGTGTAGTTTCCAAGTGTGTGTCTGTATTTACACTTGAGAGAGGCTTTGGTGTCTCTGCCCAACCACTGTATGAGTGTGTGTGTTTGGGTGATGTTTACAGTGTGGCATGTTCATGGAAAACAGGGAGAGTGTGAGCGAGAGTTGTGGGATGTAAGTGTGCAGCCTTAGGCTTTGGCTCGGGATTTCTTTATCGTGTGGAAATGGGATTATATCTCTCCCTATTGTTACTGGGATGATGCAAGGTATAAGCCCTAATTCCCTACTCTGTGTAGGTCTCTTCTTTCTGTGCGTTTTAATTTATGGTATTCAATTCACTCTTCTATTTGGCTTTATATTGTTAGAAATTGAGGCAGCTAAAATGGAAGAATGTAAGAGGTATCAGTGTTGTAAGTAAATGTATTAATTAATTGTATATTTTGCCTTACAGTCATTAAACGTTTCTGTAGCTAAAAAATAACCTTTAGAATCCTCTTTGTTGCTCTGACAAAATGTAGCAGTTAACAATCCCCTAATGCAGGATCCTAGGGGCTACAAGCATTCCTAAAAAAACATTAATTTCACAGTTTCAAGTAGAGCAAAGAGGGAACCCCAAAGATGTGACATTATTCCCCTTTCAGACCTTCTGTGTTTTTTATTTTATAATTTGGGAAAATATAACCAAAACATCCTTCCCTTTTGCCGCATCCGCCAAAATGCATCCTGCAGCCACAAAACATGTGCTAAGAGAGTGATAAACTGTGGATAACCCTCTGAGAATCGATCCCCAATGCTGACTTGAAGGACCTGGTGCCAATATTTCCCAGCCTTGAGAGATGTTGTTGAGGTCTTGGAACAAGCTGCCAGTGTGTGACTCCTCAAAGACAGCGACTGAAGTCTTCTGCCAAACAGGTGGAATTGTTTATGTTATTGGGTCGTGGGTTTCAAGGCCACAGTGAGATTCACAAAGAAGGTTACCTGAAGAAAGTCTGTACCCCTCTTTCCCCCCCCCCCCAAACAGCCCACATCTTTTGAGACTTATGATGAGAACACGCATCGCAAATTTCTCAGTCTTTACAGACTTGGGAATCCCACACTTAACCGCACCTGCTGAAGTATCACAGACTACATTTGTCTAACCAACTAAAGTCAACTGAACACACCAATCTCTCAAAGAAACTCCCACGAGGGTGATGGTTTAAAATGTAAACAAACATACCAGTTGGTGGCAGGAACACAAAATATTCTCAAATTATGGAAAGACTACATTTGTTTTCTGCTGCTCTACAGGCTTTGTTCTAAAATATTTATTTCTGCCTTACCAGACAACAGACTGGATCGAGTAAACAAAAATGTAGAATTTATGAAAAACGGCTAGTTCTTGTTGGAAAATATTTTATCTGTTGAAGAATTACATGTTTTATGCTATAAATCACAAACTGTTTAAGAACATATCTGTTGTAAGAACATATTTACCTTTATGTTTAATAATTTTAATAAGGCTAAGTACCTTATTTCTGTTGTGTTTTTTTTCTTTTTCTAATTAACTATGTACTCTGATCAATCTAAGATTGTAATGTAATTAGTTTGTTGATAGTTTGTATTTTACCCACTTTTTTGTGTTTTTGGTTATGACCTTTATGATTAAAGTTTTCATTAAAAAAAGAAAAAAACTACAAGATACAATATTCGTGGTGATCAACTGAAAATTGACTGAAAAATTCATGATTTCTACCACGTTCTATGAGGTTGAGCATGTAGACACCCAAATCCATGTCAAATTTGGGCACCAAATGCAGCGAAAAGCCATCCCAATCATCCAGTATATTATTTGCTTGCGGAATGTTATGCATGTCATTTTCAATTGAATATCCTACAAAATATTGCATCCAGGGAGCCCTTTGTGATTTAGATGGTGCACATATTGATGCAGGTACAACAGCAATTCAATACATTGTCTAGTTCCACTAGGTGAGGATGTTGAGCGATCATGAATTGCTGTTTTCTACCATTAGATATCATTGCATCCTACACACTGTACCTTTAAAAGGCTGGCATGAAAATTTAAATCTGACAATAAATAGGTACAAAACCACAAACCGACATAGTTGTTAATCGATACAGCTGATCAGTATTTGAAATTAATCTTCAGATCAGAATTCCAGGCACTCCCCCTGGGTTCAAACACCTCCTTTTCTTACACACACACACACACACACATTCTTGCACTGCCCCGAGCCAATCACTCTCATTGATCAACCTTTCTTATGTGATCTTGAGCTGATCAGATGCTACCTGCTGTGAACTAGAAATCGATGGCTGATAAACGAGAACAAAAACACTCGTTTATCACTCTAGAGTTAAACGGATATCATTTTTCTCTCAGTTTCCCTGCTATTGACTTTGAAATGGCTCACAGGCCCCATGAATCAATCACAGATATGTAGTTAAAGGAGGATAAAGGCCAGAGAGAAAACAGAGGTGAAGTAATCATTGACACATTACCATGAACAGACATAATAAACTCTTAAGTATTTGTTTGCTCCTTTAGGACTATAAAGCAAAAAAGGAACAGTTATAGAAGACTGTAAATGTATAGGAAATTAAATACTTTATTTAGTACTAACACTGTTACCTTACTACTCAGAAATCTTTTGCATGCGTCTTAGAAAGTACCCTGTGTATTAACCTATTACACAGCTAAAATATACATTTCACATGTAGTGGTTATTCTACTTTGTTATTCTTTGTTACTACAGAGGATATAGGATCTCAAAACAATGAGCATGCGGCATAAAATAATTTCTAGAAATAAAATACAATTCAAAAAACATATTAGTGCCATTATTGTATAAGATATAAAACAATTTGTTACATTTAAAAATTAAAACCATGCAAAGAAAAAAAGTCACCATCTGTCCAGTTTCTTTCCTTATGACACTCGCAATGACTATAACAGATTAATGAGAGCATCCGTTGCAATCAATGATTTTTTTACAACCAATTTATATTTGCATTATGCTTTAAGCCACTAATATTATTTTTATCAATTGTGTAATACCAACCAAAATCTAACCCAAAATCCAGGCTGAAAGCCCCGTGGAGGAGGGCAGAGACATACCACTATCATCAGAAAGACCAAGGACCTCAAATGGACAGGAGGCCATCATGAGCATAAACAAACCATTTATAATAGCCTTCTTCTAGCGGTCAAAAGTACCAAGAGGAATTTGTCCAATATGGGGTTGCATGTTGTCATAAGCAAAGTACGGGCATCCTTAATGTCTTGTTTGTTGAAATGCTTGAACGTGAAAGCCTAAAGCCTGTAAAGGTGGTAAAAAACAAGCACCCCCCTCTAGCTAAATCAGCATTTAGTTTTGTCCTTTAACACAAGACGTGAGAGGGTCAAGACCAAAAACCAATCTTAACTAAACAAACAATAATCCAAGCCAAATTTTAAAAGCCACCATATGAGGTAGTATATTTAATTGCACAGGGGGAAAATAGCCACACAAAATTGGGAAAACCAGATTCAAAGCTGCTTCTAGAACTATATGGTTTTGCATGAGAACAAACCGGCTCATGAAAGACAATCAGTGTCAATGTTTAATGGGACTTCTACCAGACAAACCAGGGGCTTCACCCAACACAGCGTAAGCTTCTTCACAGAGTGAAGAAAGGGATGTGTATTACAGTTAAATAAATTGTCAATTTAATGATCAATTATCAGTCGATAGTCAACATTAACTACATTAAAATCTAAAAGAAGAACTTGAGCTATGACAAATAAGTACATGGCTAAAGATCCTCCCAAAACAGCTGTAGCCCCTGTATTCTTTTATACAGTTTGCTGTGGTTTGTGACATACTGAGAGTGATTATGTGCAAAGTGGGCCACTATTTAATAGCTTGTAAAAGATATTTTGTCTACACATTTACACCACGTAGATGTTAAAGATCTCTTCTTTGGAAACCTTGTAAGGGGTTTTGCAAAAAAAAATCAGGTAAGTGTGGACAAGGCCTCAGAAATGATGTCTCACCATGCATTGAATATATGCAGCCACATAAAATAACATTCACTCTATACATCTATAAGTGAAGTGGGTTCAGAGTATCAGAGCTTCCTATTCCACAGATATCTGGTAGCTTTCGTGAAACAATGTGCTCTGCTCTCAGTATTAATTTTAGACAAAGGTGTACCATGTCATGAGGAGCATAGGGTCCAGCGCAGTGGCCACCAAAGTGATCCAGACTGGCTGATTTAGTTAGCATATTTATCATGTCTATAAACACTGGACGTTTGGTCTCAGGGGAGCAATAAGACAAAGAGCAATTTATGTACATGAATGCATCCAGACCAAAGAACAAGATTCCTCACTCAGATCATTTTTTTGATTAAGGTTTGAAAGTTGATAAACAGGTCACTGCAGTGGTCCAGTCTAGGTTTTATCATATAAGGTTAACTTGCTATATTACACCCTATTTACTTTACAGTGGCCTTGAAAGGGTTATGCATGCTTTTAATACCTCTACCCTGGACTACTGCAACTCTCTTTATGCTAGGTTGACAACTCTCTTCTATGTTGTCCGCAGCTGGTCCGAAACGCTGGTGCCCGGCTGCTCATGGGTAACAAGCAACGGGAGCACCTTACCCCTGTATTGTCCTAATTTATGGACCTGCACAGCACTTTGGTCACTTTGTGTGTGTGTAAAGCGCTCTATAAAGAAAGGTTGATTGATTGAGAAAAGCGAAACAAGGGCAACTTCCTATAGAGATCATTAACATGATTTTAAGGCCTGATGATGGAGTATAGTTAGGGAAAATCACAGTCTTATTTTTGCAGATAATATGGTTTTGTTAGAGTTTCTGTCCATGTCCTTCCACATGAACTGGGGTGCTTCACAGCAAAGTGTAAAGTGGCCAGAATGACCAGTTCCTGTATGTCTAAGGTCATGGTTCTCATATGAAAAAAAACTCTGCCTGCAGGTAGGCTCATGTAGGAATATAAAACAATCTAATTAACTTTACATTTTCTTTTCCATATTACTCCAACTCCACATTTAAAGTTACAACAAAAAATGATTTGTACAAATAAATACATTTTGACTTTTTATCAGATCCCACCTCATGCAGAAGATGACACATTCTGAATCTTTTATCTTTTTCCTTTTTCAAATATACAATTTTTTTAATTCAAGTACTGATACCGCAGTCTCCATGTCAGACATTACATTTTCTAAATATTAATCTCCTAAAATAAATGTCAAACTTGTGCAATATTTGGAACTTCTCGGAACACTGAAGACATATTTGCATTTCTCTTGCTTATTGTGTTGCTCTTTATGTGATAGACAACAATGTACCATATTTCCAAATATTTAACAGAATCCTAAGACATTCAAGCTAAAAAAAATAGCCATTTCCAGTGGAAAGCCCATTAATCACCATATTCCTAAAACAGACATTCTTACCATTGGAGCTAAGTCCCACCCACATGGCACCATACTCGCTGATATCAGAGAGCGTGCTGATCAGATGTTTGGTGTCGAAAGGTGTTCCGTCCTCCTCAAGCCCATCCAGGAAAAGACTTGCTTGTTGGTCATAGATCTGTAAATGACAGCAAGATCCACGCATCAAAATGTAAACAGTGGCAGCAAATTGAAAAATTATCATAAATGTGTGCCTTTAACAAGAAATATAAAATATAATCACGAAAACTATAAAATAAAGTGTTATTTTACAGAGTGCCTTTTGTACTACTGAACAATTTCATTGATATGACAGAGTTGTCAAAAATAACATGGACAAAAAAAAAACCAAAAGCGAGTTTCTACTTCTAGAGAAAGTGTTTGTGTGTATGTGCTTTTTTAAAAAGGTTTCTGCACACTGCGTGTACTTATTTATGCTTGTGTGTTTGACAACATGTGAATTATACATTCAGCTAATCTTCCAGCTCATTTCCCAGGTAGCAGAAAAAGCCGCAGGCTCTACTGCATGAGCTGCAAATTAGCTTTCCATTTCACCAAAATTCTCCTCTCCACCCTGTTCCTCTTTTCCTTTCCTTTCTTGATCGACTCCATGAATATTAAAAACTGCATGGCCGACAACACTGTCAAAGCTGGAGCAGCTTCCTTTCACATCAAACCCAGGACAAAGGAAAGATACTTCTATAAGAGCGACACCCACCACCTGTGCACACACACCCTTCTTCCACCTCCAACCACAAAAAAAACTTTAATGTGCTCAAGCCATCACTTTTTTTACTCCAATCTCCAAATCCTGCATTTAAGAAACACTGTGGGACCACTGATAAATGTGACTCTCCCTGTTTTACTAGAATCCCCTTCTTCTCCCTCATCATCTTCTCCTCTATTCTGCGATAGTCCACCTTGCTTTGTCCTTTCTCCTAATCATAAGGTCACTTGCTTCCTTCACCTTTTTATTGTTTGAGTTTGTCTTTCCACTCTTTTTCACTTATTCAGTTTTCTGTTTTTCATTTACATTTTTATATTGGCTCCCCGTCAGTGAACTACTTCCTCTTCTCATCTTCGTTCTTGTCTTTCTCACTCATGTTTATCTTGCCCTGTCGCTCTCACTTGTTGTCAGCTCTTTAGGAGAGTTGAAAAGGTGTGAGGAGGGAAATAAGTCCAAGTCAAAAAACGCCTTTAGGGGATGAAGGCAGGCCCAGACAAGTGTCTGCCTCTCAGAGGATAGTTAAGAAGCCCTGACAGACACTTTCATGATGCCTGATTGAAGACTGGCAAGCACATAAGAGCACAAGAAAGAGTGCGGGAGTGAATATGAAAAAAAGGGAAAAGAAAAGAGACAGGAGGGAGAAAAAGAAAAGTCAGAGCACCGAGAGGGAGCTCGAAGACGAGGCCCTCTTTAGGAATCTCTGAGCCAGAGCTGTGTGGCTCTTGGGGAGATGTGAGGGACTTGTCAGGCTTGATGTAAATGAATCCTGAAGTACTTCATCTTTCTTAGCTACCGCGCACCCTTTTGAAAATCTCCTTTGTTAGCTTTCACAAACACTTTCCTCACATTTTCTTTTGCCTTTTCTTCTGCCCAGTATTTATTATTTTACTTTTCTCTAATTCTCCATTTCATCTGGCAAGTTTTTCTTTAAGAACCAAGTCATTGTCTGGAATGGTGCTGGCAATTAAGTCTCATTTGAACTGTGTCCACCAAGTGCTCACTTAGCATTTTGTAAATTGAGAAAAATAAACAATCATCACATATATTTCTGAAAGCATTCTTTATTTACAGCATTTTTTCACGCCTGCCAAAAACTTTTGCACAGTATTGTGTATACATATACAGGGGTTGGACAATGAAACTGAAAGACCTGGTTTTAGACCACAATAATTTATTAGTATGGTGTAGGGCCTCCTTTTGCGGCCAATACAGCGTCAATTCGTCTTGGGAATGACATATACAAGTCCTGCACAGTGGTCAGAGGGATTTTAAGCCATTCTTCTTGCAGGATAGTGGCCAGGTCACTACGTGATACTGGTGGAGGAAAACCTTTCCTGACTCGCTCCTCCAAAACACTCCAAAGTGGCTCAATAATATTTAGATCTGGTGACTGTGCAGGCCATGAGAGATGTTCAACTTCACTTTCATGTTCATCAAACCAATCTTTCACCAGTCTTGCTGTGTGTATTGGTGCATTGTCATCCTGATACACGGCACCGCCTTCAGGAACAAAGTTTGAACCATTGGATGCACATGGTCCTCAAGAATGGTTCGGTAGTCCTTGGCAGTGACGTGCCCATCTAGCACAAGTATTGGGCCAAGGGAATGCCATGATATGGCAGCCCAAACCATCACTGATCCACCCCATGGCTTCACTCTGGGCATGCAACAGTCTGGGTGGTACGCCTCTTTGGGGCTTCTCCACACCGTAACTCTCCCGAATGTGAGGAAAAACAGTAAAGGTGGACTCAACAGAGAACAATACATGTTTCACATTGTCCACAGCCCAAGATTTGCGCTCCTTGCACCATTGAAACCGACGTTTTGCCATTGGCATGAGTGACCAAAGGTTTGGCTATACCAAACCCCGGGC
This sequence comes from Crenichthys baileyi, assembly GCA_036173005.1. Classification (NCBI taxonomy): domain Eukaryota; kingdom Metazoa; phylum Chordata; class Actinopteri; order Cyprinodontiformes; family Goodeidae; genus Crenichthys; species Crenichthys baileyi. The sequence goes on along the minus strand of JAHHUM010001776.1, from coordinate 571,298 downwards.
CGTGTATATTGACCCTGTGGGCTCTCGACGGACAGTTCTGGTGAAACAGGAGAGTTGAGGTGCACATTTAATTCTGCCGTGATTTGGGCAGCCGTGTTTTTATGTTTTTGTGGATACAATCCGGTTAGCACCCAAAACATCCCTATCAGACAGCTTCCTCTTGCGTCCACAGTTAATCCTGTTGGATGGGGTTTTCATCCTTCTTGGGGGTATGCTAACATTACCCTGGATACCGTGGCTCTTGATACATCACAAAGTTTGCTGTCTTGGTCACAGATGCGCCAGCAAGACGTGCACCAACAATTTGTCCTCTTTTAAACTCTGGTATGTCACCCATAATGTTGTGTGCATTTCAATATTTTGAGCAAAACTGTGCTCTTACCCTGCTAATTGAACCTTCACACTCTGCTCTTACTGGTGCAATGTGCAATCAATGAAGACTGGCTACCAGGCTGGTCCAATTTAGCCATGAAACCTCCCACACTAAAATGACAGGTGTTTCAGTTTCATTGTCCAACCCCTGTGTGTGTATATATGTGTGTGTGTGTATATATATGTGTGTGTGTGTATATATATGTGTGTGTGTGTGTATATATGTGTGTGTGTGTGTATATATGTGTGTGTATATATGTGTGTATGTGTAGATAGATAGATAGATAGATAGATAGATAGATAGATAGATAGATAGATAGTACTGTGCAAATGTTTTAGGCCGGTTTGAAAAACAACAAAGAATGCTTTCAGAAATATAAATGATGATTGTTTATTTTTATCAATTTACAAGATGCTAAGTGATTGAACCCAAACATACAGCCAAAGTCATTAAGAACTATCTTCAGCATAAAGAAGAACAAGACTTACTGGAAGTGATCGTATGGCCCCCACAGAGCCCTGATTGCAACATCATTGAGTGTGTCTGGGATTACATGAAGAGATAGAAGGATGTGAGAAAGCCTACATCCACAGACGTTCTGTGGTTAGTTCTTCAAGATGTTTGGAACAACCTACCAGCTGAGTTGCTTCAAAAACTGTGTGCAAGTGTACCTAGAAAAATATATTCCATTTTGAAGGCAAAGGTTGGTCGCACCAAATATTGATCTGATTTGGATTTCCCATTTGTTCATTCACTGCATTCTGTTGATTGATGAAAATAAATGATTAACATTTCCAGTTTTGAAAGCATTCTTTATTTACAGCATTTTTCACACCTGCCTAAAACTTTTGCACAGCACTGTATGTATGTATATTTCTTTAAAAAAAAAAAAAAACGAATAATTCTAAAATAAATCACAAAAATTAACTTTTGATTATTATAAGAGCCACTAAATTATATTGTTTTTAAAACTTGTGGTCCTAAGAGAGGGGCCAATATGTGAAAAGCACCATTTATTTTGTGTTTTTTCAACATTAGACTTTTTTTTTTTTTTTGCAGGGCTGCACTGTTGGTCTTTCTGCATGGAGTTTGCATGTTCTCCCCGTGCATTTGTGGGTTCTCACCGGGTACTCCGGCTTCCTCCCACAGTCCAAAGACATGCCTGTTAGGTTAAAATGGTCACTCTAAATTGCCTTAGGTGTATGAATGAGTGTGTGCATGGTTGTTTGTGTGTTGCCCTGTGATGGACTGGCGACCTGTCCAGGGTGTACCCCGCCTCTCGCCCATAGACTGCTGGAGATAGGCACCAGCTTCCCCACGACCCACTATGGAATAAGCGGTAGAAAATGACTGCCTGACTGTTTTTCCTTGTGTTCTTATTTGCCTTACCTATTCCTTATTATTCTGTAACACGTTTTTTAATTACATTGTGCATGAATGGTGCTAAACAAATAAAATCAGTTTGCCTTCTTGTGTATCTTTTCTTTACAAATTTTGTTAAAGTTTATTACTTAAAGATTTTTGGTGTGCACACTCATTCACTGGCAATGCACCTAAGCCATTCTAAAAGCCCCAGGAAACCATGAGTGGAAAGCTTTTAGTGATCCGTAGACTGGCATTTTGACTAAAGCTCTTCTCAATTTTCCTTCACCTGCCAAGCCATGGCTCAGTACATAATGTTGACAACAGTCTTTCTTCCAAGTTACCTTCATAGCCTACAGGGAATAAAAAACAAAACAAAAAAAACTCATGAAAAAACAGTTTTCCTTTGTTTTGTTTTTTTTTTTCTTAGAATTGGTTGTCTTCAAGGTTGAAAGTTGATTGTAAAGCTTGAATAGATGAGTTTTAAAATAAGCTCCCTGGTGGCAGGATGCCATCAGGGGAAATTTGGCCTAAATGCTGATAGGTTTGGTTGTTTTCTTGCTTTGTTAGAGCAAATCCAATTTTGAGACAACTGTGGAGAAATAGTCCCAAATTTTTAAAATAACTGAAAAGTGGTCAGATTGAGAGTGTGTGTCTTTCATCTGAAGTCATTGTTTTTAACGGGAAAGAGACTGAATGCTTCATGAAGACTGGATGCTTCATGAAGCCAGCCAAGCTACCTTTATTTATGAAACACTTCAAAAACAGCAGACACTGACCAAAGGCTTTTCTAATTTGCAGCGGCATAGCATTCCATAATAAATTAATCTGACTGACAGAGAAGGCGACTGCAGGTGCAGAAGCTCAGACAGGTAGGAAGGGGCATAACCATTTATAACTTAAATACTGAGTTTTAAAATGAACTCTAAAATGGACAGGCAATAGGTGCAGACAGGATCAAATGGGAGTAATATCCTCTCTCCTCTGTGTTCCAAGCCATCCAGCAGCATTTTGCACCAACTGAAGAAGGATAAGGATGACTTACTAACTCCAAGGTACAAAGAGTTACAGTAATTCACCCAAATTGTAACAAAGGCATGGATTACTGTTTTGACGTAATCATTCGACAAGATGCTTATTATTTTTGGCCAATTGCCTCGGGTGAAAAAAGCTGGATTTTACTATTGCACTGATTTGCCCATCCAGTCTAAAATCACTACCCATTTTAAAAACAAGGTTTGTGACAATAGGTTTTCTGGAATCTGCCAGACAGCCAACGTCTACCCAAGAATAAGACCCACAAGTGACGTTTAGATGAGAGCTGCAAACAAAAAAAAAATCTTTACCCCGGTCTTATTGAATCAGTGCATCTAGTCACTTACTCGATGCAATCTGCTGGGTTTCCTTAGATAGAAACACTTTTTTAACCAATTTGAATAATAAACTGAATATGACTGCGCTGTTGTCTAATTAGGATCAATTTGAATGTATGTACCTGATTTGAAATCTGTATGATTTGACTGAATTGACTTTGTAAAGTGCCTTGAAATGACGTGTTGTGAATTAGTGCTATATAAATAGACTGAATTGAATTTTCAGCAAAATTTAAAAGGTTAAAAGCCATCAAAGCTTTGAATTCCTTTAATACTCTAGTGTAGTACCCCAGACATCTACACAATGCTCTAAGCGGGATATCAGAATGTTATGGTCCGGTGTATTGAAGGCAGCTGTTAAATCTATGAGAACTAGGATTGCATGGTTTCCTGAATCCGTAGCTAGGAGGATGTCACTCCTCAAAAATGCAGATTCTGTGCATGGAGAAAATTAAAACCAGACTGAAAAACTTCAAGCACCTCATCTTCCACCAGATTATTAAAATAAGTGTCTAAGTATCTTTATCTTATCCACAAGTCACAGTAAAACAAAATGAGAATTGAACATATGGAGTTCGTCAGCAGTAACAACGTTCCTGTATTAGTTTAAGGTTGTGAAGAAAAAGCTATGCCCAAAGATGAAGCTACATTCAAACCCCTTGCACACAGTCATGGGACTTGGGAAATAATGTAAATGAGATGAAAGCAGCTGAAATTTGTTATATTCAGAAGTTGTCTGAATTAAGCCTAAGGGATGGGAGGAGGTCATCTGAGAGGAGTTCAGAATAGAGCCACTAGCTCACACGGGACAGCTCAGGTAGTTCTAGCATTGAATTATGATACCTTCGAATTGCCTCCTTTAAAAGATGAATTCTGCTGTAATGAGGTGCAAAATCTTATTCATTTTATTTTCCCTTGCCGCTTTTAATCACTGCATTCTTAACTTGCTATTTTACTGAACCTTTAAATAGGAAGCAGTATGAGCGATGCTTGCCACTGGCATAAGACTCGGAACCTGGGGAGAAGGGCACACTCATCCAGAAATCTCATCCAGGCCAGGCTGAGTTGGTTAGATGCTTTTCTTTTACCCATTACACATCCCTCTTTCCTGAGTTATCTCCTATGATAGCGTCTTTATCTTGAAGCACACTTACTTAACCCAGCCTCTCTTCCCATCCTAGTCACCAAATGGATTAGTCTTATCTAGGAAATTACCAGCTTGGCATTTGATGCCGAGCATCTAACCCTAATTTCTATTCCCGATCTCTTGCAACTGTCTAAAAGAAGTGCAAGATGACACGGATATCAGAACAAGGAGGAAACAACCCACTAGTAACTAACGAGCAGGTGGGGCTTAAGTGCAGTTTAAATAGTCATAGTCTCTTAACAATCAAACACCAATTGCAGGTCATGCAGGTCTTTTCTAAATTATATATTAGAAGTTCTGAAAAAAATGACCATATTGAGCCATGACAATATTAAGCAAACAAAAATCATGAATTTTTTCAGATGTATTCAAAACCTGATTACAGTAGCTTAAAAAGCAAACTGTATAAACCAAATGTAAATGGTATCAAAATAATGTAAGAATGTAGAAAAAGGCTGTCCTTTTTTCATTACTTAAACTGAATCATCTAAGACAGGGTATTGCATTAAGAACATTACAAAGATAAGCTGCTTACCTTTCATAGACTAATGGCAAACACATTTTTTTATGTATACAGGTTGTGCAGCTAACTTGGGATATTTTTGTGTTTCAACAAAAAAGATGTTAAAATCATAGCCAGACTGCTGTATCACTTAAACCCATCTGGTGTCTGCTTATACATTTTTTGAGTGATTTATGACCATAATAACATTTTCAGACGAAGCCTGAATTTGTGTTTGAAACCTAAATTCAAATGCAATGGAGAGGTTTGGCTTGGTGCTATACAAGCAATTATTGGAGCTGCACAAACTCTTTTCTGCATAGTACAACGCGACAGGAGTTGCACTTTGACAAAAGCTCAATATACGTTTACAAGCTCCAAATCTGATAACTCAACTAAACCAGTAAGATCAATGTTCTTTTCATTAGGGCACTGACTACACAGTGATGTTAAGACAGTAAACCCAATGCAGTGAAGCAAACAGCTAAACTTTATGTTACCACTCACCAGAGTTCGCCAACTGGGGAAGCATAGCAGGAGGAACTAAAGAATTAAAAAAAAGGGAAACTAAAACTCTCTTTACAACTGGGTGATCTTCGAAGATCACACAGTTGTAAAGAGAATTTTAGTTTTCTTGTCTGGACACATAAGTGGGTGCAGCAGTACATGTATGAACAACAACATAAGGGTTGAGCTGACTGAGCAGCCCACCTAGCAGCCGACTGCCTTGACAACCCAGATTGTTGTATTTTGTCTTTCACAGTAACTTCCATTATCATGCATTTTGCAGGTGTTTAGCACAGAAATTTGTTTTCTGTGGTGTCTTTATGTTTTTTTATTATTTTAATTGGTAATTTTTACAGAAAATCACAACCCCTCCATAAATCTCACTTTGTCAAATTGTAGGGAAGAGTTCTTTTACCATCTGGCTCAAACTAAAGTGGTTTTGACTTTGTCCAAACGTTGTTTATTTATATTTGTGATGTGGTGAAAAGATTGCTGGGAAAAAACCTTTATAATTCACATCCAAGCCTGCTTCTTTACAGTGTAAATTAATTATTTAAAATTAATTTATTTCAGTGGGTGCAATGAAAAGCCATTTTCGATATCTTAAGAAATCTTGGACCAGAATGTTGCCATGCTATTATATTGAAAAACCAATAAAGCCAGCAAACTTTTTCATGTATTAATATAATGTGCTGGTCAAAGTCATTTTGAGAAGTTAAACCTATTGATAATTTGAGCTAAACGTGACATCCAAATGATTTGAAAGCAAAACATCTAGTGGATAGTTAAAGATGTTACTATTCTTCTTAATGATACACAAGAGGGATCAAAAAGGTAAAAACTGAAATTTGACTTAATGACTCAACAGATTATGTTTGTGTTTTCAGACAAATAGTTACCTTTCATTTTATATTTCTTTCTCTCCTGTGATTGCCCTGCCTCTCTTGATATTTTGTCTTCAAGGCTCTCCCACCCTTTCTAGTCCCACCTCAACCCCCTGTACTCGCCTTAACCCACAATGAACTGTTAGCAGCTCTGATGTACAGCCAATATTCTCTCTATCATATTAACACAACCGCAGTGTGTAAAGGAAGAGATAGAAAGGGGACATGAGGTGGGAAAGGATATAGAGAGAGACTCTACAGCGAGGAGACATTTGTTTTACTCATCTCAGTGCTAAAAGATACAATTACCTCTCACAGCATATTATCCATGTTTTATACCAGCCCAGGGCCCCATGTCTTTGCCTTGCCACGCTTACCCCATGTAAGGCCCATATTTTAACACTAGCTATGACAGTTTATTTAAGAAAAGGAAATTGTCCCCTGGGAGATGGAGAGGGAGAGAGGGACAGCCGGGTGTGAGGAAAATGAAAGGGAAAGAGGGAAGGACAAAGAAGGTGGATGCACTGGGGGCAGTGACAAGGAAAAGAATGAGAGATAGATCAGATAAAAAGAAAAACACAAACAGAAGTAGAGACAATTTTGTGACAAAAAACAGAAGAGAAAATAAAACAAGTGAAAAGAGGGACATATATAAGGTGTCAAAGCATCCTTTTAACAACTATCATAAGTCTAGTGTTAAAAAAACACTGAGGATTCCCCTAAAAAAATGTGAGAGTACAAGAGGGGTAGACATGTGAGTGACAATGCAAAGTATGTAAGAAAATAAGACACCTGCAACCCTAAAATGTCTGGTTAAACACCAATAATCAGACATGTTGGCAGGATTGAGTCAGTGCCATTCTTCCCGAGTTTAGATGGATCAGGTGCAAATACGAATGAAATTGTAAAAAAATAAATAAAAATTTAAACATGAACATTAGAGCAAAAAAATCTTTAGTGGACATGCACAAGCACGTCTTTTCGTCTCTCACTATGTAATTGATGCCAGTGCCATGCCCTTTTGCCTCTGATGCCAGCAGGCAGAAGGCTACCATAGAGGTATCCACTTCACCCCTATTCAACAACCTTGCCTCACCTTCACACACATGCACATAGCTGTACACCCACTCATGCAAACGCAATGTATTTAAGAAATGACAAGGGTTTATGTATGACGAATAGTAATACAGTGTAATAATTCATATGTTGTAGGTAATATTAATGTTGTTTTTAAATAATATTAAAATCTGATAAAAAGGACATCCTATTTGAAATCACATCCTGCTATGTAAAATCATTTAAAACATACGTTTTACTCTGACTCCTATATTGTCTGCAAGCAGACATTTCATGTAAGTCCTAATATGATGTTTGTGGTTTGTTTTGGTTCGAAATACCACAGTATTACACAAACTCAAATGTAAAGCAGCCAGTTTAAAAAACATATCAAGCGGACATCTTCACTCCACTTTTCAACAGAAGGCCACTTGAGAGCTTTTTTTAAGCTTTGTGCTAACACATAAGCTTGCATTTCAACACAAATTAAATCCTGTGCTGCAGACAAGTGACCAATTTGTCAATCACAACTTTTTATTCACACAGAAGTCTTTGGGACATGGTATTTTTAATTGGGTCAATTTACCATTCTATAGTTATTTTCTTTTTATTAAAATTTTTTTAAAGATTTTTTTTTGGCACTAGTGGCCTTTACAGACAGTTAGCAGCAGAGAGAGAATGGGGGAAGACATGCAGCAAAGGTCCAAAGGTCAGGAATCAAACCCAGGACAGCCGTGTCAAGGACTACAGCCCCTGCACATGTGGCGCCCCCCCATCCTTTATTTTTAAGTTTGACATTAAAGCTATTCATTATATGCCTTACATGGCTGTCTGATATTTAAAAGCATTTTTGCAATGGCAGGCTCTACCAGTGCTTAAATGTGGATGCTGCATTATTAACCGTTGTGAACTCTGAATTTTCAGTTTCCATCAGGGAAAAAAGAAAGTGCTTCCAACAAGTTATATTTCCCAATCAGGCACCTGAGTAAGTTTCATTCACTTTAGGTCCCAGAGGCGTACTAAAGAGAATAAAAAAAGAAAAATCTTGAACGCAACATTTAGATTTTTCTTTATCATTAATTTCTCATTTAGCAATTTTGATGCAAACTATAATGTATTTAATCACATACTCGAGGATTCTAAAACATCTAGACCATGATTTAAGATGAGATTTTTCTAATTTAAGCTCAGATTACTTTGTAATGTATATTTTTCAGCATTTTTGTATGATGAGATATTGTTCTTTACCTTTGTGTGCCTCATTTCAAATTTCATGTGGAGTAATTTGGCAAAGTCACAAAGCTGAACTGAAGTGTATCTATTAGCGAGAGGTGAGGCTTTAAACCTTTCTCGTGGTTTTAACCAAAAACAGTCATGTTAAAAAAGCTATTCGTACTACTAAGTCAAAAGTTACTTTCACAAATAGGTTTATTGAAAAGTAATGATTTTATTTTTTGCACATTCTTATTTCATTTCAAGGCACAAGTACAGTTGAACAATCAAGAGCAGAAACAGTCCCCATTAAGATCAATAACTCAAAACTAACTAAAATATATTTCTTGAATGAAACCAAGACAATGATCTGAAAAACAAATGACAGTTAACAGGTAAAATATACACATAGGAATGCAGGGAGCAACACGTGAGGGGGAGCTATCAAACATGAAAAAAGCACAAAGCAAATACCACAAGAATCAAAGGGTGATTGCAACAAAGCCAAACACAGAGCCACAAAACAGACTATGACACAGAGAGAGTAGGGAACAAATAATTATCTGCAAGAAGAAATATTAGGGTAATTATAAGCACATCCATGTCTTTCACCTTACTTCTACCTTCCAATGACTAATTCACTAACCAAATTCACAAAAAGGTACATTAGCTTTTTTCCCCACATCTTAAAAACAAACACATACCAAAAAAACAAGCTCTCTGAACAAAATCACCAAATTGGTGTGTAATAAATCCTTGTGGATGTACTACATGATTTATGTACACATTGCTTAATAGTGAGTGAAGGGAAGGGTGCATAGGCATCCGTTAAACATTAATGCTGACATCTTGGGTTGTGATGTGACCATTGTGACTGGTTGTTCCAATTGCAGCCGCTTACATTAATGTTAATGTGCTAACAGACAGAACCCCCCACCCCAGATCTCTGTCGGACACAAAGCTGGTACTCCAGAGTGAAGTTTTCATTAAAAACCAAATTTTTCTTTCATTCTCTGTAATTTCCCCTCTTACATTTTAAATCAGGGGTTCTACTTTTTTCCTTTTACATTTGTCAATAAACAAAGTAATCAAATCAATACCATGAAAACCACTAAAATGTCAAGTTTTTTTCTTAGAAATCGAATAACACGCTCATTGTTCCTATCAGAACTCCTATAGAGTAAAAATTTTACTGTGTGGTGCAGAACTCTTTGGCACCTTGAGGGGGGGGGGGGGTGGGGGGAGGAGGAGAGAGAGAGAGAGAGAGAGAGAGAGCAATGCTCCTGGCACTTGGAAATCGGTATTCCTTTTGACTGTCTTTTTTTGTGTTTTGATCTGTACAAACTGGCAGATGACTGGTGTGTGCATGTGTGTGTCTATGTGTGGATAGGAAGGGTTTTTACTTCACTCCTTAGAGTAATATCTGCATTGTGGTTGACAGACTGCTACAAATTACCAGTGAGGGGTGAGTTTGTGTCAGTGTATTTATGTGACAGAGCAAGTACAGAAGTGTGTGTGCATGCATGAGTGATATGAGTACATGAATAGTGTTTGTGTGTCAAGGATAATTATAATCTTTTTCTGAATGGTCAAAACTGATCACATCTCCATACCATTACAGACTGATGTACAGAAAGACACAACCAGACAAAGCATCAAAACACGTCAAAGCTACACAAATGCAACACACTTCAAGAAAAACGCCTAAAAGCCTCACTCCATGTCTCGTCTGAACTGGCACATTGAGCAGTGTGCTATGCATAGACACATATGACAACTTTATCCCTAGAAGGGATTCTGCATACTGTACATACACTGTCTACAATCTGAGCCATCAGCAACACTACATTTAGCCAACAACAGGTTGGGCTGCCACATTTTTCAAACATCAACACCCAGCAGCAAACTGTAAACTAAGGTGTCAAGTTAGATTCTCTGCTCTGGCAAAATAATGCTGCTGAGAGATGAAATGATGCTTCAAAATTGCTGAGTTTTCATACAGGAGCTCAATTTTTAAACAAATCACAAAAGAGAGCAAGTTCATGCTCACACAGAGATTTGCATTTCTCTAAACCTATGTAGCACAAGTTATATAAAAAGAGGAAATGGTCCACTTAAAACGTACTGGAATGCTAAACTGAGTTATGCTAAATATTAAATGCAACAGATAAATTGAGAACTTGAGTAATTATGTAATGTAGTGTGATCACTGGTTATGTAACAGGAAGGGACTACAACAAATACTTTTACACAAAATGTAACAATGTCTTAAAATATGGGTCGATTCAAAATGTCAAAAAGCAAGCAGATTACTTAGATTACAAGCATCTAAAAATGACAAGGCTCCTCAAGGTAACCTGTTTGTCTGGGTTGTATCTTGGGTGTTACCCATGGTGATGAAAGCGTGAGACTGTCCAGTGGAAAAATCTGTAAAATGATCCACTTCACCAGAAACCAGAATAACACACACAGGGATTCATTTAGGCTTCAAAACTCTCTCCACTTCACTAGCTGCCATTTAAGAGTGATGAAGGCTAGTGAAAGACTTTTTTTGTCTATGAAGGTCTTGTATTACTGAGTTCCAACGACCTACAACATTTCAAGTTGATATACTCCACTTAAGTTAACTGGGGTAGATGAAAAAAAAAAACAAAGGTGATAAAAAAATATTTGAAATTTGTTTTAAACTGCAGAGACTATGTGAAACTTTGACAGAGATTGAGAAAATGGCACTTCAAGACCCTATGGCACTGCAGGAAGAGGAAGACAAATTCTTTACCTTTCTGTACTGCTGATTATAGAGAAAATTCTTTGCTCTTTCTTCAGCTTATTTGTTATTTCCTAACTTTTCATCTTCAAACAGCACTCTGAGAGTCACATACCTAGACATGTTTTCTTTTTCTCAAAGGGTCGATGCAACTGGATTAAAAAACTGAATTAAACATTCCTTATTAAATGTATTAATATTAAATAAAATACTCCATAATGGCTACTTTATTATTGGCTACAATTAAACCTTAGAGTCTGAACTTGTAATCCAGTGTCATAATATTGATACTCAAACTATTTAGATTTCTCACCTGCAAAGTAAGATGTGTCCACCTGTTTAGCACTAGCCGGCCCTCTGTTCTGAAGCTTACAGTCAGAAAGGTTGGATTGTTGGTTTGACCATATCTGAAGGTTACAGCCCGCTCAGACGCTGTCAGAGAAAAAACCAACTGCTTCTCTGAGCTCTTCTCCAGTACCATCCTACAAGAAAACATACACAGTAAATTAGAAATAAATTTTAATATTTCAACATTTAACGGTCTACAAACAGCTGCTTAAAATTCATCTAAGCAGTATTAACGTGACCTAAAACCAGAAAACACAAATCCACTGGAGCTGAGCACCAGTGCATCTAGCCCCTCATTTTGACATTTTCCCATTGAATCTCAATATTTTACACGACCGCGAGGGTTTCGATGTTGCACCGTGCACAGACACGCACGGCCGCTACATGTCATATTAACCACCTTCACTGATGTTTTATAGGAAATCATGGCTTTTATGAACCCAGGGCAGCATACCCAATAAATCACAGAATACTGGAGATGGATTCATGAGAAAAAGGGTTTTTAAATTTACAATAGACAGTGAGCCCATGCAGACTTGCATATGCATGTGAACGTCATTCAAATGTTTTCAGCACTAAACAATTAATTACCAATATATAAATTTCTCAAAGGTAAAAGCCAGTTGTTTAAATTCTTCAAAAGCAGAATGGGTGAAGGATGATGTAAAATCAAATGCTAATATAAAATTTATCTTGGAGACTTGTAATGTTTTTGGTTTGCTGCTGTCCCTTTCTTGTGTTTTAAAGAATATATTTCAATACTTTATTTCTTGTAATTTTGATGATTATGGCTTACAGAAAATGAAAGCCCAAAATTCAGTGTCGCAGAAAATTTAAATATTACGTAAGAAACGTCTCTCATGGTGTAGGGCCTCCTTTTGCGGCCAATACAGCGTCAATTCGTCTTGGGAATGACATATACAAGTCCTGCACAGTGGTCAGAGGGATTTTAAGCCATTCTTCTTGCAGGATAGTGGCCAGGTCACTACGTGATACTGGTGGAGGAAAACGTTTCCTGACTCGCTCCTCCCAAAAAACACCCCAAAGTGGCTCAATAATATTTAGATCTGGTGATGTGCAGGCCATGGGAGATGTTCAACTTCACTTTCATGTTCATCAAACCACTGTATGAAATTTTAAACCCCCAAATTTGCTTTCTTTTTGTTTTTGGTGCAACAGACAAGAATATAATTATATATAATAATATATATATATATAATAATATATATAATATATTAAATAAAATTATAAAATATATATATATATATATATATAAAATTTTAAATTTTTAGTATGGTGTGGGGCCCCCTTTTTTGCGGCCAATAAGCGAAATTGTCTTGGGAATGACATATACAAGCCCTGCACAGGGTCAGAGGGATTTTAACCATTCCTCTTGCAGGTGGGGCCGGCCTACGTGATACGGTGGGGGGAAATTTCCCCTGACTCCTCTCCAAAACCCCCCAAAGTGGTCAATAATATTTAGATCGGTGACTGTGAGGTCATAAAAATGTTAAAACTTCACTTTATTTTTCATAAAACCCAAATTTTTCACCGTCTTGCTGGTGTTTGGGCATTGTCATCCTGATACCCACCCCCTTCAGGATACAATGTTGAACCTTTGGGAAGACAGGGCCTCAAGAATGGATGGGTAGTCCTTGCAGTGAGCCCATCTAGCACAAGTATTGGGGCCAAGGGAATGCCATGATGTGGCAGCCCAAACCATCACTGACCCCCCCCAGCTTCAACTCTGGGCATGCAACAGTCTGGGTGGTACGCTTCTTTGGGGTTTCTCCACACCGTAACTTCGGATGTGGGGAAACCAAAAAGGTGACTCATCAGAAAAAATACATGTTTACATTGTCCACCCCCAAAGATTTGCGCTCCCTTGCCCCATTAAAACAGACGTTTGGCATTGGCATGAGTGACCAAAGGTTTGGCTATAGCAGCCCGGGCCCGGGTAATTGACCCTGTGGAGCTCCCGAGGGACAGTTCTAGTGGAAAAAAGGAAGTTGAGGTGCACATTTTTTTTGCCATGATTTGGGCAGCCGTGGTTTTATGTTTTTTTTGGATACAATCCGGGTTAGCACCCCAAAATCCCTTTTAGACAGCTTCCTTTGCGTCCACAGTTAATCCGTTGGATGGGGTTCGTCCTTTTTGGTGGTAGCTGAATTTCCCTAAACAAACTGTCCACTTAGGGAAGCAACACTGATTGACAATCAGTTTCAAGCTGTTGTCCAAATGGAATAGACAAAGGGGGAAAACTTTTGACGATTAGCAAGACACACTCAATAAAGGAGTGGTTCTGCCCGGTGGGGACCCCAGACCCCCTTTCAGACATATGCTTTCTGGCTGATGTTTGGGCACTTTTGAATGTTGGTGGTGCTTTCACACCGTGGTAGCATGAGACGGACTCTACAACCCCCACAAGTGGCTCAGGTAGTGCAGCTCATCCAGGATGGGACATCAATGCGAGCTGTGGCAAGAAGGTTTGCTGTGTCTGCCAGCGTAGTGTCCAGACCTGGAGGGGGCTACCAGGAGGGGAAGGGGCCAGTACACCAGGAGACGTGGAGGAGGCCGTAGGAGGGCAACAACCTAGCAGCAGGACTGCTACCTCCGCCTTTGTGCAAGGAGGAACAGGAGGAGCACTGCCAGAGCCCTGCAAAATGACCTCCAGCAGGCCACAAATGTGCACGTGTCTGCACAAACGGATAGAAACCAACTCCATGAGGATGGTATGTGGGCCCAATGTTCACAAATGGGGGTTGTGCTCACAGCCCAACACCGTGCAGGACACTTGGCATTTGGCAGAGAACACCAGGATTGGCAAATTCACCACTGGTGCCCTGTGCTCTTCACAGATGAAAGCAGATTCACAAAGACGTGACAGAGTCTGGAGACACCGTGGAGAGCGATAGTCACATGGCCGAAACACTGTGCACCAAATAGTTAAACAGAATTTAACAAAGCCTCGAGGCAGATAATTAGCCTTGAGGAATTTTTGTTATCGAGGTATTCAAATCATTCAAGGAATCGTTTCAGCCCAAGTTCATTTCTAATTCGCTAAATACTTGTTTGTACACACTACTGAAGTGTAATGGAAGTCCAGGTCCTCCAGACATTTATATCAAACACTGAACATATGGCCAAACACTCATTGGCCATATATATTTATTCATTTGCTCTAGCAACTGCACACGATTGGCTATTCGGCTGCACCGCTAGGGCACTCTTAACAGTGCCCCATGATAGAAGTATACCAGTCTGTCTGTGGGAATTCACTGGTGAATAAATATCAGTCGGAGGGAAATGTAGTTTATATATATTTTATATTACATAGAGGGCACACTTTAGTAAGTAAAACTGAGATAGACAGACATCAGAAATATAAATTTACAATATATATTTACATTTCCCCCTGTTTTATCAGGGAGGGAGGCGCCACCTATGGGCCGGCCGCAACTGAATCTTACCTATCATTGTGTTGCCAACTGACCCAGACTAAAAGACCATTTAGAGGCTCAGGAAGCCTTTGCAAGTTTTCAATTAATTAGCTGATTATATACACAGTGGCGCAGTTGGTAGCACTGTTGCCTTGCAGCAAGAAGGTCCTGGGTTCTACTCCTGGCCAGGGGTCTTTCTGCATGGAGTTTGCATGTTCCCCCTGTGCATGCGTGGGTTCTCACTGGGTACTCCTGCTTCCTCCTACAGTCCGAAAACATGACTGTTAGGTAAATTGGACTCTCTAAATTGCTCTTAGGTATGAATGAGTGTGTGGATGGTTGTTTGTCCTGTATGTCTCTGTGTTGCCCTGCGATGGATTGGCGCCTGCTAAATTTAGGGTTTTCATAATCTGTAAGCCATAATGATAGTGACAAAAAATAAATGTCTGAAATATTTCACTATATGTGATGAAACCATATAATTTATGAGTTTCACGTTCTAAAATGAGTGACAAATATAGAACTTTCATTATATTTTATTATATTTTAGTGCTGGAAACCCTTAGGATCATTTTACTTTAGGTGTGATTTTACTCTTGTGTTAGTACTTTAGTTTTTCCCCACTGGTCTAGCTACCTTCCCCATGATAACTTTCTTTAACCTAATGAGATTATAAAACAATGTAAAACAGTAAATAAAGGAGCTCTGAACAAACCTCCCCATTTCCATAATTGTTTTCATCGCAGACTTGAACACATAATTTGGGGGAGTTGACCAGACAAAAAAAAAAACTTAACAGCAGGACAATCCAAGATGGCAGTGAAAAGAAAGTTAATAGGGTGTACAAACTAAAATAAAAATCCTTAAACAAGATAAAATATAATCAGCTTCTGGGAGTACAGTGTTGATATAATAAATAGCATGGGTTGTAAGAACAGGTGGTTAGCTCTGTCCATTGTTCAAATGAGGGGATGTGATATCACAGAGGGAGAGACAAAAAAAAAAAAAAAAAAACTGAGGAGTGATGGACAGAGGTGGAGACAGAGACCTCCTTTCATCTGGCTTCTTTGATGGCAGCCATGATCATCTGTACAACAAAAGAATGATGGGCAACAATGGCAAGAATAACAGGGGCAGAGAAAGTGAGTGAGTGAGAGGGGGAGATATGACTCTACTGAGACGCATTCAGCCACACAGGTGTCATGTTCGGTAGGCCAAGACAACAAGAGTTTTCCATCATCCGACTCCACTGACAAATGACTTCATGAACACACTGAGAAATATCTTGCAATCTGACAATCCCATTTAAATTTCTCTAACAGCAATAACATCCAGTACATTACCAGATCATGTAACCATTAACGTGTTGTGCCTGAGCTTCATGCAAACCTGATGCTTCTCTTAAGTGATACCCGCAGATATTTTCAGCAAAAAAGCCAATATAAATGCATATACACAATGTTGGATAACTGAAGTGAAAAAACTGCTTAAAAAAAACATCAAATACACAAATAGATGTACAAATAGATTCCTTGATTGTCTACACCCAGCACATCACTGTATGCTCAACTTGCAACTTACCATCTTTATCAAACCGCAGTTACTTAATTCAGCTCATCAGAATAAAACCTACATTTGTAATAAAACCTGAATTTGTGAAAAAGGTGTTGTTTGAATATAACATATGAATAAAAACATAACTAGTGAAATTATTAAAGTTCTAGAGATCTTTAATAAAACAATAAAGAATATGATGAACTCTTAGGAACCCATTGCCCTATTAAGACAGTGTCTCGCCCACGGCCAAAATTGAATAGATTAAAAACTAATCTAAAAAGGAGGAAATCAGGAAAATCGCATAAAATAAACACAACTCAGACAGAAAAGAAAAATAAAACAATTAAATGTGGCCTACTGAACATAAGATCTCTCTCTTCAAAGACATTGCTAGTTAGTGACCTGATTTCTGACAATCAGATTGATTTATGTTGCCTAACAGAATCCTGGCTGCAGCAAGGGGATTATGTTACTATAAATGAGTGAACTCCTACTAATTATTTAAATTTTCACATTCCTCGAAATACTGGGCGAGGAGTAGCAACCATCTTTCAGTCCGATTTATTGATTAGTCCCAGACCAATCAATAGCTACAACTCTTGAATATTTAATCCTTATTTTACCTCATCCAAATTGCAAAGCAACAAAACCACTTCTGTTTGTTGTTTTGTACCGTCCACCAGGCCCTTACTCTCAATTTTTAGATCAGTTTTCAGACCTTTTATCTGATTTAGTATTAAATACAGATAAAGTTATTATAGTGGGGGATTTTAACATTCATGTTGACACTGAAAGTGATAGCCGAAATATAGCCTTTAATGCTATCTTAGACCAATTGGCTTTGCTCAAAACATTAACAAACCTACCCACCTTTGTCTTCATTCTCTGGACCTTGTGCTGACATATGCCATTGAGTGTAAAGACATAATATTTTCTCATAACCCTGTCCTGTCTAACCATTTCTTAACAACCTTTGAGTTTAATTTAACCGAGAACTCCACACCTGAAAGAAAATTTCATTATACTAGATCATTATCAGAAGATGCTGTAACAACCTTTAAAGAATCTGTTCCACTTTTAATTTCCTCATCATCACTGAAAAGCACAGTGGAGGGCAATAATTCTTTTTCTGCCTCTTTCACAAATTGATTATTTTGTTCATAGTGTTTCTTCATCATTGCGTGATGCATTAGCCAATGCAGGCCCCTTGAAAAAGAAGGTAATCATTCAAACGAGGCAGGCTCCTTGGTTTAATTTAGATCTGCGCACTTTAAAGCACAATGTTAGAAAATTGGAGAGAAAATGGCGCTCTACACAACTAGAGGATTCCTACTTAATCTGGAAAAATAGCCTACTGTCGTATAAAAAGACACTTCACCAAGCCAGAACAGCTTATTTCTCATCATTAATAGAAGAGAACAAGAATAATCCTAGGTTTCTCTTTAGTACAGTTGCTAAACTTACACAGAGTCATAACTCTGTTGAGCCATCCATTCCATTAGCTCTTAGCAGTCATGACTTTATGGGATTCTTCTTAAATAAAATTGATTCTATTACAAATAAAAACTGACATACTCCCAAAGATGATTACTTCATCCTCAGCAAGTGAGACAAAATTGGAAATAACTGCAGAACCTGCTTTGTGTTTTGGACTGTTTTTTTCCTGTGGAGCTTCCTGAGTTATCAGAAATATTAGCGTCATCTAAACCTACTTGTATGTTAGACCCAATCCCAAACAAATTATTTAAGGCAGTGTTCCCTCTGATTACCAGCCCCATTTTAGATATAATTAATCAATCTTTAGTAAATGGATATGTACCACAGGCTTTTAAGTTAGCTGTAATTAAACCTTTACTTAAGAAACATTCGCTTAATCGAGATGACTTGAAAAATTACAGACCTATATCCAATCTTCCATTCTTATCTAAAATTCTTGAGAAAATAGTTGCTAATCAAATGTGTGTGCATTTACACAGCAATGGCCTGTTTGAAGAGTTTCAGTCAGGCTTCAGAGCTCATCATAGCACTGAAACAGCTCTGCTGAAAGTCACTAATGATATTCTTATGGCCTCAGATAATGGACTTGTGTCTGTACTTGTCCTCTTAGATCTCAGTGCTGCAGTTGATACAGTCGATCACAATATTCTCTTAGAAAGGCAGGAATATGCTGTAGGGATCAGGGGAACAGCGCTAGGCTGGTTTAAATCTTATCTGTCTGATAGATTCCAGTTTGTTCATGTAAATGATAAATCATCTTTAAACTTCAGGGTTAATTGCGGAGTACCACAGGGTTCAGTACTTGGGCCAATTCTCTTTACTATATATATGCTTCCAATAGGTCAAATTATCAGGCAGCATAGGATAAATTTTCACTGTTACGCTGATGATACTCCGCTTTAATTATCCATAAATCCTGATGAACCCAACCAGTTAGACAGACTACAAGCATGTCTTGAAGATATAAAAACTTGGATGACTTTAAATTTTTTGCTTCTAAATTCAGACAAGACAGAAGTTGTCGTCTTTGGACCGGAGTCTTTAAAAAAGAAACTGCTTAGTCAATCACTTAACCTGGATGGCATTAAATTGACCTCCGGTAATAAAGTAAAAAACTTTGGTGTGACTTTTGACCAGGACATGTCATTTAAATCCCATATTCAACAGGTTTCTAGGATTTCCTTCTTTCACCTCCGGAACATTGCCAAAATTAGAAATATCCTATCCAGGAGTGACGCTGAAAAACTAGTCCATGCATTTGTTACTTCAAGGGTGGACTATTGTAATTCTTTACTATCAGGATGTCCACAAAATGCAGTTAAAAGCCTTCAGCTGATTCAAAATGCTGCAGCAAGAGTTCTGATGAAAATTAAAAAGAGAGATCATATTTCTCCTATTTTAGCTTCCCTTCATTGGCTCCCTTTTAAATCCAGAATAGAATTTAAAATTTTCCTCCTCACATATAAAGCCCTTAATGATGTAGCTCCATCATACATCAGAGATCTGATTGTTCCATATGTTCCTAACAGAGCACCTTGAAACGACATTGTTGAAAATAAGCGCCGTCTAACTAAATAATCTGAACTATCTGTGTGAAACTATCTGTGTAGTTATGCTGCTATGGGCTTAGGCTGCTGGAGGACATAATGACCACTTTCACCCTCTTCGCTACATTCTCACACTACTCTCCAATTTTGCATTATTTGCTTTTATTTCAGCTTTTAACTTTTTTCTCTCTTTTCTCTTCCTAGAAGCTACACCTGGCCTGACTCTGTGTCTACCTGTAACACCTTTCTGGAGGGGGGCATCGTCCGAGCTTCTGCTGGCCACAAGTTAATGCTCACCTTCTACCAATGATCCAAATGGCCATGTCTTTTAGTGTTTAACCCTTTCTCTCTTCTAGACATGGCTATTGACTGAGCTTTTACTGTAACTAATTATATGTTTCTATATGTTTATGTTTATATGTGTCTTTCAAACTCTAACCTTGAAAACTGGCTCAGAGTTTATCTGTTCTTTCTTTCTAGGTGAAACGACTAAAGGAGCTACATCCATTAACATTTACTTTTCCTTCCCATAGAAAGGACTCTTGGATCAGTGCTTCTTTGTTCTCTTTGTGTCTCTGCTCTGTTCTCTCTAACCCCCAGGCGGTCGTGGCAGATGGCCGCTCACACTGAGCCTGGTTCTGCTGGAGGCTTCTTCCTGTTAAAAGGGAGTTTTTCCTCTCCACTGTCGCTACATGCATGCTCAGTATGAGGGATTGCTGCAAAGTCAACGCCAGTGACTGTCCACTGTCTCTACATGCTCATCCGGGAGGAGTGAATGCTGCAAGTCACTGACTGGATGCAATCTGCTGGGTTTCCTTAGACAGAAAAACTTTTTATCCAATTTGAATAAATAACTAACTCTGACTGCACTGTTCAATGGTTAGGATTAATAAGAATCTATGTACCTGACTGTTGTGAAGTGCCTTGAGACAACATGTGTTGTGAATTGGCGCTATATAAATAAAACTGAATTGAATTGAATTAGGCCGATTAATTCTGATTATGTAACATAGAACCGGAACAAAAATTCCCAGTATCTAAATAAAAAAAAGCAAACACTCTCACCAAAATTCCACAAAAAGTTTCAAATGACAATGCTATTGAAAAATACCTAAACAAAAAGCCACGTTTTAAAACAAGCAGGATCGAGACCCAACATTAGTCAGAAATGGCAAGTTTGAGACAAAGACCCGAGTCGTAAAAATAAAAGACTTCAGACTCAAGTTAGACTCGACATAGCTTTAGAAAATATATATAAATAAATATATATAAAAGCAAAATTCAACATGGGCGGCACTATGCAGGGCAGTTACCTTGCTGTCGCAGCGTACTGTGTGGTTGGTGTGGGGGGGTGGGGGTGGGGGGGGGGGGGGGTTTGGTGCTCATGCCATGCGGATGTGTCTTCATCGGCCTTTCTGCAGGGGTGTGCCCCTGTGGGAAGGGGATTCCTGGCATTTGTGTTCAGGTGGATGACATGATATCTTTGTCCTGGTTGGGGGTGGCCCTGTGAGGAAATTCATGTTGGGGTTCACAGGGTTGAGATTGGAGTTCATTGGGGAATTGGGGCCGTTTCGTCCTCCTGGGTCCAGGGACTGGTTGCCCCTCTGGGGTATCGGTACCTGGACCTGGGAGCATAGAGTTTGTATGGGTGTGAGTGAGTGTACGGCATCTATTATTGTGCGTCTTTACGTTGAGTGTGTGGGTGTTTGTCTGTGTACGCGTGATGGTAGGAACATGTGATTGGGACTGCATGTGCTATGTTTATGTCAGGTTGGGTCTTGGACTGCCCCCCCTTCTGGATCATCTTAGGCCCCCCATCAAATCTGGGCTCTATTTCCCCCTCGTCACACTCCCCGCCAGTGCATTGGTGGATCTCGGTGTCCGGTGTTGGGTGCTGGCTCACTCCCCGGTGGTTGCATGGTGGGACCTGATTCCCCTGACTCTGTTGGACCTCTGCTAGGAGGTAGTGTACCGCTGGGTCTCAGTTGTGGTTCCATGCCTGGATCTGCTCCTGCGTACCTGGCAGTTGGCCGGACCTGTGGGCTTGTCCTTGCAGCTCCCTGGGGCTTCAGCGCTGTGGCTGCTGGGTGGTGCCCCCGGGGCTCCCCTCTGCTCTTCCCTGGGGTGCGAAGGGAGCCTCGGGTCCTGGGGGGCAGGTCTGTGGCTCCAAACTCTTCTGTCTCCGCCTCAAGTCCTGGGGGGCAGGTCTGTGACTTCTCACCCCAGCTGTTAAATATCTTATGGAGAAAATGTATATACACAAGTGCGCTCACACATACACTCACAGGTGTTTTGATTCAGGTATTTACAGATGCACAGATATAGTTTATATTTAGCTGTGGTTGCCACTGAATACAATACATCTCGTATTATTTTTACCATGTACTTTACAGTAACGTTATATATGCGTTTGTTACTGTCCGTTTTTTTTTTTATCTTTCTCTAACTCTCTTTCTGCAGTTGCTGAAGCAGACTTCTAGGGTGTTATCTTGTATTCTCTTCATCCTTCTTTCTCTGCCCCCTTTTCTTATCTCCTCTCCCTTTTAACACCTTGCCTCACCACTCTTCCTTTTTTATTTATTTCTTCGTCTCTGTGTCTAATGCATTTGAAACAATCCCAAAGCAATTTATTTTTTTAGATATTTTTTCGGCACTAGAGGCCTTTTTTGTTGATGGTAGGTAGACAGGAAGGAGGGGCAAAGAGAGGGGGAGACATTTGGCAAAGGTCGACGGGTCAGGGACTCGAACTCGGGATGGCCGCTTTGAGGACTATAGCCTCTATATGTGGTCGCGCGCTTAACCCCTACACCACCAGCGCCGCGCCAGGTTTTGATCTCTTAACATTTTTCTCAGAGCATAAATGCCTATTTATATTTCTAAAATGGCAAATATTACATTTGATTAATTTTCAAAATACTAAAGTAGCCTTTAGCAGTTGTTTTCTGGGTGTTAAAGTAAATGTTAAATGATTAAAACATAATTTAATAAATATAAAAAAATGTAAAGGTAGTTAAATGTTTAGGTGGTAATTTAGACCTAGGGACAAACAGAACAAGTTTGGAATCCTAACCTGCCCCTTTGCAGGGTTGGAGCTACAGTAGATATAGTGGATTTGACTAGGAAATGTTTTTTTCAGTTGTTAAAGACTTGAATTTGACTTGGGGCAAAAGACTTGAGACTTGACTTGGAAAAACTGACTTGTGAACATCTCAGATTGCTGTATGAAAATAAATGTGGTTGCCAAAAAAAGTCAACAGATCTCTTTTATACATGTATTTGCCTTGTCTATACACCGGTGTATGTGATTGAAAGCTGATCTAAGCCTCTGTAACCATGCACCACACTGGCAAGGCCTGGAACATACCGGCACAGTCTCTCTCACTTTCTCCAACACTCAAAGAGTCTAAGTAGGACATGACAGCTTGTTGTTTCCTGATGGTGAAGCTGACCTGAACAGGCATGACATATTCCTTGTGAGATCAGCTTGTCACCGTTTTCCCTTTTGCAAACATCTACAAAATAGTAAAGTGCTATTTTGATACTTCATACTGCACTTGTGAAACATCAAGTCCTGTTACATATTTAAAGTTTGTGTGTCCCTTTTGATGTGCCCTTATGTTGCAGGGTGTAAGATTATTTTTTTTTTAATTCACAATGTTCTATGACTCCCCATCAGTTCAAGCATTCAGGATGCAGATGTGAGTGAATCATCATTGATGAAGATGGTGCATCTGCACAGCACAGAAAGAGATTAAGTGTTATTGGTTCATTACTGGGACATTTCAGTTGCACTTGTGTCGATTTCATAGCAGTGGCACCTATGTACAGTATAAGGCACTGCTGGGGCAATATTTACTAAAAGCTGTATATACTCATATGCCACTGAAATGCATGGCAAATGATGCAATACTGTGGTAAGGTGTTCACCTGCAGGAGATAACTATCTCAAAATCTTTACTTCAATGGAAGATAAGTGGAGATAAGTCTTTCAGCTCTCAGCTTTTCAGAACAGGACCAGAAACAAAGCAGACTTCTACTACTTTACAATATCTCAAATGGTAAACCACCTGAAGCAAAAATGTTTTATAAAGCTTTAAACCTCATTTACAAAAAATAAAACAAAAACAATGGCATGTCAAGGTCTGTTACAGATACCTTCCACCAACAAATACTTAAAAGACATAACCTTTTACTGGATATCCAGCTATAGTAAAGGTGGTCCTGAGTCATAACCTCTAAACAGAACGCCAGTTGAAAATATCTGAACTGTCCTTACAATAAACAGAAACATAAAAGGCCGAAAGGTAGGCATATTATAACCTACTAAAGGACTCAAAAACATTTCAGTGTTTTGCATCACTAGAACAGTCTTTTAAGATTTAAATGAACAGAGAAACTAAGTGAACAGAATAATATCATCCTTTTTGGTAAATCAGACCAGTAGGTTTGTATAATTCACTGATATAAGGATAACGGGCTTTTTACATTAAATGAGCTTTCATAGTTTCAGGTTACAATTTATTAATGAATCTTTGCATTTACTTTTCTATGTAGGCCATTTCTCCATAAGGGATAGGATTTTATTAGACAACAGCTCTGGCCATGGCTGTTACACTGTCTAGCTATGTGATAGTTGATTCAAAATGTCAACTGATGCAGTTTACCTTTCAACAAAACACTCCTTTATGTCAAAGTGGCACACTGATTTGTCAGTTTAGAGGGGAGGACGTACTTAAAGTCATGTATCTTCCAAAAGCAACCCTCTGATATCCAATATGTTGGAAACGTCACTTGGCAATGCCAGCTTAATTATCTAGAGACCTTTAGTTTTTTTTAAAAGCTTTTGAACACTTCTTTCTCTTATTCAACACAGGCATTTTTTTCAGTTGCTAATAAACAGCAGCAAATATTTGAATCCATTCAAATAAAGCCTAGGACATTAATTTATGTATCTAGCATATTTCTCAGGTTATCTTAATTTATGAAACATAAAACTCACATCTCCCCAGTAGAGCTTGGTTTTAACCACACTGCCAAGGTGAGGGAACCACGTGGTCCTATTGCCTGTGAAGGAGGAGTGACCAGACATCCATCTCTGCTGGGTTGAAACAGTATACTGTCAGGTCCAGCAGAAAGTCCATCTGAACTTGTTTTGCTTCCAGCCTCTGTCTGAGTCCCAGGATGAGTGTCAACAGTGTCTTCAGTTACACACGTACTCCTGGTAGAAATAAGTTTACACGTGTCAATACAGGCACCTTAAAAAAGGTTTTATTTCCACAAGTAGCTAAACACAAATTTTTATTTAAGCAACTACGAGTTGTACGTACAAGATATTTAAGAGATCTATTAATGTATAAATAACTTTTATTGAACTGTAAAGCTCTGTTGAGTCAAGGGGAACTTTTTAATCAATTAATTTAATTGTAATGTACATAACAATTTTGTATATAGCACCAGTAACAAAGTCTTGGTTCTACATAGAAAACGTAAACAAGTCAAGTACTAAAAAAAAATAACAAAATATTAATGTGAACAAAAATAATGAATATTTTGCATTTTAGAGTAGATTTGTGAGTGTATTTAAAAAGTCAGAGATCATACATAACATTGTAATAATTTCCTAAAACTTAAACCAGCTACCTGTGTGCTGCTAACAGCAGTGGGGCATAAGGTGGTGTGGAGGATCTATAGGGGCACTCCTGGACACACATGAATTGAAAACACAAATGCAGTTCATCCTGTGAGGAAGGTAACTGGCAGTAGCTGCTCTGCTCCGGAACGCCACAGGTGGAGCGAAGCGGTGAGGTTGACACAGGCTTGAAAGCTGCAATATTCTCCATTCGTGGGAAATGTCCCTGTGAGAGATGCAAAATGTGTTACAAAATGTTTTCTTGATGACACCAGCAGGTATAGACAGCAAGAGAATCCCTCATAAAAAAGCAGTAATTAGAAACCACTTGTGGGGTCAGGTGTTCTTTGAATTAGTTTGTTTTTGTTGTTTGGCTATTTTCTACACAAAACATATTTTATTTGTTTAATAATCGTTCCTAAAACATAATTTTCAAAGGAACATTTTAGTATGTGTTTGTAGCGAAAATAAAAGCAATATTAAGAAAAACATTACCTAAACTAATGCTTAAATAACTAGCAATAGAGTCAAGTAATCACAGCCATGACATACTGGAACACCTGAGTAGGACAGAAACATTTTTAAGGTTGTCACACCTGTCTTTCTCCTACTACAGATGTGTCAGTCTAATATTGTGTACAGGTAACAAGGACTAAATCACAGTGTAGGCACTGTTCTTAAAAACAATTCTTACCTGTGATGAAGCAGGTTTAGGATATAAGCTTAGGAACATAAGTAACCAGAGGCAGACTTTATGCCACTTCAGTCTGAAGAAATTCATCTTATATTTTTCTTCATGGATGCTTTGATGGGTTAATGCAAAAACAAGCTCATTCTGCACCATTTTTTCTCTTTGCAGGATTCCACTCCCGTTTTTTCCAAATGAACACATCCATGTGAGATTTGGCTCATTCTTGTTCTCTCCATTAACCAACTTAAGATATCCTTTTACATCTTTTCTGTAACTGTTGATTCCTTGGCCCATTGTTTGAAACTTAATGCTTTGTTCTTTAATATCACTCTTCTCTTTACTCATCTTTGTGTGTTTGACCCCATAATATTCTTGAATCTTTAAGGAGTCCAGCATGGTTCCAGGTTCTAGAATCTCATACATGGGTTCCGGAACATTCCCACAGGTTGAGGGATGTTCAAGAACCGGAATTTTGTTCTGAAGCCTCCTCTCACTGTTTGAATAAGTGATGACTGTCATGGTTTCATGATTCCAGGGTTACAGGGACATTTTTACAGGCCAGTGCCCCTAGGGTGAAGCTGCCAAGATTAGTCCTCTGTTACACAGTCTCTGTCCCTCACCCCCACACCTGCACACTCAGGCAAACCACAACCAAAGCCTTCGCATGATAGGTAGGATTTCACAATCTGGAAAAAGAGGGGAAAAAAGAGAACTGGTCAGACCAAAATCCAACATCAGACAAATCTGAGGAGAGTGAAATGCCATGCAGGCTATTCCCCGACCAAAGCCCACACTATCATGTACAGCTTGATGGAGGCACAGCTCAACTGATACTGCTACATTGCTTCTCGCTTTTCTTCATTTTCCATTGAATTAAACATGCCCTTTTTCCTCTGGCATCTGGCCCCCAGGTTTTATCCAACTAAACAGGTTCTCAAATAAGTTTGTTGGAAATTGAGGCTTAGGCCAAAGCTCTCTTTATTACAATACTTTGCAGCTTCAATTTCACATTTTGACACACACAAAAAAAGAGGCCAGCCGTGTAGTCATCTCAAGTGTTATATTACATGGCCCTGGCTCGGCTGTAAAGTCCGTTAGAAAATAGCAAAGGCTCCCCTCTATCTAATAACGCATACTGTTCTCTAAGCCGAGCAAATTTACAAATCTATGCAGATACTAAAACATTCTAAATATGTAGTAGTGGCAGGATATTTACCTGTTGTGGACCCCCTGCACAAAGCTCTCTCCCCATCACATGCAGCGTCGACAAGCATTCAACTTCTTCTGGCGTGAGTCAAAGAAAGCAAGTCCCCAACAGGTTGTCCAGCACACCTGTCCGTCACCGTTTACAAATGCCGCTCCCCAAAAAGTAGTCCTTTCAAAAAATGACTAAATTACCTCGCCCGTCGTTTAACGCTCCGAGTTTACCGTGAGATATCATGACAGTACAACCTAAACTTGTTGAAGCTGCTATTTTTTGTCTCCCTCTTTCTTCTCTCATTCAGAACATGCGGCGCGCGGTATTAAGAAGATTACCTCGTGCTGCCATCTGCCAAGGGGCGCTCGAGGCGGCAGGATACCGGGCACAAAGTAACGCTGCTGCAACGTTACACTGACTAGAACCGAGTAACGGAAACTTTAGAATCTTGGAAGCAGACTTAGAGAAAGCTGCGCGACACATTCATTTTTGCTTCCAAAACAGAACACCAAAGAGTTTTAAAACAGAGAGACATTAATATGCGATTTAAATAATGACCCTCTCCCTGCGTGGTTTATAATGCTTTACCCCCCACCTACGTGGGAGGCGTCTGGGTTTCAGACAAGTGGCTCTTAGGAGCAAAGACGAAAGCTACTTCCGTCTCTAAGCAACGATAATCAGCGGCAGAAAGTGTCGAAGAAAATAATTTAATGATGTATCAGTCGCAATACAAACACTGTATCATTCTTTAATAATGCAATTAATGCACATCCTTAAACAAACCAACATGCATCCATCAAAGTAATTATGTCTGGTTAGAAATACGCTACTCCATTCTAATTTTGGTGCCACCAAGGGGGATTTCATAGGGAGCAATGACTCAACCCTACAAATATCCTGATCCTGTAGGTCACTTCGCTTCTTTATTTCTATTTATAACCCCATTTCGTTTCTTCCTACTCCCATTTCGAACCTGTAAAGAAACTATTATGTAGTCACATACCAACAATTGCATATAAGTTGAACTGTTATTTTTCATGAAGAATGGAGATACAACAATTAATATGCTGAAATCATTTAGATAATATGGACAGACAGTTTATGTCTGATTAGTGCAATATGACAATACATGCAGTAATGGCATGCTGCTGATTATTGGTATTTCCTGTTTTTACTGTTGGATTTTATCTAGGTAACATGCAACAAATCTGGAAATAATTTTGTTGTGGTTAATTGCCATGGGAATAAAGCAATAAATTCTTCCGATAATTTAATTAAATATTATCTGAACATTTACATTAACATTTACATTTACATTAAGTTTATTTCTGATTATTATGTGATTGATCCGCTTTTCTACCAGTTGGTTCTGATGAATAATGGCAGGGTAAGGCATCCTGATTATACTAAAGTAACCATAGGTGACCTCTAACTGGTGTCTTTTATTGAATTCATATGACCACATTTCCTTACAGAAGACTAGTGGCTTCTCAACCAGTCAAAATGCAGGAAATCGTCCAATTTCTGGGCTGGGACAAAATCCAGTGCATATGCACACACATAAAAGCAATAGAAAATTGTTAAAAGCACACCTGATAGGTTTTGTTTTTGCTGCTTTGACAGGGGCAAAATGACAAGCACCCACTGGCTACCCTCTCCACTAAATACACTGTAGTGTAATCAAAATAATAATCATGAGCAGTTATTTAAGAAAATGTTGTTTTTCTTATATTAGGTAATTATTAATATGCAATCTTTAACCTCCTAAGCCCAAAGGGGTTTTGTGAAGTTTGAGCTCAAAATAACATGCGCAAATCTAACAGAATATTCTGAAAATTGACATACTCTATCTAAACAATCATTATGTTAATAATTATGTTTTTCAAATCTGAGTGATAATTCTGGCCTTCCTTTGCTGCTGGTTGAGTAAAACCTGGGGGGATTGCGACAAAATGTACTTTTTTTAGGTAAGGATTGTATGAAACAATCATAAAAACAACAGCCAATCTTTAAATAATTCACAGGACATGTTTCCATAAATTAAGGTGTGCATTTGCAAACTGTAATGTTTCTTTTTATATTTCTTTGGAGCAATGGATTTTTTCCTCTCTAAAATGGCCTTTCAGTTCATGTCAGCACAAGTCTTTCACTGTAGATAAAGATCCTCTTTACCCGTTTCAGCTGCCATCTTTACAAGGTCTTAGCTTTAGTTCTGGGGTTCGATAGACATATTTTATAACAAAACATGTTTTTAAATAATCTTTTAAAAGATATTATTCTGACATTTAGCAAACTGAAATAATTTTGATAATTATCACTGACTTAAAACAGAAAATGGTTTTGTCTGATTTAATGTAAGACATTGTCAATGTGAATGTAAATATCTGCTTTCAACTGCAATTGAAATATCAAACTTTGTGTTTACTATTAGGATCAAAGCAACAAATGAACTTTGCACAAGGCATACATTTGTAGGGTAAATTCTAATTATGCAGGTTTTTGCTGCATTTAAAACAGCAATAGCCTCTGTTTTTAAAGCTTTAAGTCTGATTGTTGTTTTAAAAAAATGACTGAACATAGACTGAACATTAGAAATGACTTAGAAATTCTTCAACTCTCCCCCCTTTAGATCTTTTCCCTGTCACATTACCCCAAATAAATCTCTCTAGATAACATTCTTACATTTGCTGTGAGAGAGGCAGGAGGTTAATTCAACCCTATAGAACTTCACTACTGAACTGTAATAATTCCTAATTTCCTTTATCTAACACACAAACAAGCAGAAACATAGGCACAAGTATACCGAAGTGTAGATTGCAATGTGTGTTCAGATTCTCTGCATTTTAATTATGTAAACATTTCTACTAGTAAGACAGTTTTACTTTTCTCTGCCGACAGTTTTTTAACGTTATCATACTAATCTCGTTTGAACAGCTGCAATTTGCTTTGGTCGAACAAAGGCATTCTAACTAGGTTTTAATTAAGTGTTCCTAATGACCTTAAGGAGATTAGAGGTTCGCCTTCTAATCAATACCAGGCAGAGAGTAGCAAAGGGAGGGGAAAGAAGGAGAAGGGTGGTGGCTAGGGGCTAGGATAGAGGTAGAGAGAAAAGTGGTGGGGAAAAATGAATGTAGTGGAGGAAGCAAATGAAAGCTAAATTGATGTGAAAAGAAAATAGAGTAGAAAGGAGGGGATGTGAAAACCTGAATGTGACTCATCAGTTAGTTGAAAAATATTTAACTTGAAATGTATTCATCAATTCATCTATAGTTAAAGATAACTGACTGTTCCCCAGGGTTTCCCATATATCCAAAATAGTGGCTATGCCAAAAATGATTCAAGGCAAAGTAATCTTTGTCAGAGGATTTCTTTAAATTAATACAAAAGCAAACATTCAAATCCATTAACTGAGGATTTTCCTATGAAATCATAAGGAACCGTTCTGTTTTAAACTTTCATCACGTCATTCTTATCTTTTTCCTTCTGTTTTTTGAGTGGGTGAAAACATTACACCATGGTGTCAGACTATGATCATCGAGAGCTTTGTTAGCAAAGAAGAGTTCCTCTTATCCACTCTTCACAAGACATTTGCATAGATTTGTAAGAAGTGTGTCCACAAGACAAAGAATCCAGTTATACATTGATTGTGCTAATTTATTCAGCCAGGCGCAGTCAGTTCCACAGATTGAAGAGCTATCAGAGAAACAGTTGAAATCTCGATCTGACCATTGATATTGCTTGATTTTCTAGATTACTTGTGAATGATTTATATTTCCCTAAATTGTGTTATCTAGTCTAATAACATTAAAACCAATATGGTAAATGTTGGTTGTAAATGTGTCTCTAAGTCTTTAGAGTGGCATGAATATGTATGGAGACATCTTTGCCCCTGCTGCTGATTAGAAAAAGTGGAATAAATTGGTGTGCCACTGCATTTTTTTTCTTTTTTTAGATTAGATTTAATAAATGAAAATGCTACACACAAAGGCATGTTAGCACACATGCCAATGCATAAATACATACATACATAAGTACAGTACATTAATATTTTGGAGGTTTTGATAATGTGTTTAAACATTTCTTTATGCAGCATGGACTGATGATACATGTACTAATACATTTAATTTTAGGGAGAAACGGTGAGATGCTAATGCAGATTTTCTGTAAATAACACAAGATCAGACATATACATACAGGCTCAAATATATCCCCAATAATACTTGGATAAATGCCCCTTAGCAAGCTGCAGAGACATTTTAGCCATCACCAAGTCTCTAGTATAATTCAGACTGGACATTTGAACACTCCTTAGGGAAAAAAATGACAAAGTATTTTTAAATTGGTTAGATTTCTGCCATAGACCCAGCTTTTAAGCATAGTCCATAAATTTTCATTGCATATGGGCCATTCCAGCATCTTAATGTTAGCCTACTTCATCTGTTCCATTACCACCTTGGAGGTATGTTCAGTTTCACTCATCTGACCCAAACTCAAACTGGAAGACGCTCCAACACCAGTGTAAATGCTGACCAAGAAAAAAGTTCCAAAATAAATACCTTCTGACACAACTAAAACTCACAGATGCTCACCAATGCCTTCTGGATAATAAAAGGTTAGTGGTCAAATATGACAAAGATTGAGTTCTTTGTTCACAATGCAAAGAAATATTTTTAAAGGACTCAAGGTCAGGTTTGTAAACTCAATAACTCTTTCCTAACTAGCAAACATGGGGGTGACAGCATCATGCTGGGGATCTGCGTTTGTCCCCGTACATCATGTGGATGGAACTACAAAAAAGCAGGGCTCCTTTCAAATTCTTTAACTTCACCTCAGAGCAACAACTAGATGTTTGACACTTAGACAGAATTGGATGTTTCAAAAGGGCTGTGATATCAAACACACTTCAAACCTGG
The DNA here is from genome assembly GCA_036173005.1 of Crenichthys baileyi. Taxonomy (NCBI): domain Eukaryota; kingdom Metazoa; phylum Chordata; class Actinopteri; order Cyprinodontiformes; family Goodeidae; genus Crenichthys; species Crenichthys baileyi. The sequence continues at coordinate 539,295 of JAHHUM010001776.1, read as the reverse complement.
TTTGGGGTTGGGTAGAGCAGGCCAACATTAAGTCAGAGGGATGGTCCTGACCTCAACCCTGTTAAAAACAGATAGTCTATGTTTAAAAGCCAGCTCTATGTCAAGAAACCAATCAGTTTAAATGAGCTCTACTGTTTCTGATCAGAACATTGTTGATTGACATGAAAAGCTTATGATTTTTAATGCAACTTGCTAAAGGACATTTATAATATTTGAGATGGTACATTAGTTTTTTATCCTGTTTAAAGTAGATTTAAACTTGTAAACCACACTCATGTTTTAAAATTCTTTGAAGTTGTTTCTTGTATCATACAACATCCAGAAAAAAAACCAAAATTAGTTTTATTGTAATGATAAATTTTTTTTTTATTATTTCTGGCTGGCTTTGGACATTTATATACCGGGTTTTGACCCAATCTATAAAAAATTACATTGAAATGAAAGTTTATCACACATATGAAGAAATGATCCTCAACACTCCAAAACTTGGCTCATTTGAGGAAAATTGCATGCCTAGCTTTTGGTCTGCAGAAAGTACTGTAGTGTTAGTGTTAACCTTTTAACCTCTCGGCACATTCTATTATTGTAATGTCTTAAAATAAGATTCTGGTGGAATAGACTGGATTGGCAAATGCTCACAGACATACAACACAATAGGACAGAAAATGTCACTTTTACATTTAGTTTTCATATTGCCATTAGTTAGACCATGCTGGGTCTTATAACTACAAAACCAGAAAAAATTTCAAACTAAATTGAGGCCAGTTCTATTTATGTATTTTTCACTTGTTTATCTAAATGCATTTGTGGTGTGTTATTGTCAAATAGTTGGTGTTTGAGGAATCTGTTTGGGTCAGGACAGTGTTGCGAAATCAGATTTTTGTTTTTATAAACCTATGAGTTGCAGAAGCTGTTTTTAAATAGGCTCATACATCAGACCTAGGAAACACACAACATGCATGCTTGGCAAATGTGCCATTTTGAGTCAACACATAGTATGCTGTGCTGATGTCAGTTATATTTTTGGTCCATGTCTGTTTTTTTCCCCCCAAACACTTCCATGTCACACTGCTGTCTACATGCTTTCCATTTCAGCCATTTTTTGTCCTATAATTATTCACCTATCCCTCACATCCCTTTCTCAACAGTACCACTCTTTTTTATGCAGTCCATTTCTGTCTCCCCTCTCTGTGGCCCGCAACCCTGTAACTGCCCTCTATAACTGAGTCTCTCTGAATGTTCTTTTTTGTCCTTGTTTTATGCAACAGTTTCTATAAATAGGTATAAATATTTTAAGCCATGTTCATCATTTATCCTTTTCAGCTCCAAATGAAATGCACCAGGACCCAGATATAAATAACAATTTGGCTTTCCTTAACGTTCCAGGCTTCACACCCTCAAGACATACTGTCCATATTGTGAGTGTGTGTATGCACACAAGTGTGTGTGTGGGCACGTTTTCTGCCCCCTATTGGGGTTGAGGCCAGTGACACCCCCAGGGCTGTGCTGTTCAATCCCCTCCATGCTGCTTTTCTATAGGATTGAATTAACCTCCTGCCTCTCTTGACAATGCACATACACATATCATCATCCAGCAGCAAATTCAGAAACACATACATATACTTTGTCCATGCCAAACACCTTTCCCCTGTCAGGGCTGCGTCGGTAGCTTGGGGCACTTTGGAAACTATCTCCACTTAAATTCTCCCCTGACAATTGGCCCATTAAATGGATACAGTAATCTTGATTTATACCACACCAAAACAAAGACTGGGCAGAACATCAGTAGGTGCACAATGAGCACAGGCAGCTAAACATGAAAAAAAGGCTTTGCTGGTTATATGAAACAAACCTTACTGACTTCTGACAATAACAGGACAGAATCAAAATTTAATCATTAAGTACTAATAAGTTATGCAAAGATGAATTGTATTTTGAGGAACTCATGCAATTTTTAAATTAGGTAAAATATTTGGGGTTTTTTATTATACAATTTTCAATTCTTTTAGCTTTTGAATTCTCCATATAAATATTCCAGTTAGAAAAAGGTGTTAAGTATTTTAATTCAATTCAGTTTCTAACACCAATTCACAAACACGTCATCTTATGGCACTTAACAAGACAATCCATATCCAGGCAAATATAATCAAATCAACAGAATACAATCCAGTCATGTAACAGATTTAAATCCAATGACACATGTTCCAATTTGGTTCTAGTTATAGCATGACTACGTTACATTTAGTTTGTAATAATAGTTTGTCAAAGGTTTTCTATCTAAGGAGCCAGTTAGCAGGAGTCAATCTTCCTGAGCAAGTATGTGGCGACAGTGGAAATAAAGCACTCCCATTTAACAGAAAAAGATCTCCAGCAGAATCAGTCTCAGTGTAAGCTGCCATCAGCTTGTACTTACTGGAGAATGGGAGGACAGAGAAGACACAAAAACACTGATGCAGGAGTATTTTCCATGTTAATGAAAAATGTATCTCTAGAGTGTCATATCCACAGCGTTGTGTGCAGGTTGTTTGTTTCCTCCTTTCCAGGGTGTGACCTGATACCTGCAGAACATCACTTGTTTACATATTTTACAGAAAAATCATTTTCCAAACTTCTGCTATTGTGTCTGTAATTGGCACCTGCACTTGTCAATCAAAACCATGTCATCGTGTTTTTTTTCTGTAGACACTGTATGTTTATATGCATTCACTTAGAAACACTACATCTAAAATTAGATTACCTCTTTCTTTTGTTATTTCTCTTCCCTTTTCTTCTACTCTGTTATTTGTTTTGGATCATTCTGGTAATCTTTTTTTTCATCAAATTTATTTTGCCTGTTACTCTGATTCATCTGCATTCAGTAATCTCCCTACTATTGCCTCTTTTTATTTCGCTGACATCCCGTGTTTTGTGTCGTCCAGTTCTTCATTCTCTCCCCCATCCCTCTATCATGCAAGGTGTAAAGTGGCTTTGGTGACTGGATGCATTTGTGCTGCATGTGTCAGCTATATATGAGGGTCAGCTGTCAATTTGCACTTTAATGTCTTAAGTCTATACGATGGGTCATTTATTCTCATTCTCTCCTTTCTCTGTCTCTTCTCTGTTCCCCTTTCTCTTTTTTCTTTCTGTATATATTGCTCTCTATCTCTCTCTTAGGACAGTAAATGTTTTAACTCTCCATTCTATGGGCCATTTATTAGGTTAGTGTACTTTAATAAATAGTCTGACGTGTCACTGACCATTGAATTAGTGGCACTTTAAATCCCCCAGCAGTGGCTACTAGATAGATGGTAGGTTTAATATGCAGCAGACACTATTTCTCAGATATCAAATTGAAGCCAATACATACATCAATAACATGCTAGAACATTCTAGTATTTAAAGTAGTCTGTGTCATCAGACATTTTTTTCAGGACTAAAAATGATTTCCATGATGTTAAATGTTAATTTCCCTCCAGTTTATATGCTACATGTATGTTTCCCCCCATCTGTGTCATATTTGAGCATAAGCATATTTGTCCCTTTGTGGTTTTATTCTTCTTATCCATGTTACACCGAGTGTACCAGGGGAGCTGGATGCTATGAAAGGCCATTACCACTGTTACTCTAAGTCGGAAGGCCTGTGAAACTCAAGGGAGTTCCACCACTGATATTAGGGAATATCTGAAGAAAAGACATGTGCGAGTGCACACACACACACACACAAACACACACACACATACACAGATATATAGATCTAAATATGTGAGCTTATCTATGTGTCCTTTGGAATAAGGGACGTTAAGTAGCTCCAAAACAGCCAAATAAAATATCACCCATATTATCAATGCAAAACACATAGCCTAAAACAAAAATTGCCACAATTTGCAACTCGTCATGTTCAGACTGGATTAGGAGGTGAGAAATCTCATCCAGATTGTTTTTTCCAACCCAGTAAGCAGCCCCCTTCAACAAAATTATCTTTGTTTTTTTTTTTTTGTTTTTTTCCCGTGTCCTGTCTGGCAGAGTAGCGCTCAGAATTGTTTTCTGAGTGCCAACAAAAAGCCCAATAGATTTACTTTCACAAGTGGAGCATTACAGCTAATGCTTTAAAGCTCTGCTTGATATTCATAAAAAATAAACTTTATTAGAAACTGCTTTGGGATTAATTCAGTTGTTACAGACACAGAGACAGAAATGAAAAGGAAAAAAAAAAGAAGCACGAAAGAGAGAGAGAGGTGGGACAAAAAGGAAAAGGGGAGAGAAGGAGACAAGAATGGAGGAGAGAAAGAAGGATGAAGAGAATACAAGATAATACCCTGCTTGCTTCTACACCTGCAGAAACGTTCATATTACCAGCTTTTTTCCCGAAAAGTGCACGGTACTTATCAATGCAAAATGTATTTAGTGGTAAATGCGGCTCAATATAGAACATTTGTGTATCTGCTAACACCTGAATCTAAACACCTGTGGGTCTGACTGTGAGCATGCTTGTGTATAAAAATATGCAATAGTGAGTGTGAGGAGCCACAGATCTGCCCTCCTGGACCTGGGACAGATACGGAAGAGATCTGAGCCACAGACATCCAAAGGCCCCCCAGAGCACAGGAATCCCAGGAGAACCACTGCCGGGACTGCCGCAACCCCCCCAGAGAAGAGCAGGGAAGAGTTCCAGGGGAACCACACAGCAGCCACAGTGTAGAAGCCCCAGGGAGCTGCAGCAACAAGCCCACAGGCCCCGCCGGCAGCCATCTACGCCCGAGTAGGTCCAGCCATGGACCCAGATACCCGAGACCCCCGGGACATATCACTCCAGTGAGCCAGGACACACCAAAGCACCTAGCCTCAGATACCCATGACCCAACCTGACACAAAAAACACACTCACACAGTCACAATCACAAATTCCTACCCTCATGCGTACACATAAAAACACCAACACCCACACACCCAACATAAAGACAAACAACAATGGACGTCGTACACTCACTCACACTCCCCATACATACTCTATACTCCCGTGCCGATACCCCATAGGGAAAACCAGCCCCCGGACCCAGTAGGTGGTCCCCCTCCCTCCGGGGGTGGAGAAAGGGAGACCTTCCCAGCACCTGAACCTGGTCCGGGCTAGGTCGGGCTCGTGCGTGAACCTGAGTGACCCCGCTCACCACACCTCACCAGACCCCGACCCCAGCCCCCAACGACCCCCATCCTCATCTGGAGAGGGGGCCATAAACAAAAGAGGGGTCTACATGGTCCAAACCAGCCTGCCAACCAGAGCCGCCACAGAATAAAATAGTCCCAACCCCCCAATGAATTCCGATCTCAACCACAGGAGCCTCCCACCCCCAATGAACCCCGACATGAATCCTCCCATCGGGCCACCCCCAACCAGGACACAGATATTGAACACATGCTCCCGAATCCATATGCCATGAATCCCCCACCCCCATAGCACATGGGTACACCCCCACAGGTGAGCTTCATCCCCGAAAAGCTGAAGAAGCAACACCCAAGCAGCGCAAGCTCCGCACACAGCCCTGCTCCAAGTACCCCCGCTGCGTCCTGCCCTCGCCACACAGCGCGCCGCAACAGCAAGGCAAGGGCCCCGTGCAACGCCACCCCGGCCCCTGCCCACAGGCACAACAGGGCAGACACTGTCGAGCACCGAGCTCACAATGGAACCCCCAACTCCACACCAAGATGGGACAAACTTAAACAGCAAGAGGTCCAGGTCCAGCCCATCAGTATGTGAGAGGGAAACATGCACCAGCTGGGTAACCGGGCCGGGCAGACCAACCGCTCCAGGCCAAGCACATCCCACCAGCCACCCCAGTGCAGGCACAAGACATGCTCCACCACCCCATCCACCCAACCGCCAATCGTAGCCCTGCGGCCGCCCAGGGCCCCGCAAACCCCACACCAAAACCCCGGAGGTGCCCCAGATTTCCAGCCACCCACCCTCCCGCATGACACACCTCACCGCACCAAGTAGGCTGGCCAGTCCCTCCACCAAAGTGAAGTCACATCTCAATCAACACTGCACACCACCCGGTCAAGACCCCCTCGTCGGAGCCCGACGTCCCCCCAACCGACAGACCGGGCACCAAAGGCAGGGTCCAAGATCCAAGGCAATCCAAATAATCCAGAGAGGGCCAAAAAGCCAGCCCCAGCACCAGACAACCCCCAAGACCCGAAGCCCAACCACAGCCCAGATCCCGACCAGAAGGCTGCTCCTTGTCCCGGCCTCCGACCTCAGAGGGCAAACAGCAAATGGGGGTGTGAAAAGACCCCAAGCCTACCTCCGCCCGCTCAGATGTGGTGTTAATGCATGTTGTTGTAGTGTGCATTTAAAAAGAAAAACATGCAACTTAACCCTTAGAGGTGAGTGAAGGCACCAGAGGTTAGGGTAAGAAAACACCCTCCCTCTAGATGTCATTGAGTGCACTCACACCAAGGCCTGACAAGTGAATGCCATGAAAATGTTATAAATGAGTGTCTAAGTTGTACAATAAAATTGGGGCACAGGCTGCCATGGGACCATAGAGATGGAAAGCCCTTGCGGAGCTCCAATGACGCACCTGCACCCGAAGGCTCTACATGAGTGGTAGTGCGATGGAGTGGGCGGAAGGAGGTGTCCGGAGATGGGGAGGGAAGGATCGGGGTACAAAATGCTCTCCAAGGGAGCCAGCTCCCCGGCTGACCCCAATAGGCACCCCTGTTCACCAAGTTCCAACAAAGGACGGAGGCATAGGCACATCCATCGGGCGAAAGGCTAGGGACAACAAAATTATCTTAGTTTTAACAAAGATATTCAACTGTTATTGACAGCTTTGACATCGAATAATATAATTAGTTAATGATTTTTGGAGAAAGTGGCAGTGTAACCTCAGCTTTAGTATTGCATATTGTGTGATACAACATACTAAACACTACTAAAAATGTATATCTGGAGGTACAGTTAGATTGAAAATCAACAAAGATATTGATTGAATAATAAAAGAATCCTACAAGAATTGTCAACTTGTGGACCAAGAATCCCAGAATTTATTTTGTCAAGTGTGAGTAACGCTGGGAAACATCAAGGCATGAGAAGAACACATAGGTCTAGAAGTTACACCATAGGTTGACAGTCAGGCAAAGAATAACATAGCTACTTATGTCTTCTGCTTGATTGCTTGATGAAGGGTTAGTTGCTGCCTCAAGCAAATAGCTCAAGTGTATCAGTCTCTTGATCTTGACTGAAGGATAGGTTGTAAAATGGAAAGATGAATTGAGGTTTTGTCAATAGTAATGTCGCCACTGCTTTGGTTTTTTAAAGTAAATATAAAGCTGAACCCTTACCTATGGCCTTGAGATATGCATCATGATCAAAAGATGGGTGGACAAAAGATGAGTGGACAAGGTTTCTTTTTTTCTGTCGGGTTGCTCTACTCAGCATTGGAAGGACTCAACTGAATGGGTACAGCCATCTGAACAGTATGCATTATCTAATAAAGTCATGAAACAAAGGTAAATATAAATATGGAAGCCAGAGATGAACAGAAAGAAGACAGCACAGGATCAGGCAAAAGACACAAGAGATACCCAGAGAAGAAGAGATGCAAGGAGAAATCCAGATGAAGCCAGAGGGCGGAGAGGAAAAAAAAAAAAAAAAAAGAGTTAAAGTGGGCATTAGCGATGCGGCATGTGGAACCCACTCTAACACATGTTCCACAAGGTTAACGATAAGAGCCCTGTAGCAGCTGAAATGCTCAAGTAGCTTTTATTATATCATAATAATAAATCAAAAATAAAATAAAACAAATGAACTCCAAAAGGCAACCAAGTAAAAAGAAACATCAAGTAAAATGAAACATCTGTGCAGAGGGCTGAGTGAGCGGGCAACAACTTAAACACAAGAGTGAGAAGAAAGTGTGCAAGAAGGCTATAAAAAATGATTCCCTCCACTAATATCTTCTTATGTCATCTAGTTGAAAAATATTTGCCTGCAGGTCAGGGCTCCCCCCTGTTAGGGAAAAAGCTTCTTAAAACCCTTCACAGCTATATGGTACATTAAATATCTGCCCTCTGCATCCCATTTACTGTTGCAGGGTATGGAGGGGGGGTGGGGGGAGCTATTGGTTCAAAAAGGTATTATCTTGAATGAGAGAATAAGATATAAGGAATAAAAAGATATGATCAATCCAAAATAAAAAAATAAAACGCATTAAAACACAGGTATATGCGTTATTTATCCAAACTACCCCAAGTAAATTGGGCCTGGCAGTGTTTTTCACAGAGTATGCACTCTGGGATGTACTGAAATCCTGTTCAAGGAATACCCCACACCTCACCTGGTATTCAGTGCCTGTCCTAGTCTTCTACTTCAGAACTGACAAGAGTTTGCTCAAAAATATTAGTTTCTCTGTACTTCAAAAACATAGCTTGCTTCTGGTTTTCTGGTACTTTTGCAGAAAATTGTTTTGAGAAAAAAAAAAAATCAGACAGGAGGCTCATTTCAAAACTGGAAGCCTGGTTTTAATTGATATTGCTCTACAGTAATAATCCTGAAAGGCATAGTTTGGAGTAACACATGTAATGTTTTAACCCATAATAGTTTAAGTTACAGAATCATAGGTCTCTCTTTTTTCAATGAACAATATATACAATGTGAAATAAATACATTTACACAAATGGACATTATTGTTGGAGCACACTTGTATGATACACATCACAAAAATATACAGGTTATTTTTTTTTCTTTTTTTTTCCCTTCTTATTGATGTGAAGCACATCTAAAATCTACGGACATGTTTTCAATAATACTAGAAGGTCTTCTCGCGTCAAGAATTCTTCTCCACCACTCAAGTGCCTTGTTATCCTTGCGCATCTATTTTTTTCCCCAAAGTTTCTCTCTCCCTTAAATATTCCCACTTTTGCTAACTTAGACTGGAAATAGGCTGCAGCACAAGTGGCAGTTACATTTTGGGATTAACTATGACTAAATTACAAATATTTTAGAGCTGTAGGTTACTAAATTTTGGTCTCTGTAAATTTTAGGTGGAGCTATGAGGGGCAGTCAGTCCTCGTTTGCCACCGGGGATCACTCAGTTTTCCCTTTGCTTCAGTTAAACTCTTCTCAAATGGAGTATTTGCATGTGGGTCTAAGCATCAAATGATGGCAATAAGTTGTTGCCTGAAGTGCAAACTGGTCAAAATATTGGTATCAGAAGCTCACCATAAAACTTGACAGTCCATCTTCCACTGCTCTTTGTGGAAATATTAGTTTTGGTGGTTGTTATTAATGTAATTAATTAATTAATTCTAAAAGCAGAATCATAATAAAAGAAATATCACAATTTGGCTCTAAAATGTAACACAAAAAATGTGCAACATCTGCTTCATCATCTTACATTGTCTTCAGAATATTCCTACCTAGAAAACAAAGTGCAAAAGGTAAATGCTCCCCTCCACAAAAATTGTGGATTTAAGTTAGATCAGGTTAGCATCTGAGTTCAGACAAACAATTTTTTCAGTCATCTGAAATGGCCTTGGCCAGAATAAGTGTCACCTGTGTAAACCATTTCCAGTGACAAGCAAACAGATTCAGTTCAGCGTTAATCACCTCGGAGAGAGTTTAAACACCCTTCAGTGTGTTGAATAGGTCAGGAGTTCACAGGGCTGGTTAGACAATTGACAAATAAATAAAAACAGTAACAAAAGACAAAGAACAGTCAGAAGAGAGCACCATTCTTCCATATGCTTTGTGAGGAATAATGTACAGTGGACAGTATTTAACACAATTTGCCTGAGAAGGGACACTGATCAGGCATATTATAATTTACAGCCAAAGCAGGAAAATCAACTCTTTTATTTTAGAAATTGACTTACAAATCTTTTGTCTGTGTTTTGCAAAATTTACTTTCTTAAAACAACATATGATAATGTTGGTGATGGTGTAATTTTGTACTTGTACTAAATGTACTTTTGCAGTTTAATCTTATTGGACTGTACCATGTTTTTCCGCAATATGATTGGAAGTTTGGAGAGGATAAAAGATTTTCTTTATTAGTAAAAAAAAAAACATCGAGAATACTTTTGTTGGTTTTTTGCTATTTATTTTCCTTGGAAATAGCAAAAATAATGACTGAGCTGAGGTTTACAGAGGGCAGATATGTACAGTGAGTTTATCAAAAAAGTATCACCTATGAATTACTCAAATGTCCTTTTATTTCAGCTTTATTTTCCTAAAGATATACATGATATTTCATTCTACATTAATGTTACACAAATTATCAGTTTTTTAAATATTTGTTAACGTGTTTCTTCATTTAGATACTTGATGTTTAATTATGTATAGTTTGGTAGAGATGAATGCTGTAATTTGATCCTGGTAGCCTAGTTAAAGAGCCTTATGTCATGTTTGGTTCATTATAAGCAACTCCAGTGCCCAGACCCCAAAGGACTGATTGACAGAAAGACAAGTAACATGGCCTCTACTCTACTCTGTTGTCTAAAGAAGAACCACACCGCACAAATCACCACAAGATAAAGTACACAGCAACGTCTTAAGAAGACTCAACAGAGAAGGAAAGAATAAAATCAGAGGCGACTTACAAATGAAAACTGATAAAATCAAAGAGAAAGCTCTTTTTCTTGACAGAAAAAACAGCAAACATGAAACACACAGGCTGAACTACATTTTTTCTTGTTTTTTGTTTTTTAGATTTTTTTTTAACAATAAAATGTATAATGCTAGAATTATAATCTGCATAATTTACAATATACAGCAGGGTTAAAGAAGGTTGAGGTAATCCCCCTTACTAAACATACTGATCATTGATACAGGACATGTGTTGTTAGAGGTCAAATACACTTAAACTGCCGCGCTCCTCAGCTGTGAAATGTTGCCATTTTACATTAGATTATAGTGTCATCTACAATACATATTTTGGCATTCTTATTTGGCTTTAAAATGTACATACAGTAAAACAAATCCTAAGTAAATGTCCACTGTCTACCTGTTAAAGCTGTGATCAGTTAGCCACACCATATGCATCATGTTCCAACTGTGAAATAAAAGACTGTTTTTTATCTCAGTTTATTATAAACCCAACGGTCTTTCACCCTAGCTTTTCCAATTCTTTCTTCTAGAGAAACTATGTGAATTTAACAAGAAATATGTTCTTTACAGTAAACAAAATACACCAGGATTACAGTGATAAAAATGTAGTCCTCATTTTAAGCCATTTAAAGCTCCAGTTTAGCTTAGTTAGATAAAGTCACATCTTAAATTACTATTTGCAAAGGCCTTAACTGTCCAGTTTATACACAAGCTAATGAGGCAGATTTAAAGGACGAGTCACAAGCTAATTAGGTAGTTAACCAGACAGGAGGCACATTAATGAATATTAGTAAAAATGCTTTTGATAAACTCTTTGCTCCCCTTTTGTCTGCAAGCATCTTTCCTCTTTTTGATGGTTTATGAAATGGAATTTTAGCATTTTAATAGGAAACTTTAAATTTTTTTGTTTATATTTAACTATTCGACAACAAGAAAGAAACTAACTAGCATTTATTCCAATTCGAAGATAAAGCCAAGGAAATCTACTTTCCAATGGCAAAATGGTCTGTATCAAAGTGTTCATGTTTCACCATATTCATGACCTCTGAAAACATTGTTTTTGTTGCAATTTGTTTTTAGTTTAACATATTAAACATTGATAACCATTATGCAATTATGCTTCAAATGAGGTTTAAATGGTTATCTAAGCAGGATATTTAGGAGCATCTAATATGATAAACTAGAAGCTTTAAAACACAAAAGAGCCCCCCCGGCCCCTCCAGCGATTAGACATAGTCAATGACATCAAGCAGACAGGAATTGGACTTGAATATGGCACTCAGGCTGATGCTTTGTTTTTGCGAGAACCATCAGTTCTACAAACTTTGATTTAGTTTCTCAGCTGATCTCAAAGAAATTCTCTTATTGGGCAAGTTGGTAAACTGGATATATTATTTGTTAGTTCCAAACAAACTCTCTTGGCTAATTCTGATCAAATTTATCCTCAAAGATCCACAAGAAGTGTAAATGTAGTGACTTTAAACTGGATGTCCAGGAGTTCCTGGACATCCAGGAGGTCCATATTGCCAGTGACTAACAGTCTTTACCAAATTTAGTATTGAGTGTCTTCCAACAGCTTGTAATAAGTTATACAGAGAGAAAAAGAAGCAGCAGTTTGTTCTTTGAAAAATTTCCCAAATTTAAGACTGGCACAAAATGCTATTAATGCAGGCTCTGTCCAAATGCCCAAATCCCTTCATTATAAAGCACTATTTCTCAGAGTTTTTAAGACAAACTGATTTGTTAATAGATTATTACTTGTGATATTTGTTACATATATGTGATAATGCTGAAAGTGGTTAGGCTGATGGAAAGAAATAAAAAAAACATTGAGCTTTTCAGTTGTAAGAAGACCATTTTAAATTCTAAACCAAAGCTGGGTTATGTCATATACAGGATGAAAAATATTTACAACACTTAAATTGGTATTATCATTATGATTATTTTTTAGGTGAAAATAATTAAAAAACAAGGAATTTTAAAGCAACAACAGTTGTTCTTAAGTTAGTTTAGTAAGCAAACCTTTCCTTCTGATTTGTGTTTTGTCCAGTGACTGAATCTCCTGCTACATTTCCTGAGTGAGTCACAAAAAACTCTCTGCACTGCCGCAAGAAATGAGCTGGAAGTTGTGAACACTTTAGGGTGACGAGAGTAGTAGAGAGGTGAGACTTTGGAGTCTGGAAGGTGATCTTGGGCCAGACCATTTCTGATGGCACACCGAGAGAGTAAAACTGATGTGGAGAACTGCAACCCTGGCGGCTAAACAGGTAAAGGTAATGTTTAAAAACAGAAAAACCCCAAACAAAAAGAAAAAATTGGGAATGAAAAAGTGTAAAACCCTCCAAATAGTATGTAAAACATTTGAAATTTTTTTTTTTTTAGGGGGGAAGGTTTTGATTTGGGCCCAGTCTGTTTAATGTTATTGAATATCAACACAACTCAAGTGTTTAGACCCAAATGCAGTCTTACAGACCAACAGACAATAATGTTCCCCAGTGCCCTTCTTTTTTTTGGTTTATTTTTGCCCTGCAGTACAAACCCCCAAAACGGGAAAACCTTTGGGTTTTTGGTTTGACCAGTCAATGGTTTTCATAAAACAAAAAATACTCGGGGGTTTTTTTAAAAAAAAAGGAAAAACCAGGTAAACCCGGGGGAAAAATGGTTACGGGGTTGGTTTGTGTTTCCCAATTCGGGTTCCTGGTTGCTCAAAAAAAAACCCAAAGGGCCAACAATATGGGATTAACAGATGAAAAAAGGAAGAAAAAACCCAAAATTCCTTTTAAGGGTCCAGGAGGGAAAACCCAACCCCTAAAACCCAAAAAACAAAAAGGGGTTATGACTGTAAAGTTTGCTGGCACCCTTTTTCTTAACCCGGGGGTTTCCATTTTTGGGGCGGGGAAAAAACTCCTTTTCTTTTTTTAAAGGGCCAAAACCACCCAAAAACCTTTTCTGTACATTTTACACTTACAAAAAAATGTCAATAATATTTTCTAAGTGTTGATTTTTTTTCCATTCAGTTCTTCTTGAACTTTAAAAAAATTATTTTAGATCAAATAGGCGCAGGGAAAGGAAATGCAAGTACAGTCTTAGAGTCTTTCAGAACTATCATGGAGAGTTTTATTGTCTATTATGTGTCCTAAAACGGGAACTTTTAAAAAGTGTTACTTAAAAACATAGGTTTTTCCCTGCCCCACAATCGGGAAAAATTTTTTTTTTGTGGAAAATTTGATATAACGCCCAATTTAAGTCCCTTTTTATGACTGTTTTCCCTTTGATTGGCCCCGGGGGGTTTAAGGGTTTAAGGGCCCCTCCTGCCCTTTTCTTTACCCAAAAACAGAAATCCCCCCCAATGTTTTAGTCAAAAAAATACCCTTTAAAAAGGGGTTTGGGTTTTTGGTTTTTTTTGATCGATTCTATGGGGGGATGTGTCAACCAACAACCTTTAGGAACATATCTGTGTGTGTTTGCGAGTCTGTGTATGCAATTATAGGAGTATCTGTATGTAAAGAACAAGAGGTCACTCAAAGTTGTTGATCAAAGTTTGACATGAAGCTCATGTTGTTCAAACTGGCGTCCATCTGTCCTTCAATCCAGTCCCAGCCCTCAGACCTTGGCTTCCAGCAGCTCCAAGAAGAGTTTGTGCATTGGGACCTTCCCATCCTGTTTGATGCTGTAGAAATGCTGCACAGCCTTGGTGGAGGTCTGACGGAGTAAGGGGAGAGTCATAAGCAGCTTGCCAGCCCGGCGGGGATCCTCCTGGTGCTGGGAAGCCTCATAGTCCTGAAGAGCCTCATGGAGCACATCTTGAAGCTTCTGTACTGCATCCACATCCTCAATATGCATGGAGTCTGGACAGAAAGGAGAGTCAATGTCAGAATTAAATTCATAAAGTAAAACATTGTCATTTCATAGGATAAGATGCCACAGTGCAATGAAAAAGTATTTCTTCTTTTTTGGGCCTTTTGAAAAAAAAAACAAAAAAGAAAAATTTTTTTAATCGGGCCACATTAGAGGGTTCTGATTTTTTTTATTTTTTTTCCTACTTACCAAAACGGTAGATTAAAATGTGAAAACCCCTGCTAATACAGACTCCTCCCTAACCACCCCAATCCCCCGGGGGTCTCCCAAAAAGGGCCCTCAATACTTGGACCAGTCCCTTTCTGGGTGGACATTCTTCTTTAGATATTTTCTGGAGAGAGCAGAATTCATTGTTCCATTAATTACGGCAATTTTACAGGTTTTAAAGAAGCAACAGCCCAAGACCATCACCCTTCTACCCCCCACCATTTTTAAAATGTGATATGAAGTTTTTTTTTATAAAAGGGCCGGGGGTGGGGGTTTATAAAAGTTTTGGTAAAGGGTAAAAAGGGGGGAAATTTTTGGGGTTTTTTTTTTTTAAGTGGTGGTTTTCTTTTTGGGAACTCTTAATGTATGCCATTTTTCCCCAATTTCTTGTTTTTTAAAGGGTTGAAAATAAAAAAACTGAATTTAAAACAAGGTTACTGAGGTCTGCAGCACCTTAGATTTTGGGAAAGGATTTTATTTTTAATTCCCCATCTATTTCCCCCCCAAAAAAGGGACCAAAGGTTTGGTTTGGTTTAGTTTTTTTGTTTTTTTCCCCCGGGTTTAGTTTTTTTTTACCCGGGGAAAAAAGGAAATCTTTTCTGCCCAGCTTTTGTCACTGAGTCTGTACACCAAAAAGGGAAAAATGATAAGGATTTAATCCAGAAATATACATCTGGGTTTAAAATCAAAAAATATATAGGATCTAAGAATTTTCTAGTAATTTAAATGTCTGCAGACAAAGGGCAAAAATTAAATAAAAATCTTTATAAAACAGATTATTCAACATGGATACATTTAGTCAAAAAGCATAATTTCTAGTAGCATTGAAACAACATTGACACTATTTTAGGTTTAAATGTAGCATTCATACATTTCATGTTTTGCTAAAACTTAAAGTATGATGTAGTTTTACCACCACAGTAATTCAGACACTACCCTTCTCAATGTCTCTGAAGGGTGCATCTGTAGGTGTGATGAATGGACAGGTGAAAAGACGAGTGGGAGGACAAAAAAAGAGATAGATTCTTAGAACAATGAGGAGATGCAGCAATATCAAACATAGTTTCTGCGTGTGCACAAAAATATGTAGCTGCACACATCTGTAGCCTCATCTTGACTTGGCATGTTTCTGGTGTGTTTTTCCGCATGTATAGCAGTAAAGGATGAGAATCTCTCTCAGTAATAATGCTCCCTATTGCCCCTTAGGGAGGCAAAGTCCTAATGTGTGCTGGCCTTTAGCTCCCAACCTCCGATCAATGTCACCAATCAATGATTACATGCATGTTAAATAATAATCACAAGCCAACTATCAATGGCCACCTCGACTGCATTATTACCACACCCACCTTCCTCTGCACATAGTATTATGCTTTTCATGTCCAGAGATGCACATTAGCATGCATGCGTGAGGTAAAAAACACAATCTTAACCTGCCGCTGGAAAGACGGTTGCTTATTTGGTACCAATGTCTGGAAAAAAACAACTTAATGTTTGTACAACATTAAGCTGTACAAACCCATTAACTAAATACTCCTCATGTGATTCTTGTTAGATTCAAACATCTTCCAGACTGCCACACATTCTCACAGGTGAATAAAACCAAAGGAACCTGGTCACAGAAAGTACAAAAACCAGAGGAAACAAACAAAAATGATTATGCTCAGACAGACAAAACAAGCCAACATTTACACAAAGATTTGCACAGTAACACACACAAACACAATCAAATACACATTTCTGAATCTATGGAGGGTAATACATTTATCAGTATGCAGGGCGAGAGCAGTGAGCAGGCTGAATTCTGGGGGATCAATAGAGAGCTCAGTATCATAGTTTTGGGTTGAGATCAGCTGTTTCTTTGTTTGTATTTTTATTCTTTGCAGTTGAATGATTTCCTGGCTTTGTGGAAGAAAGAAGAAAGGAGGAAAATTTATGAAAGATGTTGGTTTATTTTCGTGCAGGTTAGGCCAACTATTAGGTAAATGTACTTTTTACTATATATACGTGTCATCGCCACAGGTGACAAGTCAGCAACGGATGAGTACTATTGATAAAATCGATTAAAAAAGAACAATTCTACTTTTTTTTATTGTTCAAATTAAGGTAAGGACCCTCATGATATGCAGCCACTACTGACCGGGCTAAAGTTATATGGAAATTTAATGAGTTTCACATTATATTTATTAGTGTAGAGTTTGAGCTGATAGACATGGCTTCTGCCTGTGCCGTGACCTGCTGTACACTCACAAGTAAAACAGCAGATTTTAATGAGCACAAGCACATAAGGCTGTTAAAGTGTACATGTTAACATGGAACCAACACACATATAAACGAGGGAAAACACAATGCACACACACTTACACTACAACACACACGTGTCTCCTGTTTCCTGTGGCCGGTTTAGCTTTCTTTACATGTAGGGCACGTTTGCTAACATTTCTTAAGGCTTGGCTTCATTAATGCAGATGATTAGCATCCTGTGAATTAATTAGTGTCAGTGCCCTTCAAAATGCTAATGCTAGCATTCTGTTGTCTTGGAGTGCAGTTAGAGGCTGGGCAAAGATACAAAGTTCTTACTGTATGTGGACGTCAGCCGTGTCATTTTGAAAAACTTCCTGCAGAGTTTAGAAGCTTGTCAATACATTCACACTAAGGTATAACTGGACTTTCGCAGTAGGTACTTGTCCAGGAGTTCTTATATCTGAGTTTGCTCTTTTGATTTAATTATTAGAGACTCCTGGTATGTGGCATAGTATTGCAACAAGATGATAATCAGGTGTTTTGCAAGAATAAATCACACTTTATATGCATAAAATAAGACAAATACTCCAAATCATCATTATAGTATCAACATAATATAGTTAAATACTAAATTATGATTCTCAAACCTGAGAAGAAAAACTGAACATCAAATCATGTGTTATACTTTTCTAAGCAGCAGAAACAACAAAAATTATAATAAGAATAAGAATCTACAGTATCAGCTCCATTTTTTGGTATGGGGATTTACACATTAGGGATAATATTGTTAAAAAAATCAATCTTCAATGCAATTACATTGTTTTGGCTTGCTACAAGACCAAATTGTTAAATGACACAAAATTGTGCATATGAAACCCTTAAACCTGTGTGTTTCATGTTCATTTTTTAATTATGTAAATGATACAACTATGGTTTTCAAAGCTGTTGTATACTGACCCTTTTCTCTTCTTTTGTATTATTATGAAATGCCACATTGATTTAATCTTTTTTAAGTCTATTCATGGCTGTCAATATAAAGGCTGTTAAAATCAACTGCCCACTGTCACTACACGTTTGTTTAGGAGGAGGGATTACTGCAAGTTATTGATGCGATGCTATCAGCTAGGCTTACTAGGTACAGTGGATAACTTTTTACCAAATTACATTATAAACTAATTTGACAGAATTGCATTATAACTAGGATCAAATAAAGAGTATTTAGTTGCGTTTGACTATTTCTACATGACTAGATTCTATTGATTTGGTCCACTTATGGAAATGAATTGTATCTATTTTACTGACATTTGCTGAGAATTGGAGCTGTACATATGAACTGAATTGAATTAACAAATTGAACACTACAATCATCCTTATCTCATCAACCTCATCAACTACTTTTTAGATGAAAACCACCTGATAAAAAAAAAAAAATTAGGCTTGGAACAGGCATGGAAACCTATGCACACAAAGTCATACAGCGAGGAAAGGCTCACAGAATGTCCACAGGAAGATAACACATCCATATTTTCTGCATATGCAAACTAGTATGTACACTGTTTGTCAAAACTATTTCAAAGTACTTTCAGATTTACGTTCATATTTATGTATTTTATATTTTTTTTGTTCTGTGATTTTAGTATCACAGAGACAAAATAGTGAAAACACTGCTGTTAAATTTGCATGTAGATGTTTGGTTTGTTTGTGAAGATAGATGATGACCAACACAAAAAAGTCCCCACCTCACCTATTGAAAGCCCCTGCAGTACATTCTCCCATTTAAACACATTGTATTGACAGCTTCCCCCTTGTAATTAAAGAGTACTGAAGAGTTGGCCTGCTTCCAAGACAAAGTTCAAAAGACGGGTCATGAGAAGAAGAGGGTGTGTGTGTGAGGGAGTGTGTGTGCGTCAGTCAGCTGTCGATTCAGCTGGACACATCAGAGACGGGCCTTTATCGACAGATTCGGGAGCCTAATGATTTTACTTTATTTAACAGGCATCTGAAGAGACGACTATGCTAATTATAAAAGGGATTGCCACTTTGTTTGGGGGTTGAATTCAGATTGAACATGTCGGTGCGTGTTTGTACTACACCCCATGTGAGTGTGCATGCATAAAATATGTGACAATATGTGACATGTGACACTTGTGACAATTGGAGTATGACAAGACAAATGTGGGTGGCAGTAACAGTGGAAGTGGTAAACTTGAGAACAAAAAAAAAATAGAAAAAAAACTCCCTATGTCTAGGCATACTTCATCAAACATGCACAGGGGTGTTGTTGTGTGTTTGTATGCAAGGTATTGAAATCAGGCTCTGGTGTTTCATCCTAAATGAGCCCCATGGGAATTGACTAGATTCCTGGGATTAACTCTCTTTCAGCAGACAGACTAGCGTGCAAAGAGAGAAAAACAGCTAGGAATGAATAGTTTCAAACCTGAGTTAGCCAGGGCAATGGCCTTGAGAGTGACGAATTCTTCTTTCTCCAGCTTCATACACTTATATTTCTTGACCAGCTGAAGAATAGCGTTGTTCAGGTCCAGAAGGCCAGCTAGTTTCGACTGGTCCTCGTCCATTATGTAGTCCTCAGCATACACCAGCTAAAAAGAAAGAAACAAAGACCAATTAGATGTGAATCTGCATATTTCATGAGAGCAAAAAAAAAACTGTGACGCTGCTCTTACTTTGTCTTCGAAGGAGAGTGAGCGGTACACAACACGCAAAATCAAGATCTCCATCCATGCACTCTGCAGTAGACTCATCTGGTCTGCCAAAGACAGTGTGGAGAAACCTGGAGAAAGTTGAGACAGGTAAAAAGAAGAACTTAAGGATGGGTAATTTCCTATTTTTTTTTTGTTCTTGTTTCAACACATAGTTCTGCATTTATGTCCAATGAGCAAATGCAGTGTGAATGCCAATTAAAATGCAATCATTTCTTCCTTTTGTTCTCCTTATAATTATAGCAAATGACTTTGGGGACTAAACATGTTCATGAGTATTCAAGAAGAAGGGACATTTTTGTGTTTAAGTGGAATTAAAACTGGGCAAAATAGCTCAAAATGCAGCCCCTTGGACCAGTTCGACAAGGAGCTATGAACAGCGGTACACATATAGAGGTATGCCCTAAACCTAACAATGAATTGAGCCATTTAGAATCAAATTCACAATTTTAAGGTTTTATGCATGTTGAATTTTAAAAAACTTGTCTCAGGGATTTTTTTCTAGCATAAAAAAACAGAAACAATTGCTGCAAACATATAAAATCTAAGCATAAACTAATGCTGTATAGATGTTTTTAGAAAGGAGAGAATAAAAAAACATATTCCAGAGCACTTTTTTAGAAAAGAAACACTTTATCAAAACATTAAAAAGTGCTCAAAGGCTAGACTACCTATTACTTATTACTACGTGAGTAACCATAGCCACAAGTTACATGAATAAGTAATCATAAGTTAAACTACAAAGTAAGGAAGTTAATCAAATGACAAGATAAAAGGTCAAGCTCCTATCCTTCTGTTTTACCATTCATCCATTCACTTGACCAGAATCCTCCCCCTAGCGCTCCTCCTCCACTTCCTCTGTCCCCTTTGCTCAGGGCTTTTCCCTGGGGGATGGTAAGCCTTATCTCAGCCTGCCACAGCCTCCATGGATCAATGCTGGCCATCACTGCGGCTCTGCTCAAAACACACACTAATTGCTGCTACGGCCTTAAAACTGCTGGTTTCTTTAGTGGTCAATCCATGTCCTTTCATTTGGAGATCTGTCTTTTTCAACACAGCCTATGCCTTTATATCTGAATCTTTCTTTCTATGACTGATCATTGTTTGTCTTTTTCTTGCTTCATCTTGTGTTCATTTAAACGCTAAACATTTATTTCCCTGTTGTGTTTGAATTTCTATGTTTTCACATCTTGTTAATAATTGTTCTACTTCGTGTGATAGACTCATACTTAACTGTCTTTTCCTTTCTATTTCTCTTTAATGGAACACCTGCCCACTCACACCTCCCCTTACAGCTGTCCATTCCCCACACACCTGTCCATTCACACCTGCCTGTCTGCCTACATGGCTGTGTTTTCATGAGTGCAAACCATCATCGAGAATGCAGCGACAGCAGACCATGAGAGCACACCTGTCAGACCTCATTGCAGAGCCACTTCCCCCAGTTTGTTCATTTGTGTGTGTGTGTGTGTGTTAGAATGAAGCCTCCTGCCAAGAAAACAGGCAGATGAGAAAGCAGATATAACTTTAGCAACATCTGCTGCAATGGGCCTCCTCTGGAGATGCTGGATATATGAGGTGAAGTTTGTGAATGTGTATTGGGGCCAGGATTCTCAATTAAGTCCATGCTGCAAACTATTGTTTATTGTAATGTATTTTTAATTTTGTGTAATCTCCAATTTTTAACATCTGCAACAAATAATTACTTCAAGAAATATACATATATACAACATGCAAAAAAGTGACATTTTCTCACATTACCATCACAAACTATATTATAAAATTTTTATTTGTTTGTGATAGACTGACACAAAGTGCAATACTGTGAAGTGGAAGGAAAAAGATGCATGTTTAAAATCTATTACAAACAAAAAACTTACAAAGGACAGCGTGCCTGTGTATTTAACTCATTTTACCCCTTAATAAAATCTCATGCAACCCTTTAGAAAACATGTAATTAATAAATAAAGTCCACCTTTATGTAGTTTATTGTCAGTATAAATCCAGCTGTTCTCTGAAGGCTGCAGAGATTTTTTAAGGAAATAACAGCATCACAAAGACCAAGAAACTCACCAGACAGGTCAGGGATAAAGTTGTAGAAAAGTTTTTAAGCAGGGTTAGATTAAACAATATCCCAAACCTTGAACATCTCACAGAGGGCAGCTCAATGCATTATTAAAAAATGGACAGCTTAATTGTAAACCTACACTGTAAAAGAGAGGAGTTGATCCAAACATAAACAAATTGCTTCAATTGGTAACAAGTAATGGAACTGAATTTATCCAAGTTAATTTATTATGTTAAAAAAATAAGTTAGAGTTACTTAAATCATTTAGTTTCTTTCAAATAAATAATTGGAACCCCTTAGACTTAATTTTATGGAAACTCAACTCAAAATACTAAGGTTTTCCAAAATAAAAAAACCTGAACTATCCAAAAGTATATTATCACTCACACTATATTAAAATACTGCTTAAATGTTAGATTAGTTTTTCTAATAGGCATAAAATACTTTCATGATAATCAGAAATTCAAGTTGGCTAACAATATTTATCTCCATTGCATAAAAGAAACATTTGACATGTTTTTGTGAAAACATCACAAATTCAGTTTTTACAAATGATAATGCGCTAAGCATACTAGACATTTCTTTTGAACCTTCCATCCATTCATCCATTATACCCGCTTCTTCCGTACATGGCTGAGGGGCAGCTCCTGCCTATCTCCCTATCAGTCTACGGGCAAGAGGCAGGGTATACCCTGGACAGGTCGCAGGCCAAGACAGAAACACATAGAACAAACAACTATTCATGTTTGTGGCCAATTTAGAGAGAACAATTAACAGTCATGTTTTTGGACTGTGGGAGTAAGCCAGGGTTCCAGGGAGAACATTCAAACCCTATGCAGAAAGACCCCGAGCTGGCAGTCAAACCCAGGACCCTCTTGCTGCAAGACAACAGTGCTACAAACTGCGCCACCATGCAGCAATTCTTTTGAAACTTCACAAGGAATTTTGCTTTTCTCCTTAAGTGGGGTTGTGAGTATTTCGGAATACCTATTGTTTTTCTCAGCATCATTCTAGATTGTGGAAGAGTTTTTCATGCTAATGTTGTCACATCAAACAGCTCAAAGCTCATGAGTTTGACATGGATGTTTAAATAACTATGTGACATTTTCTTATGCATTAGCCCTCCTATATTTTTATGCAGACTGGCTGTTGCCAGTGGTGTTTTGCAACAAAAAAATTATAATTCATTTATGGTCATTGGGGTCCAACTTGCTTTACATTATGAAAAATTGTCTTTTGTCATGGCTGCCATCTGAGGAGCCAATAGATTAGCTTGGATTCCTATCAGAAATTAAATTTTGATGAGGGTCAGATATTATAAAGGTATTTTTTTAGGCACTAGTGGCTTTTATTATCTTTTTTTAACATGTTGACTGGAAATAGGGGTAGAGTTCAGGGAATGAAATGCAACAAATGTTGCAGGCTGGGATTTGATCCCACGACCCCCTGTGTTGAGGACTAAGGCCTCTGTACATGGGACCCCCTAGGCCACCAGTGCCCAGTGAGGGTCACATTTTGAATACTCACAAGTGCTTACATTTTTTTTGCCAAAATGCCAGGTTAGCGTTAACTGTTGGGATATTATGCGTTTGTTACGTCACATCATCTATAAGCAGCACCTGAGAGACACCTTCACTGCCTGCATTGCAGCTCACAGTAAAGGGCACAGTGGAGTTGCATCAGATTAAATTAGATTTGTGCTACACACTATAAAGATCACCCACACATCACCATCCTTCGCAACATGCTGGAAAGCTGACCCTTAAAATAACACCGCTGTGTCCGCATTATAGCATGTCCTTATATAAAGTAATGTCTGGTGGCCACTGCAACACATGAGCAGCTACCAGGTGTTGATACAGTCTAGTGCCTTCTTACCATAACACGAAGTCAGTCCTCCGAATAAGCTAGTTGCATCAGAATTAAATTTTCACCTGCACCTTATCATACGTCTCAATATCGACAAAAGCAACGTTACATACACATGTGATCGGTGTTGGTCAGATGAGACCAATGATGACATTTTTGACCTACAAGCAACCACCCTGAACACACCATCCCCACTGTTAAGAATGGTGGTGGCAACATCATGCTATGGTGATGATTTTCCTTAGTTTGATAGGAAGGTGAATGAAACTAAATAAAAGGCAATCCTGGAGGAAAACCGGTCAAAGACCAAAAACAACTTGAGACTGGAGCAGAGGTTCCCCCACCAGCAGAGCACACCTGCCCTACCACCTCACCTTCAATGGTTAAGTTTAAATCAAAGCCTATGCATGGGTGAGAATGTCTCAGACCTAAAGAAGTCTCTTTTGACCTAATTAAATCATCACAAGGGAGTAGAACAGTTTTTTTTTTCTTGTGCACCTAAACATGCACATATTCATAGCAGCAGATGTCTTCAGGAGTGCCTTTACATCATTGTGATGAGGAGAAATTTAGACCAAATCTGTTCTGACCTAAAATCAAGTAAACAAAACATGCTAATGAATGGTTAATATGATTCTCTGTCAGCTGTTGTCTATTTTAATTTGTCTCTGTGTACATTTACAATATCCAGAGTCTGACAAAAAGGATTTTGAGCACATCTCACTGATGGATTTGGTGAACATGTTCACACGTGCATAAAAGCATCACATGATACCAACCCTAATGCAGTAGATAACATTCCAAATCAACCCATGATATTTACCTGTCATTGAAAAACCTTTACCAAAATGCAGTATTTGAGGCCCTTGACACGACAACAACTTGGTGCCCAAAGTCAAGTAAACACAACTATGCTAGGAACAAAAATTGTATACATCATCAAAAATTATCTGCATGATTAGTGGGTTTGTAAATGCGGTCATTGACAAAAACATCCCTCCTAATTACAAATAAAGTGCACACATATACGCACTCTCTCTCTCTCACACACACACTAACACACACACACACACACACACACACACACACACACACACACACACACACACACAAAACATGCACATAAAGACCAATAATTAAAACCCTGTAATGAATTTATTGAGCTGAAAGTGCAGGTTTTCTTTTTGAGGCTCATCAGTGATTTTTATCAGGATGAGGTCTCTTTGTCTTGTGTGCAAATATTCTGTGTAGTTTTATAATGAACGCAGTATGTAATAAACAAAACTGCACTGTCAAGGCAATGTTATGCTTTTCTCTACAGTCTGTTTATAAACACAAAATTCCCATACATGAGTCTTTTCATGCGCACACCTATCTGTGTGTTTGTGTGTGTGCCTCTCCATCTCCCTGTCTCACCAGCCTGTCTGGGCCGTTCAGCCATCCAATGCCTCTTATCTGTCTGATTAATAGGCGGCCGGCTTCAGGACAAATTAATTAACAGATAACACCATCTCTCCCTTCTTCTCTTCCACCCTCCCTCCCCTCCTTCTCATGAAGCGATCGATACAGCAGAAGAAAAGAAACATCAATGGGAATTTAGTGCTGATGATGGAGAGAGAGGGGTATTGATGGAGGGAGAGAAAGTATAAGCGAGAGAAAGATGGGGGAGAAAAGAAAGTAAAAAGTGGGAGAGGTGATAGGAAAAGAGCTGATGGTGGTGGGAGGGGTGGAGACCTTTCTTTCATACCTGTGATTTCAATTGACAAAAGAAGGTTCCTTCTTTGGCTCTAATTACATTTCCTTTCTGCCCATTGTTGATAAGGCATCTCATACTAAGTAAGGAGGTGTGAGCGGGTTGTAAGGATGTTGTAACGTGTGCTGCAAGCTGCTTCTGATCTATGTTGGCTTAGTTGTATGTGGAGCAATGTACCTTAAAATGACTTTAGAAATTTGCCCAGGAACACAAACATCTATAAGAAACAGGTTTATGTAGGTGTTTGGTAAGAGCAGGCAATAATGGTCTTATCTGTGAACATAAATAGTGGAACTTTTTGTTTCTTTTCTGCCTTTTCTTGAGTTTTAGTGTATTTTTGGCCAAAGTGCACAACAGTGTGTGTATTTGTGTGTGAGTGTGTGTTTCTCTGGCATGTGCCACGCGTGTCTGACAGAAAGAGGCTATGGTGCAGTCATGCAAACTTAACCTCCTCTGGTTGCTCTTGTGCTCTCTTTCTTTTCTTTCCACTTTTCTCCATCAGATAGCCACATGAAAACAAACACGCACAGACACAAAGAAACACACGTTGATTCCCCAGCCGCCCTGCGGCCTGTTTGTCTGCCAAATGAGTCCTGACTGCACGTTTACACCGGAGACCGCACAACAGCCTGGCTCAGACACACACACACACACACACCTAAAGGATAGCCCTCTCTCATGCTCCAGTTGCCTTGCAGATGCAGACAAACACACATATCTCGGAGCCTTATATTTGTTTTTGTGTGGTTACAGGGCAAATGGGAACCAGTGAGAAGCGATTGGTGCTTACGAGCACGTAAATGCGAATCAGTATATGTATGATCATGCTATGCTTGTGTGTGTGATAACTGTTACATCAATAAAGACACTGGTGTGTGTATTGGTCTGTGTGTGTTTGTGTATAATGAGATAGGTAGGGATCTGATCACCATTATTAACACATGACGACCCTGCTGTAATACAGCTAGCACATTTCTGGGTGGTAATTTAAACTTTATTTCCTATATAAAGTAAAAAAGAGGATGTTAATAGCTACACCCAGATAATCGGTTCTTTATTGATAAATGTTGAATACATTTTTTTATATGTGGAAAAGAAAGGGATTTATTACAGCAAAATTGGCTTTGTTTTATTTACTAAAGAAAAGATGTCAACAAAAAAGTGTTTTTAGCTGAACAAAAGTCCAGACCCCGTAATAGCTAGCTTCACCTTTGTAAAAGTTGAAGTAACTTCTGTGAGACACTTCTTGTAGCTGTCTTGTAGCCACAGATCAGTCTGAGGAAATTTTGCCCCTGTACTCACTTTCAGCAGATATTTGAGGGGTTTCTTGTATGTGCAGCCCGTTTAAAGTCTCAAAGAGCATCTCAAGACCTAGGCTTTTTCTCGACCCAGGACTTTGCATTTCTTAGTTTTCAAACAGTTTGTGGTGGATTTACTGGTATGTTTTGGATAATTGTCATGTTGCAGGGTCCAGTTCTGCTTCAAGTTTATTTTTTTACAGATGGTCACATTTTTTCCTCAAGCACCCTCTGATACATGGTAGAAATTATGGTGGATTCTATGATGGTTAGCCGACCAGGTCTTGCTGCAGCAACAAAATCCCCAGATCCTGACACTTCCATGCCCATGTTTCACACTTGGCTTGAGGTCCTTTTCATGACCTTGGTTTTGGTTTAAGGCAAGCACCTCCTCTATTCTGGTGTTCAGATAATTGAATTTTAGACTCATCTTTCCAAAGAACATTATTCCAGAGGTTCCGGTCTTTGTCTACATTATCTCTGGCAAATTTTAGTGTGGGCTGTATGTTTTTCTTAGACAGCAAAAGTTTCCTCTTCGCACGCCTCCCATGAAAGTTGAAAGTGTACAGTCTTGTTCTGATAATTGAGGCATGTACTTTTAGATATGGTGTTAACGCTAACTTATAGCACACCAAACTAAATATCTAGGGTTTAAACAGGTCAAACCCCATTCAGAATGCTGATTAATGATGTTCACATCATGTGGTTCTGAAGTGTGTAAGTTTAGCCCTTTTTAGCCCTTTTATTCCTCAGCAGAAATCACTTGTTTTTCTATTATATTTTACAGAAATATTACAAAAAAAATGTCTTCAGTTTTTATGGTTTATTTATATTAATAGATGTTTCTCTGTATTGTTAAAATACATGTCGAATAGCCATATGTTCAAATGTCCTAGAAAAATACACAGGCTCTCAAAGGGTGCCCTAATTTTTTCACAAAAACTGTATGATGTACACTGTTTCCCATTACTTCAACAGTTTTGTCTCAACAGTTTTAGCATATTGTATTTAAGGAGCTTCACAGTGGATGACACCTTCAAAAGGATATCCTACATTTTAAGAAATTTTGTGCACATGGCCGGTGTGCTGCCAGCATAGAAGCAGGTCAAATCAGTGCTGCTGGGCTACATCTAATCAAAATGAGCCAACTTCCAACTTAATCCCTGTGTGAGTCTCTAAGATAGATAAAATAGGCCAACATCACTGAGGCAAGCAATGTACCATATGAATTATTGTTATATTGTCTTTAAATAATAATATTATTATAAATATTATTGAATATGAACTTTGAAAACCTTAAAGAATTTTCCTTACATTAGAGGATAGAAATGGGTTGTTAACAGTCTGAAGTTTACTTTCGACTTCAGTAGTGAAAAAGTGCTGCCATGATTTGTGCATTCTAATATGTTCACATCAATATTTTTAGTCAACACATATTTATAAATATATTTAGTATTTCATTTTTGTATTTATTTATTCATTGTAATATATGGAGTATCCCTCCAAATTGCTGTGTATGAGGAGAGTCCCCGTGATCCAGTCTACAGTGGGACATGTGTGTCTGAGTGTGTAAGCATGCAGCATGTCAGCCGAGTTCGGTGCAAGGTTTGCTCTTTCTGCTCTAGCATTATGTAGCAAACATGGCAGATGATGCCTCTGATTACTGCAAAATGTGCCTGGTTATACAGGTTATTTTTTTGGTTTTCAAAGGCCAAAGTGGTCTAACGTATGGTAACATTTCAAGTTAGGGAACAATGTATGGAGGTTTGGATGCTCCTTAGTGTTATGTTAAGAACTGCAGCAGCACAAGTACCAAGTGCCTAAAATGACCAAGAATAAAGATGGTTATGTGTCGGTACACTAGAACATGCAACAAGAAACTCTGCTATGACAGTGACAAGAACATTAGACACATTAAATACGAATAGTGGAGTTGAATTTTTTTTGATTGTCAAGTTTCTCATTGTTCATCTGTGAACAGTGGATAGCCCAAGATCAGCATGTGCACGAACTGTGTCCTGCGGGGGACAGATTTAAGTCTACTGACCCACTGAGACTGAGATTGCATGAGGACGCGTGAAGTTTCCAACAGTTACCAGCTCATTGGTGCCCTGTGTGTATGTCAGTGTGTGTTTTTCTTATGAATGCACACTGTGTGACTGTAGGAAACTCCAGTGCTCGCCCTCACTGCACTTTTGTATGTGCTTGTGTTTAAACGTGCGCAAATTGTTTCATGCTGGGCAATGCAAGTGCTTGCTGAGTGTGTGTGCTTGTTTATGTTTATGTGCCCACATCTCAAACTGTTCCGTACCATACGGACAGACGAGAGCCAAAATGAACATGGGCCCCCTGTGATGGCTTTGGCCAGGCTGAAACAATACACACAAGAAATATGCAGAATGCAAACTGTCTTGCACTCAATCACCTACACACACACACACACACACACACACACACACACACACACATCCACCAGCTGACCCAATTATACAAAGATGCGCAACGAGATGGAAACAAATCTACCCAGAAAACCAGTTAATTTAAAAGAGCTTAAAGACACACACAGGACACACATTCTCTTACACACACACACTCAGACACACGCACACACACACACACGCACACACACACGTACACTTGGTAGCCTCTCAGACTATACACATTGTGTTTGGAGTTGACACAATGTAGAACTCTAAATCATTAGCTAAGTTTCAGGATTCATGGCCAAAATCCCTCTGGAGTTAGAACACCAACAATCAGGCTTCTCCAGGCTGACACCAATTCTCAGTTTTATTTGAGGTCTGACCTGGTGAGTCCAACTGACAGATGGAAAAAATATATTGTGCTTCAGGATCCTTGATAAAGGTAGGTGTTCAAGAAATGGATTACAAAATATATCCTCATTTATGTATCTAATCTTTAATTCCGTTTGACTAAACTCAAAAAAGTGCATCAAAGTACATGCTGTTTGTACAGACTAAAAACTGTGGAAGTTTATATATCTCTATAAAGAAATATATCTATATACATGTCTCTATATATAGATATACATCTGTATAGATGTATATCTATATATCTCTATATATAGATATCTCTCTCTCTCTCTCTCTCTCTCTCTCTCTATATATATATATATATATATATCTATATAGATATAGATATGCTCATATATATAACATATAAGTCATAGGCCATGACATATATGTTCAGTGTCTTTATGGCTAAGACAATATTGATATCCAGCATTTTGCTAAATGATAATGTTCATGGACATTTTCCACTGTTTCACTCCTCATGTTTTTAATTTGCTTTTACTTTTTTATGGTTAGGAAAACAAATTTCACACCCAATGATTAGAGTTGGAATTTTTATTTTTATTTTGTTGATTTTAAATAGTAAACCATAGAAAAATAAATTACTTTAGTTGGTTTTAGCACTCTTCTTAACCACACTTCAAAAAACAAATAAAAACTCAAAATAAAATACATATAAGTTCAAAAATGTATTTGATTTTCATTTTAGTCCCATCAACAAAAGATATATTACACACACAATTATACACCTGGATCCTCATCCTCTCTAAGATTCTTGGTTAAATATATTTTTCCCTTTCTTCCCCCTTCCCCCCCTTGTGCTCTCTTTCCTTCACCAACCCCCCTTTTCTCCATGTGGCCTGGGGGAGAGCAGAGCAGTCATAGGGTTGTGGTAGCCTCTAATCAGTGTGAACAGCCAGCTAATTACCAAACCCTCAGCCCTGCCTGGCTGTTAATTGCATACATTAGACACCATCAGCAGCACTGCAAGATTAACACTTAAAATCTTCCCATTGCTGTAGTGAAGATGAGTGCTCTGTAAGTGTGTATGTATGTGTGTAAAAGACAGACACAGAAGAGAAGAGGCATAGTGTGTGTGTGTGTTTTAGTATGTGTGCTGTCTTTATGGTTGCGGGTGCTAATATTTAACACCTAATTAGACCCAAAATGATACTGTCTCAACACGAAGGTGTTGTCTAGCGCTTTAGCTGCTGCTGTAGTGGGGTTGCTTGAGTAGGGGCAGCTGGTCTTTCAGGTCGTCCAGGGCAACCCCAAGTCTCCGTGGAGACGACAGATGGAGTGACATTAAGAGCATCGCAGTGGAGCCATTTCAAATAATAAAATATCAATATTTACATTTTAATTACCCACTTCTAGCTCCACCAGGGCAGAGTCAAGGAGTGTGTGTATGTGTGTGGTTAGGTGTATGAGCACTGCAAGCTCCGCTGAGGCCAAGTCTTCTTGACTCCATATAGAAACAAGAAGGATAACCTTCTTGCTCAAAGGATAACCTTCAGTTCTACTTATTAGTTTTTATGGAACTAAATGTAATGCAACAGTCTGCACTTTATTTTCCAGCCTTTATTTTTCAGCCTTTAACTACTCATAATCTTTTCACTTTTTTACCTTTCTTAGGTCATCCTTCTTTTTCCTCATCCTCCACCTTTGCATCCTGCCATTCCTTCCATCAATATAATGCTGACACAGGCCGGATTGACCACTCTGTGTGTGAGCATGTGCATGTGTGCACAAATCTATCTGGGGAATTAACTGTGTATACACACAGCTGAGGAGCTTACAAAGTAACTCTTCCTGTCTGTCACTTTCTGACAAACACATAAATTGACATGTAATACTGCTGGCCACTACTAATGGTTACAAATTTAAAATGTAACAAGAGAAACATAATTGTTGATAATACCACAGTCAGGTATATTTTTGTGACAGATTTTCCATCATGGTGTTGGTCCACCTTGTGTGCCAAAACAGCCCTAAGTCAATGAGGCATGAACTCCACTAGACATCTGAAGGTGAGCTTTGGTGTCTGGTACAAAGATGTTAGCAGCAGATCCTTCAAGTCCTGTACGTTGCAAGGTTAGGCCTCCATAGATGGGACCTGTTTGTCCAGCACATCATTGATTGAATTGAGATCTTGGGAACTGGTCTGCAACTTTGTACCCCTAGTCACACAAACTATGCAATTCAGATATGTTTCTATGCGAACCAGCACTAAATTCTTCAGCACCTTGAGCTAGAGTAGAATATCTGTCTGTTTGGATCACACGGGCCAACTTTTGCTCTCCACATTGATCAATGAGCCTTGACTGCCTATGACCCCATCGCCAGATCACCACTTTTGTAGATGCAGAGCCCTGTAGCCCAGAAACACACCAAAGAGCTTATGTTTTGGGGATGTGTTGGCCACATTGTATAGCCATCACGAGATGGCCCTTGTTGATTTTTACATAAACTTGGAAGACAAATTATTTTCTTACTGCCTTATTTATCCCACCCAATAACAGGTGCCATGATGATGAATCTGTTATTCACTTTACTTGTCAGTTGTCATAATGGTTTAACTAATAGGTGTGCTTTTTGAAGAATACAAGGTAACTGGGCTTTTACACTAGATCTAACATAAATTTTTCTGTTACCTATGTATTGAAAAATAGTAAAAACAAACACCACAGCGTGCTCTGCAAGGCATAATTTGTGTATCAGCAGAATCTTGCTGATTGTGGCTTTAAAACAAACCCAGTGGTCCTCATCCAGGCCTGGTGTCTCTATATGAGATTATGCGGGTGTGTTGATTCTATCTGCCTAATCCCCCGTAGCTTCCATAAAGGGAGCACCACTGAAACACCACAGGGATTAATTTACCATTCACAGATTAGAGATATGGTTGCCAAAATCACCACAGAGAACCCAGTCAGTTAGAGGATAGGCTTCAACCACTGATGTAATGCAGAAAAAAAGGAAGGAAAGGGAAAGAAAGACATAAACAGATGGATACAGCAGCAGAGATAAAAACGAACCCACACAGAGGCTCCTTTCCTGAAGCACCATGTCTTTATGTCGTAGCTTGAAGACAAGAACATTAGACCTCATTCCAGCTCCTCATCAGGGCTTGAAAAAGCCTGGGCTGAAAATATTAATTAATTGTCCAATAGTGCTGTGGGGTCATTATGCATTGCAATAAAGAAGCGTGTAATTATGAGATTTAACAGCCATTACCAAGGCCAGGAACTCATATGTCATCATCAGCAACCAAGCCAATGGTTTGGTTCGGCTGTGTGTGTGTGTGTCTTGATAGACAACACACACACACACGATACACAAATAGTTTTGCTTTATGAAAGAAAGTATTCTCCTAGTTGTCAGACCACAACAACGTCAAAATATAGTGGTCTGACAACTAGGAAAAAACTATTCATTGTGTACTAATGAACAAGGATACATGTTGACTAAAAAATAAAAAAAACTATTAACTGGAAAGCTGAAACACACACACACATATACAGGCCCAGCAGTCTGACCCAGACAATAGGGCAGCCAGCTGTGATCACAGCCTGCAGATGAAACATCCCATCAAGATTAAGGAGACACAAAATACACATATTACTACTGCTGTGTGTGTGTTTGTGTTTACTTTTGGTTGCCCTGTAAACCAATGAGAGGACAAGTCACAGCAATTTACCACACAGGATGTGGAATGTGGCAAACTTGTAGGAATTAGATAATGTGTGAAAAGGCAAGAGTCAACTACATAAAAACTGGACTAAATACAGTCCAGTTTTTAAAACGACAACCACACATGAAAAAAATGTGCAGTCCTATACCACTGCTTGCATACAGGTGCTTTCATTTGCACATCCGTAGAATGTTTGTACTTGTAACGTTGTTTACAGTTGGTGACTGTCATATTTTAAACCAGTTTTTCCCATCTGCTTATGTCCTGATGGATTCCATGTATGTTATCTAAAAAGAGTAAATGGGGAAGAAGAGATGAGAGAAAAAAACAGGAGAAAAGAATGATACAACAGAGAAGATCAGCAAGGAGAAGCTAGAGGAGGTTCCAATGGTTAAAATCAGTCTGACAGAGAGAGGTATCCCGATCCTTGTTGTTTTAAGTATAACAATGGCCATCAGTGGGACCCTTTGTGGGGTGCCTTGAGACGACATTGTTGAAAATAAGCGCCGTTTAACTAAATAATCTGAACTGAAACTTTCTGTGTAGTTATGCTGCTATAGGCTTAGGCTGCTGGAGGACATAATGACCACTTTCACCCTCTTCGCTACATTCTCACACTACTCTCCAATTTTGCATTATTTGCTGTTATTTCAGCTTTTAACTTTGTTCTCTCTTTTCTCTTCCTAGAAGCTACACCTGGCCTGACTCTGTGTCTACCTGTCACACCTTTCTGGAGGGGGGCATCGTCCGAGCTTCTGCTGGCAACAACTTAATGCTCATCCTCTACCAATGATCCACATGGCCATATCTTTTAGTGTTTAACCCTTTCTCTCTCCTAGACATGGCGATTGACTGAGCTTTTACTATAACTAATTATATGTGCTCTCTTTCAGACTCTAACCTTGAAAACTGGCTCAGAGTTTATCTGTTCCTTTATTCTAGGTGAAACAACTAAAGGAGCTACATCCATTAACATTTACTTTTCCTTCCCATAGAAAGTACTCCTAAATCAGTGCTTCTTTGTTCTCTTTGTGTCTCTGCTCTGTTCTCTCTAACCCCCAGTCGGTCGTGGCAGATGGCCGCTCACACTGAGCCTGGTTCTGCTGGAGGTTTCTTCCTGTTAAAAGGGAGTTTTTCCTCTCCACTGTTGCTACATGCATGCTCAGTATGAGGGATTGCTGCAAAGTCAACGCCAGTGACTGTCCACTGTCTCTACATGCTCATCCAGGAGAAGTGAATGCTGCAAGTCACTGACTGGATGCAGTCTGCTGGGTTTCCTTAGATAGAAAAACTTTTTATCCAATTTGAATAAATAACTAACTCTGACTGCACTATTCAATGGTTAGGATTATTTGTAATGTATGTACCTGACTTTTGTGAAGTGCCTTGAGACAACATGTGTTTTGAATTGGCGCTATATAAATAAAACTGAATTGAATTGAATTAAAATGAAGCGGACTAAGGAGGAATAAAATTGAGAATGGAATAGATAGAAGGATAGAGAGGAGCAAGGCAGGGAAAGAATAACCATTTTATGCCTATCTGTGAACTTTGCATGAACCAAGATAAAATAATGTGAAGCCATGACAAGCCTGTCCCTCCTTCCGCTAGATTTGCAGTGTGCATACCTTAGGTGCGTGATACGTGTGTGTTGAGGTGAATGAATCTCTGCATGAGCTCTTGGTGTGTGTATGTGTGTGTGTGCACTTCAACAGATATAACAGGATGATGATGATTTGAAATGGAGTTTGGCCTGTGCGTAATTATGATCATCTATCTTTATGCCCCGCCAGCATATCATATCACATCATATCATTTCTCTCTTTTTACGTCTAAGACAACTGTACAACTACACGCACACACAGACAAAAACTCACAAACACAGAAGCAAATTGAAAGTAGTAAAAGTTGACTGTTTGTCAGTAATGACTTAGATAATGATGGGCTCAGATGGTCTGCTGATTTATTTGTTACTGCTTGTCTGGTTTTGACGTATTGTAAAAATGTGTGCGTTCGTGTATGCACATACAGCTGCTTGTTTAGAAACGTGCATTTTTAGAGTGCTTCTTTGTCATTTCATGTTTGTTGTTTTGCCACAAATTCTTAAATTTAACAAATATGGTTCGATCTGAGCAATTCTACTGCGGCTCTGGTAGTATGTTTAGTTTCTATGACATGCATAAAGGTGCTCCATCCATCAACTATGACCATGCTAAAGAAACACATCCCCACAACATGATGCTGCCACCACTATGATTCACACAGTAAAAATTCCTTTCAGGGTAATGTGAGGTGTTAGTTTTCTGCCACTCATAGTGCTTTGCATTTATGAAAACGTTAAATTTGTCCCAAAGCCATTCTTCCACATGCATGCTGTAACCTTTGCATGGCCTGTGGCAAACTACAAATGGGACTTCTTATGGCTTTCTCCTATGGCATTTTTCCACAGATCCCAGCTTAACTGATTGCACGACTAACCGTTTTTCAGGCAACACATTCTCTCATCTGGGGTGGATGGACATGTCTTGGTAGGTTTGTAGTTGTGACATTCTTTTTCAATTTTTCAGATGAACGAAATGTTCAAAGTTTGGGATATTGTTTTACAACCTAACCCACCTAACTTCTCTACAACTTTATTTCTGACCTGTCTGCAGTATTCCTTGGTCTTCTTGAGGTGAACTCTTTACAAAATAGGTGGCTTTTGAAGGTGGTTGGTCCCAAGGTGGTTTATTTTGTGGCAACAGAGTAAAGGGTGCACAACACACTTTTCCGATTTTTTGTTTGTAAAAACAGTTTGAAACCCATCAATACTTTTCCGTCCAGTTCACAATTATGCACTACTCTATCTCACGCATGCTAACCCTAACAGCCACACCCACACAAAAAATACATTGAGGTTAGGGTTGTAATGTGACTAAATGTGAAAAAGTACAAGGATTTTGAATACTTTTGCAGATGGGTTTGCCACAGGTTTTAGCCATCTGAAGTGATGTGTGTTAGACAGTCAAGGATCGTGACATTATCTTGAATGAAATAGAAAATGACAAAAGAAACATGCAAATATGGTGTTCACAAGTTACATATAATGTGAATTTATTAAAAAAGTAGAAAGGTGTTGCTTGCTGTTGTTGAAAAAGCAAAAAGCCAGGCACAGCCAAGAAAACTGCTCTGTTTTCTCATAATGGTGATATGCTTCTGCCTCTCATGGGCTTAATCCAATAAAAGGAGGCCCACTTAATTCAAACATTAGAATCAGATATCAAATATTCTTTCCCTAATTTGATTTCATCAATATTTGTTTTCATCTGCAAACAGGGATGTGTTTGTTTGTATTGCAAAAGGAATTCATGGTTGTGGTGGTGCAATGGAAAATAAGATATCTCTTTTGCATGAATGTGGACAATAAAACAGACAAACACACACTCTCACACAAGCAAACAGACACATATTAAACCTCGGGGATGAGCAGAAATGGAAATCAAACACGGTGAACAGCGCTGAAGGAAAATCAACAGAGACTTGATGCACACGCTTGCAGATAGCCATCGAAATCTACCAAGGCCCATTAACTAAATCAGATTGGGATTCTAAATGCAAATCAGATTCCAATAAAGCCAGATTAAGTTAGACATCATTACAGTATGGAAAAAGCAGTCGATAATTTCACATCAAAGAAAGTGAACCCAACTCAAACAGTTTAAATCTTCTAAAACCTAAATATCTTTATTGATATAATGTGCAGATATACAGTTAAAACCAAGATATTTAAATACACTGTATAAAAAGACTTAAGACCATTTTCTCCTCACTATCTGACCTTATATCACACTAAAGTTTTTCTTTTTTAGGTTAGTTGGTATTATCAAAATTATTTCTATTTACTAAATACCAAATAATGAGGGAGAAAATTATTTTGGGTTAGAGAACAATTTTTAAACTGCTTCAAATTCAGACATTTACTTATATTCCTTTAGTATTTGGTGGAAAACCCTTTAAACTGTGGGACTTGCATCAAAAGTTTTACGAATGTTACCACAAGCTTCCCACAGTGGTTTGCTGGAATTTTGGTCCATTCTTTCTCAAGGAACTGGTGTAGGTTGACTCGCTTACATTCACCTTTTCAGTTCGGTCCACACATTTTCTATGGGCCTGACATCAGGGCTTTGTGATGGCCACCCCAAACTTTTGATTTTACTGCCATTTTGCTGGATCAGTGTGTGCAAGCTTCAAATTCTTGGGCTGATATCTTAAGATGTTGCTTCAGTGTTTACACAATGCTCTTTCCTCATGATGCCTTCTATTTTGTGTAGGGCACCAGTACCTCCTGCAGCAAATACCTACAAAACATGATGCTGTACTCCACAGCTGGGGTGTGTACTCGTGCTTGCAAGCTTTCCAGTTTCCAGTCAACGTGGCACAAAACTTAAATTTCAGTTTCATCACACTGATGGAAGTCTTAAAAAGTTAAGATTTTCTTCCTTTCTGATTGGCCTTTCAGCCAGTGTTGTTACAGGATTTATTTCACTGTAGATAATGACACAGGACATCTCCATGCTGTTTTTGTTAATTGTTTAACAAATCCTGTTAAATCCAGAATAGAATTAAAAATTCTCCTCCTCACATATAAAGCCCTTAATGATCTAGCTCCAACATACATCAGAGATCTGATTGTTCCATATGTTCCTAACAGGGCACTTCGTTCTCAGACTGCAGGTTTATTGGAAGTTCCTAGAGTCTCTAGAAGTAGAATGGGAGGCAGATCCTTTAGTTATCAGGCTCCTCTCCTGTGGAACCAGCTCCCAGTATTAGTCTGTGAGGCAGAGACCCTGTCTACTTTTAAGGCTAGGCTTAAAACTTTCCTTTTTGATAAAGCTTATAGTTAGAGTGGCTTAGGTTATCCTGAGCTATCTTCCTTATTTTACCTCCGTCTTCTTCTCCCCTTGTTGGATGGAGTAAGGGGGAGTCAGGTTTAGCCTAAACCGGCTCAGTTATGGTTGAGGTGCAAACACACCCTCCATTTCTGCTACCTGTATGACCCCCTCTCTTTTCCAATGGTTATGGTCAATCTGACAGAGAGGGGTATCCCAATCGTTGTGGTTTTTAGTATAACAATGGCCATCAGTGGGCTCTAGATGGACAAACTGTCTACTTTTAAGGCTAGGCTTAAAACTTTCCTTTTTGATAAAGCTTATAGTTAGAGTGGCTTAGTTTATCCTGAACTATCTCTGTAGTTATGCTGCTATAGGCTTAGGCTGCTGGAGGACATAATGACCACTTTCACCCTCTTCGCTACTTTCTCACACTACTCTTCAATTTTGTATTATTTGCTGTTATTTCAGCTTTTAACTTTGTTCTCTCTCTTTTCTCTTCCTAGAAGCTACACCTGGCCTGACTCTGTGTCTACCTGTGACACCTTTCTGGAGAGGGGCATCGTCCAAGCTTCTGCTGGCAACAACTTAATGCTCACCCTCTACCAATGATCCACATGGCCCTGTCTTTTAGTGTTTAACCTTTTCTCTCTCCTAGACATGGCGATTGACTGAGCTTTCACTGTAACTAACTCTATGTGCTCTCTTCAGACTCTAAACTTGAAAATTGGCTCATAGTTTATCTGTTCCTTCTTTCTAGATGAAACGACTAAAGGAGCTACATCCATTAACATTTACCTTTTCCTTCCCATAGAAAGTACTCCTGGATCAGTGCTTCTTTGTTCTCTTTGTGTCTCTGCTCTGTTCTCTCTAACCCCCAGTCGGTTGTGGCAGATGGCTGCTCACACTGAGCCTGGTTCTGCTGGAGGTTTCTTCCTGTTAAAAGGGAGTTTTTCCTCTCCACTGTTGCTACATGCATGCTCAGTATGAGGGATTGCTGCAAAGTCAACGCCAGTGACTGTCCACTGTCTCTACATGCTCATCCAGGAAGAGTGAATGCTGCAAGTCACTGACTGGATGCAATCTGCTGGGTTTCCTTAGATAGAAAAACGTTTTATCCAATTTGAATAAATAACTGAATCTGACTGCACTGTTCAATGGTTAGGATTAATTGGAATGTATGTACCTGACTTTTGTGAAGTGCCTTGAGACGACATGTGTTGTGAATTGGCGCTATACTAAACTGAATTGAATTGAATTAAATTGTTTCAACTGAATGATGTGACACCTTTAGAAATCTAGAAATTGTAGGATGAACCAGACTTATGGTTGTTGACAGTTCTCTTTTTAATATCTTGTCTTATTTCCATTATGTCAAGCAAGGCTGCACTATGTTTGAGGTGCCCCCTAAAATACATCCACAAGTGTGCCTCCTGTTCATTTAAATGTCTTGAAGCAACAAAAAAAACTCCCACTTATTAATATTAAAAAATTATTAAATTAAATTATTTTCGTAATCGTAATGGACTTAAAATAGGAAAGGCTGCATTATATATAATAACAGATGGTGAGAAAAAATTGTTATGTCTCTTTTTATACAGTGTATTTAATTATGTGGTTTTAATTTAATCTGTCAGTTTGAACTTTTTAAGCATTTTTTTCTGTTTTTTGCGGGTTAAGAAGGCACCAAGCATGCTGTCACTGTCAAGATGAACCAGTGTTCGGAGACAGAATGAGGGCAAATGTGTGTGTCAGTATGAGTATGAGTGTATATGTTGACATATTTAACACTGAGTGTTTAGATTACATTTTATTAAACTACCTAACTGCTTTGAGAGGGGGCACATTAAAAGATTGATTAAAAAAGATATAGCAATGAAGAAAGGAAGGGAGGAAATTAAAACTTGAAGAAAGAAATAGTGTGTGATTTTAGAAGTTTTATTCCAGCAAAGTTCACTTATTTGCCAAATGGAACAGAAAAGTGTGTGAGTGTTGTATTTCTTATTCCGGCTGATGTCACCAATCACCAGCCTTTTTACTGACTTTATGAAGAGGCTTGGGGCTATGTGGTGATATCACCAGTTTAAGCAACCCTCCCTTGCTGCACAAACCCATAGAGAGTATCTCATTGCTTCGCCTTGCACAGTTCTGTTTCTGCAGCAATAGAAACAAACTGATTTCAGCAAAGAGAAAGAAAAAAAGGCTAGTTGACACAGACAATTTAAATACAAGAGTGTGGGAGGACACAGAGGTTGACAGTTGAGGTTGGCTGAAGAGATTAAGGATACCATGGAGTTAAAGCAAGTGGACGTTATTTCAGACCATGAAGGAACACAAAAGACAGAGAAAGCGAGATGAAAAAATAAGGATACAAATGAAGAGATTATTTTGTTTTTGATTCATAATAGTTCCTGTCTTGAAGGCTTTTTGGCACTGCTGTCCATCATTGAACTGTAATTTGAGAGAAAAGTCTTTAGACTCCATTGTCCCCAATGGAAAGCTCATTTTCACAGACCAGCCCCTGGACTCCCATTATCAGCAGGCAGAATAATACAGCACTACTACCGAGAATACCTAATAGAAATACAGAGCTCAACATAACTATAAATGGCATCCCAAGGCCTTTTCAGGCTTCTCCCAAAGCGAGCCCTTCTGCACCTCAGTGTCCCATATCTGCATCCTGAGGGCAAAGGGGTGAAGAGAGACGGAGACGATATGCAACAAATGGCCAGAGATCAGGAAACGAACTCAGGACAACCACATTGAGGAATATAGCCTCAGCACATGGTGCATGTGCTCTACTAAGTGAACCACCCAGCGCCTTTTTTAGTAAGCTTTTAGGCAACTGACACACTACAGTCTTTGAGTTAAATCTAAACTAGTTTTAATAATGCAGTCTTGCTCCCAGCTATTTCTGTGACATTGAATATTTCCTGGTTTACTCTAATGCAGTAACAGAACGTGTTTTAGCAGTTTATAGTGAAACTGCACAAAAAATAAGCAAAATAAAGTTAAAATCCCACTCTTTCATTTATAAATTGATGCCCTCATTACAGTAGTTGAAATTTGCTAATAAAAAAGGTCAAACTAAGGAGTCTTGTTATTGATTTGTCAGTCAAAAGTCATTCAAGTGTTTTGGATCCTAAGATGGTCATCCCACTACTTATTTATTCAACACCATCCTAGCTTGTTCTTGATCTCATTGAATTACAAATTATACCAAGTTCAATTACTGTTTTAAAGCAATCTTTCCGAATCCAACAATTATCTAATGTTATTTAGTTACATTTTTATATGGTAATGAATAATGTGTGCAGACATAACATGGTGGACTTCCACCCTCACATCCCATCACCACCTCCACAACTCATACTCGTACCCCCATATCTCCACAGGGACTGATGAAATGGCTGGACCAATGGCATCACCCATCCTCTTCCCATCCCCCATTTTTACAACTCAATCATGCCACGTTAACAGCCGACACATAGACCGCTTATCCTCAGTGTCAAAATTGAAAGGGGAACAGCGAGGGAGAAAGGCTGTAAGAAAAGACAGAAAGTAAAAGGAGATAGGGAGGCAAAAGAATAGGGGGAGACCCAAGAGCAATTTCTTCTTGAATAAGAAAGAAAATGGGAGGGGGTTGTAAAGAACACTAATGCCAAGGGCCCTGGTTCTGGTAAAAAAGAAGAAGAAAAAAAGGCTGTGTTATAGGTTCCAGCTCTTATTCGTTGATTCATTCATTTTTCCGTTCCTTGGTCTCTCGTCAAGTCAAGTTCTCGCCCTGTATGTCTTTCTCTTTTGTGTCCACATGTCTAGATAAGAGCTGCTAGTATGACTGCCTGGAAGCCATTTAGTTTTTATGGAAACAGAGAGAAAGAATGAGTAAGAGAAGAGAAAAGAGGATGAAAAGACTAATTCTACTGACAGATAAATGGCTCATTCCGAATGGCCTTTCTTTTCTTTAATTCACTCCCTTATTCTTCTCCGTTCAAATATTTGCTGTTCTCCACGTCCTCTTCCCACCTGACTGAACTCAGGTCCTCACACACACACAAATCCATGCTTCACCATGACATGCAGCCTAATATGCATCTGGAGTTGCCTTTTTGAGAGCTATTAAAATTAGATCTTCTCGTCACTAATCCATTTTATTGGACGGTAAGGCCTTTCATGCCCTTTGAATAATAACTTCTGATATTTCCACATAAGCACAGTTCCCAGAGTGTGACGGCTTACTCTTCATGCTCCATGCACTGTGAACAGCTATGTGTGTGTATGTGGACTTCTCTCAGTTTAAATTAGCAAAAGGCTCACCTGTGCTTATGTATTTGTGTTAAAAGTACAGGCGCAAGGTTTCTTTTAGGACAAGAAGAGGCACACTGCTGCTGAAACCCTATTTTCCTTTCCTAATCACATATCAAATGTTAGGGCCATGTCAGTATGAAAATGAACTCACATACTTATATCTTAGAATGTAAGAACCAGTCAGAGAGATATGCGTGTTTGTATAATGTCAGAAGTGTCTCAGATTAGGCGATTCTGTGTGTCAAACATGACCAGCAACACACACTCAGACACACACAGAAACACAGCCCTAGTCTTGTTATCCAGGGTCCTGTCTTGCAGGCAGCCTCTCTAACACTGAGTGATGTTTAAATTAGTTTACAATTTAGGCTCCTCGCTATCCGCAGACGGCTCTTAACTCAGTGTGTGTTTGTGATGTGTTTTTTTTCCCTTTGTGTTTGTGCGTGTGAGAGCGTAACAAATTGTTGCCAGTACGGCAGACATCTAATGACTTCAAATTAGCTGCCTGGCG
The DNA here is from genome assembly GCA_036173005.1 of Crenichthys baileyi. Lineage (NCBI taxonomy): Eukaryota > Metazoa > Chordata > Actinopteri > Cyprinodontiformes > Goodeidae > Crenichthys > Crenichthys baileyi. Next base: position 496,509 of record JAHHUM010001776.1, on the reverse strand, counting down.
CTCGCCTTGACACGTTGTTACCACTGTTAGGAGCCTTTGTGTGCGTGTACCGCGAATGTGCATGTGTGTATGTGCAGTGCTGCGCAGCCATATCATGAAACATAAATTGGTTTCGCCTCCCCTCTCTCTGCCTCTGTCTTTTTTTTGCCTTTGTCTCTCTGTCTCTCTCCATCAATTTGATTAAAAAAATTACTGTACCATGGCAAGCAAAGGCTCGTGTACGTGCGCACACTCAGAACACAGTCGTCCATAACACGCACGCGCGCCCAACAAGATGTGAAACAAGATGGCTGCTAACAGGTTAACAGGTCTTTCTTCCTCTGTTCTTGTTTATGGCGTGTGTGCGTGTGTGTGTGTGCATGTCAGGAGCTGATAAAGAATGTGGAGGAGGTGTATTTCTTTCTGACAATCCTCTCCACTGTGAGTGAACAGTAGATCATGCTCTGTGAGGACATCACTGTTCAGTGCTGTAAACAGTGAGGATTTCATAAGGTGCTCATATCACACACCCACACACACACACACACACACACACACACACACATACACACACACTTGGAAGATGAAGAGTTCTATCTTTCTCTCTGAGCAGTGGATTGCCTTTCTCGTTCATCTAATCACACCATCTTCTCTCCTCCTCCAAGCAATCGGTGTGCTTCACTCCCTTCTTACAGAAAGCTGCGCACACTCACGCACACACACACACACACACACCACACACACACACACACACACACACACACACACACACACACACACAACAGATACTACACTCAGTAGATAACCTGTCTAACTTGGACTGCTTGTAAGAAAAGAAGTGCAAAACAAGTATATTAATAAATAAACAACACAAAGAGGTGTGAGTGTACATTGTCTCCCAAAAGTATTAAACTTGTTTCACATTTTGTTTTCTTACAACCCAATAAAATACCACGTTCAGTTTATTTTATTTGGGGTCTAGTAATGGATCAAGACAAAGTAGTGCCCTAATTGGAAAATGGATGGAAAACAATGGATGGGTTTTTTACAAATATAAATATGAATAAATAAATGTGTGCCAGGAATTTGAATTCAGCTGTTGTGAATGCTCTGTAGAACCACCTTTTCTTGCAATTACAACTGCAACACTTTTGGGATTCATCTCTCCCAGCTTTCTATAAATAGAGACTGTATTTTTTGCCTGTTCTTTGCAAAATAGCTCTACGCAGTCAGACTGCATGGAGAGTATTGGATTTGATTTAAGTCTGGACTTTGACTGAGCCGTCCTGTCAAGTGAATGTACATTGTCTCTCTGGCTGTAGCTTTAGGCTCATTGCCCTGATGGGAGGTAAAACTTTGCCCCAGTCTCAAGTCTTTTGCAGCTAATCTGTTTTCCTGCCTTCATCTCCATGCATCTTCCCATCATCTTTGAACAGCTTTCTCTCCCTGCTGAAGTAAAGCATCCCCACAGAATAATGCTGCCACCACCTCGCTTCATCATTGGGACAGTGTTCTCAGGGTGATGTGGAGTGTTCATTTTCTGCGACACCTAGCATTTTGCATGTGCAACAAAAAGTAATGTTTTGTTTCTTCTGACTAAAGGACACTCTTTACATGATTGTTATTACCCCTACATAGCTTGTTCACTAATATTCACCACCAAACCTCTGATGAGATGCTGTATTTATACAGATATTAATTTACACACAGCTGAACTCTATATAGTGTATAGGTCGATTTTGAAGGCAACTGGGTAACAGAAAACAGGGTTTGAAAAAGAAAGTATCATATTTCTTCATTTCAATTCTTTCATTTCATCTTCATTCTATTACATAAAATCCCCAAAAATATTTTGATGTTTGCAGTTATAATTTTAAATCATGTGAAAAACGTGGTATGAAAAGTTTTGCAAGCCACTGTTCCTGGTAGCTTTAGATGTGTAGGCATATTACAAACTCAGCCGGATGGAAAAGCAGAGTTGAAAATGAAAACCAAAAGAGGACTGGAATTTGTGAGACACACTGAAAAACAGATAAGTATAGGAAAGGATGGGAAATGTGGTATACTGTCCTAAAAACAGAAAAAAAAAACATTTTTAGTGTTATTCTTAGTTTGTGGATCAATAGGTATGTCTGCTTATTGTCCATATGGCAGAACAGAGATCAATACACTTACTAGGGGCAATGTGTATTCCTATCTCACTCACTCAATTCATCTCGATTTTTCCTTCTTACCGTTATTTTCACATTATTGATATCATATACGCATCATTCATGGACCCTGTTATCCAATGCCACCAACTTTATTGGAATAGATTTACGCAGCATGACTAAATAATATTTATGTTTGTAATCTGGTATTTTCCCCTGTGCTTTACAGCCCTGCAATGCTGTTATGCTGAAGCAAAGCACGACAGTATTTTCTTCTCTTTTATTCTGTAATTATTTTTATCTGACAAAAGGTCAAAGTGTTCTGCTAATCTGTTTATCTGATATGCTGCTCCTCCCTGCTGGATCCTTTAGAAACCCCCAACCAGTTTGGGCACTTTATCGTTATTATTCTTACCTACTGTCTTCCTCTTTTTTTAGATAAAATTTTTGGTTTTGCCATTATGGTAATTCTTTCATCTTGTACTGCAGATCAAGAGAGATTAAGGGAGAAAAGGGGTTAGGGGTTGGCTTAAAAGGATTAGATTGAGTTCTTATTTTCCCTGTGGATAGGCACTAAAGTGTTACAGTGTACAATATCTATCTATCTATCTATCTATCTATCTATCTATCTATCTATCTATCTATTCTATCTATCTATCTATCTATCTATCTATCTACTATCTATCTATCTATCTTTTCTATCTATCTATCTATCTATCTATCTATCTATCTATCTATCTATCTATCTAACCCTATCTATCTATCTATCTATCTATCTATCTATCTATCTATCATCTATCTATCTATCTATCTATCTATCTATCTATCTATCTATCTATCTATCTTCTATCTATCTATCTATCTATCTATCTCTCTAGCTCTCTATCTCTCTCTCTCTCTCTCTGTCTGTAGATACATTTTGCTGCCAACCTAATCATTCATCCCAAGCATCTCTTCTACATACTGTTCAGTTACATACACATTTGGAACATCAAATTAGCAAAAATGTACGTGTAAACCTAAAAGACACAATTGTAAATAAAAGTAGTCGCAGATTATGTCATAGTTTGGACGTTTCTGTGTGATCATGCATGTCTGCAGATGTTACAGATATACAGTTATAGACTTCCTCAAATCCACAAATTTAGTTGAGTTTCTGCATCTTTGGGTGTTGCTGTTTTTTTTAAGTGTATTGAATCAGATTGGAAATTGAATTGGGATTCCTACCTGGGATGTGTTTGGCCCAACCAATGTTGACAACCAGCTCTCTGTCCGCCAGATCACACAGTGTGGTGAGGGCCTTGATGTCGCTGTCGGGTACTGTTGGGTCAGGCATGGCGTAAATCTTTTCCGGCTCGGCCACCAGCAGGTGAGAGACGATTTTGTTATCTGCAAGGCAGCCAAAGGCAACTGACATGACCACCAGACAAGGAGACAGACACAGAGACAGAGAGATAGTGAAATTTTTGTCTGGATAGGGTACAAGCTGTTCCACACCATTCAGGTGCAAAAATATGAAAGGTCATATGTACAGTCCCTAATAAAACGTCTGTTCTGACTAAATACACCTGCTGTGAGTAAGTATTTGCCACCTTGCAGATTTCTTCTCTTCTTGTTTTTTTTTTGTCAAACATAAATGCCTCAGATCATCAACCTTAATAAATACAAAATTCAGTTTTCAGATATGAGGATTTCACTTATTAGGAAAGAAAGCTATCCAAACTAACCTGGCCCTATGAGAACAAGCAAGTGCCCCCTTGTCAGGTCAGGAAGTAATCAGACTTGGGTGACCTGGGTTCTGAGCAGAAATGTGATTACTTGCAGTTAACCTGTGATTTAACAAAGGGGGCAATTGTATTTTTAAATAGGACTAGATTGATTTGCATACCTTTGCACTATTTTATAAATGAAATCCAAATTTAAAAGCTGTTTTATTTACCAAAATTATTCTTGTCTAGTATTAGAAATGTAAGAAGATCTCTGTAGGGGTGCAAATATTTCATCACAATACTTTACATTTTTTCACGTAGCATTAAAGGGCTCAGCAAAAAAAACACAATAAAAGATGTGGATAAAAATATATAACAACAGGCTCATTTCGGGCCAACTAAAAACAAAATAAGTAATTATCATTGGTGAGTTCAAACAAAAAAATGCAGGTGCCACAAAAAAAAAAAAAATTCATTGAAAGATTTCCAAGTAGGATAAGCTTCAATGTGGGATTAAAAGTAATTACAACAAGTAATTTAAGTTAACTAAAATGTTTGTCTTTTGCACCACAGCCTTGAAAAGCTTTTCGGGTGGATACAGAAAGAAAGAATAACTGAAAGCTAAACAGCTCTGCTGGCCAGAGTGACATGTGGTGATGAGACCTCTATGGCCCATTAGTAACAGACTGATATCCTACTTCCAAATTAATCCACAGACTAATCAAGCATGGGGATGTTGGTGCAGGATAGAAGAGCAGGAGCAGAGTGAAAGATTGAAAAAGAGTAATAGGAGATTAGGGATGAAAAAAGACAGGCAGATAAAAAAAGCCATGAAAAGATTGTAAAAGACGGACAGGAAGCATCCAGAGATGTGATAACTAGGTAGATATAAACAAGAGGGAGTGAAACAGAGTTGTGAGGATAAGCTGCGTATTGATTTTAACACAGTCCACCACCTCCAAATCTTTTATATTCACACAAATGAAATGCATGTATCCACACACGCATGGTCCAATTCCGGGGTCATTTGAGCCTCACCACTCCGAGTCGCAGTATCTGAGAGTAAATCTTATTTAATGTTTCCCTAATTAGAATCAATGGAAGCCCATTTCCAAACCCTGGGCTATTGTTCTGTTTTCAAACAATCAATTGGGACGGTGAGGCTAGGGATTGGGCTACAGACAGATAGGTTGTGTGAGTGTTTCTGTCTGTGAGGATGACAGAAGCGCAAGAGGATTTTGTATGTGAGACAGAAGTAAAAGTAAAAGATATTTAACAGAAACAAATGCAAAAACCACAGATAGGAGGAACATTTTGACTTTTTCTCTGTCTAAAGATAAAGTTTACATTGAGATGGTCATTTAGCTAGTACACATTCATCCTCTTGGTATGCCAGCATAAACGGAATGTACACAAATTCAGTTTATCCCATCATTTCAATAATTAGTGTTGCAGAAGTTCCAGTAAGCTGCCATGCAGCCATTCAGCATATTGGCCCAGAGTAGAATATGCTTCAGATTTAAGCAAAATGGGCTTTGGGGAGCAAGCTGCTAAATACTGCTCAATTTGCACAACATGTGTGTATATGTTGTGTGTACAAGCAGACGGTTAGCTAGAGAGCTAACTCTAGTTTGATGTGGTTGCCAGATTGGATTTAATCCGGATTAGGGTTACGGCTGTTCTCCTGCCCACCCTTCCTGTTCCTCATTCTCTCTCTGTCTGAGAAAAGCTCTCATTTAGGTTTAATCTCTCCACGTCTCTACCTGTCTCTGTCACTCTCACTCACTCTCCCTTGTTAGGTTTTCACTCGTTGTGCTTTGTTTTTATTCTTTGAAAATAGCAGCCAATCCAACAGAAGATAAACAAATACCTTTATGGTGCCATATCACTCACATAAATGCTGTGATTGCAAACTGGTAGCAGTAGAAAAAAGGGTGATAAACATTCTAAACTGATGGGTTTCTCTACATCCCATATTTTTGTATGTGTGTTCTCACTTGAAATGCTTTTTATTGTCCAAATGTCTCTGTTAGAATAGATGGTAATTCAATATCCTAACACAGATTATACCCACTAGTCATCTTAGTGTGTCATCTGGAAATGTTTCTGAAAGTTTGTGTTCTTACATGAGCTTGCTTTTTGGTGTAGTGGGTGCAGTCCAGCAACTGTGTGGTTCAGAGGGTACGGGCTGTTGTCTGCATCTATTCTGCGTTTGTATTTCTGTCTTCCACCACGAACCCTGTCCAGACGAACACCTGGAAAAAAATATCAAAGAAAGGAAATAAATATTATTTACGTTAAGGCAAAAGAGACACTGATAAAAAAGAAAATACATACATCTCATAGTCTGAAAGAAACACAGATTGACTCAGGGAAGAAACAGATAAGAGAAGATGTCTTAAAATAAGTATGGTGTAAAGCAGAGTGTAGTTTTCTTGTTTTGGCAATTGGCCTCTTTTTAATTTTAATGTTTGTTTTTTTCCAAAAGTTTTTGACTTTTATATTTCACAGAAATCTACGGCCAAAATTTCAGTGTCTTTCCCACATCGTTTCTGCGGTTTTCCATCTTCATGTTGGCCAATCTCTGCCTCTCGATTGCCGTCTCCCTCTCTGTCTCGTTAATTAATTGACACAAAGGAGTCCTAATTGAATTAGGCCCATCCCTCAAGGGATTGGATGTTACCGTGGTTACCACTTAAAGGTGGATAAAGAAGACAGAGGTGTTTGTGCTTTAGAGGAAGAGGGGAAAGGGCTGGAGACAATAAGAGGAGAAAGGAAAGGCCTAAAAAGCTCTGAAAGTTTTTAAAGCATACAGAATTTTTTTTTTGACTTTTGTACCAGTTAGAAAGAAGGCAGGTAGCGTGGGGGGGATGCCAAAATATTTGTATAAAACAGATAAAGAGATGTGTACGTTTTTTCATAATTGCTTTAAAATGTTGCAACAGTGAAGGAACAGTGAAGGAAAACAGTCCATCTCTTTGAACACTGCAGAGGTGAATTAGCTAAAAGCTATAATCAGTGCATCAACTGGTGACATTTATGTTGAAGTTGTACATTGTACCTTTTTAAATAATGTCAAAGTCAAAGTGAATTATTATTTTGGAAATACTTAGAGCACTGTAGTTGTTTTATGATAATTGTGCAAACAGTGTATACATACACAAAAAGCTCATTTGTTTTTTGTTATTTTTGACATGCAATAGGTAGCAATTTATATAGAGTGCTCTGTAAAGTATGCTGAGAATAGTATGGAATTCTTATGTTTTACTAATAAATGGCAACACAATTTGGAAAGCTTTTTCATACATTTTGCATTTAAATTATTCCACTGTTATAAATCTAGACAGAGAAAAAGAAGGAAATGAGACCAATGAGAATGTGAAAGCAAGTAAGAGATTTGCTCACTCTCAGAGATTTAAATCATTTGGAAATTATGCTGACCGCATTCAAGACAACACAGAGATTTACTATAAAGGTTTCTATTGCGAGCAAAGAAAGATGTCAGGTAGGATGTTCCTACTATAAAATAGGCTTGTGAGTACTTATAATTGCATCCTATATCTATTATATTAAGGCTGTACACCATCCTCTATATGATGATGTATATATATCGAGCGTGGTGTACTGTCACATTTTAAAAGTTTGGACAGAACTTTGTCATTCAATGGCTTTTCCTTATTTTTATTATTTTCAAGTGTATGTGTGTTGGTGTGTGTATGTGTGTGTGTACATGTTCATGTGTGCAACTGCTTGAGGCAGAGATAGGGGGACAGAAGGACTGACAGTCCAGGTACAGTGGGGGGCCCAGTGTCAGCAAACGGTCAAGAGACTCTTAACACCAGGAGGTAAAACCAATTCATACACCTATTCTTTGCTTTTTCTTCTCACATACACACTAAAACTACATATACTTTTCTAACCTACACCCCCATGTTGTGTTTGTAAGCCGTGACATGCAGCATGCTCATACAGAACTTGGGTCACTGGTTATTTGGATAAGGAGGGTGAGCAAATGGAAAAAAAGACTTAGAAATGTAAACAATGTAGAGGGAAAATAAAATGAAATGTAATTTGAGTTTTTGTTTCTAACAATCATTTAACCAGCATTGATCTGAAAAAAAAAGCTCAGTCTGTAATCTGAGGGGAGGGAACAGTAAAACAGTTGTGACACCACCAGCGTGGCCACAAAATTAAATAGCAGCATGACATCAAAACAGAACTAGAATATAAAAAAACAAAACAAAAAGCAGCTGCCCATAATGCTACTTATGGTTATAGCAAAGCCAAATTAATGCAAGTGTCTACAAACAAATGTATTTATCTGAGGTTACTACCTTCCCTGTCCAGTACAATGACCAGACTAAATGGATGTATTTATTTATTAATAGATCCTGATGACTCTCATAACTGGCACCTTTATTGTAAGAATATATTTAAATAAAACTGTATATTGGAATAATCAATAATTTAATTAATCTTAACTCTTATTCCAATATTTCAGTTTGTAGTAAAATGTCAATTTCAATAGAGGGTTGATCTTTTAATACAATATAACTAATTCAGATGGGGAAATGGCACAAACAACTCTCCTGCTGAGCAGATTTGTGTCTTTTCAACCAGTAATGTCTAAGTGCTTTAAATAAAATATCCATAGGTTTTCATTCTGCAATGATGTTGTTGGAATATCATATACTGTCATTTTCAGAGTACTAACGTTTTTTTTGTTGTATTAAAATGTCTTTAAGGTTTTATTTGCCCTATGCTGTAAATTAATGTTGGCCTTATGAAGCAGATGAGGAGGTTTTTAGTTAGAATAATTTCTGAATTCAACATACAGCTCTCATAAAGGGTCAGTCTTTCAGCACAAAACCCAAATATAAACTCAGACAATCTTAAAATTGCTTTCTTTTACATTCCCACTCTCAATTCTTCTTTCTCATACACCTAAAAGACCCTGAATTCACTTCATAAAGAGTCCCTTCTAACTACCTCATCCATTTTCCACCAAATTAACTCTCTCTCAGCACTGATTAATGGTCAAATCTAAATGAATCAAATTAAAAATTGAAAATTATATTTCCAAAGCTCACAAAAAAGAGACAGGAGGAAGCCCTATGAGAGTGTGAGTGTGTTACCTCCTCTTAACAAATGAGCCTTCAAACCATAAAGAATGGCTGAGGGAGGAGGAAAAGGGGGATGAGATAAGAGGGAAAAAAGACAAGAGAAAAGAGAAGCATGGGGGAGTAAATGTGGAAATTAGTAATAATGAAACATAAAAAAGGAAATAGAAAAGGCATGCTAGGACAGGTCGAACACAAAAAACACAAAATAAATAAAAATGACCTCTTGTAAAACATGCAAAATGAGAAAAGAAATTGTAGAAAAGAGAAAACTAAAAGTGGTAAAATATCAAAGGAATACAGCACATATTCAGTGTCTTGCATAAGTTCACATACACATTGAACTTTTTCACATTCTGTCACGTTACATCCACAACATTCATTGTGTTTTATTTGGGATTTTATGTGTCAGACCTATCCAAAACAGCACATAACTATGAAATAAAGAAAAATTTACATTGTTTTCTTTTCTTACATTTAAAAATCTAGAAAAGTGTGGTGTGCATACATGTATTTGCCCTTTTTAATCTGAAACTCCTATATAAAATCCAGTGCAAACAATTGTCTTTACAATTTGTCTTATTACTAAATAGAGTCCACTTGTGTGTACTTGACTGGATAATTATTAGTTTAAGAAGAAAATATTAGATTTTTTTTCATATGTACTTCCCTTTGCAGTTTGCCTGAAGCCTTGCAGGGGACATAGAAAACATGTAGAAGAACGTGTTCTTCTCAAATGAGAACAGAGTGAAACCTTTTGGCTTACATGCAAAATGCCATGTGTGACAAAAAAGTAACACCACACATAACCGTAAACACATCATCCCCATTGTGACACATGGTTAAGGCAGCATCATTGAGTAGGGATTCTTTTCTTCCATAAGGACAGAGTTAATGTTAAGATGGCTGGGGCTCTAGAAAAAAATCTTGTTAGAAACTGCAAAAGGCAATAGTTTAGAATGATGCATATTCATGTTGTAATGGCCCAGTCAAAGCCCAGACCTAAATACAACTGAGAATTTGTGGTCACACTTGAACATTTGCTATTAACAGAACCTCTCCATCTAGTTTGACTGAATTTTAGCTTTTTAGCAAAGAAGGAAAAACCTAATCCTCTATACATGTAAAGCTGGTATTGACATACCCAAAAAGACTTGCAGAATTAATTGCAGTGAAAGGTGAGTCTACAGAGTATTGACTCAGGAGGGTTAAATAAAAGTGCATACCAAACTCAATAGATTATGTAAAGTTATGTAATAATGTATGTTTGTACTTCCCTTTTTTGTACTTTGTAGTTTGTGGTTTTGAAGTGACAAAACGTGAACAATTCAAATAAATGTATTCCAATAATTACTTTAGATGGCACTGTAGATGGATACAAAAAGAGGCCAAACAGTCTAAAGAAAAACTCAGTGATGTCGAAAAGAAGACAACTTCAAGTAACAGCATACTTTAACTTACATTCCCCTTATTCTCACACACAGAAAAACCATACCTGGAAACTGTTTTGGTGTTACTGGCAGGTTTTCAAACGTTTTTGTTCTTTTACCAATATTGTACAATTTATTGTTACTTTTCATACATGCAGTTTTGCATGCACATCCACCAAAGTGTATCCACAAACACTGTGACAGTGATGAAGGTGAATGATTTCTATCGTGGGAATATTGCTGTCTGTCAATAGCCCGATCTCCACTGATCACATCAGGATAGATTTTTTTTCTTACGCTGCACTGGCGTCACTCTGTGTCAGCATGTGTGTGTGTGTGTTTGTGAACAGATGAAGGATTGCGAGCGAAATGCCTTTGACACCTGAATGCACATGCAGGAGAAAGGCAGAGGGAAGAGTAAAGGACAGAAGAGGATAGAAGGAAAAACAGAAAACAGATTGATTTTAGATGGTCAATGAAGATGATGAGAGAATTGGGGGATAAATAAGAGTGAGAGTCGTGGGAAGGAGCACAGGGGCGAGTAGATGGACAAGTAAAACGAATGAATTTTGGTAGATCAGAGCCTAAATGAGCAATGGGTAGACACTAAAAAAACAAATTGTAGAAGACAGAGGAAAATTGAGAGACCACATATTCTTTCAGAGCATTAACTGTGTTAAAGTCTTTCTCCCACCTTAACTAGTTTTACACACAGAGAGTTAGATGTTGTGTAAATGTGTGTTAAGCTGCAGTGTGGATGTAATAACATTACAGTTTTTCCTGTGTGGCTTTATGGACTGATGGGTGAGTGAAGTGGGCAGGACAAGAGTCCCATTTAAATCTAGTGTGTGTATCTGCTACTTGTATTACTCGTGTCTCTGGACACAAGTCTGCAGACATGTTAGCATTGCTGGGATTCACATCCTTTTTGATGCAAAGCGTAAGCCTTTCCAGCATTTATAAAATGGTGAAATATACATACCTGATTGAGCCTTAACCTTACGATGTAACGTAATGAGGAAGTACAGTGTATAAGTATCTATTGCATGAATTAATATAGGTGGAATGCAGAGAAAGACACAGACAATTAAAAACATATTGTATGTACAACAAAAATGTTTAGAATGCCCTGTTTGTGTCAGACTAATCCAAGGCAAAAGATAAAATACAGAAGGCATGATAGAAGTTGAGAGGAGAATGTGTATGGTGTCATGCAGTGATGTTTGTTTAGACCAGAACAGTTCTGAACAGCCGAGCCTAGGGCAGTGGGCAGGTGGCTGTCACTGGAGTGTGAATTTGTTACTGCGTGTGAGTGAGATCGAGTAAAGTTTGCTTTTCTGGTTGTTGCTCACATAACGCAATGAAACTATAACCTGAATATTCTACTGCACATTTAACTATCTGAGATAAGACTTTCTGAAAAATACCTAATTAGAACTATACTCAATAAGCTGTTGGTCTATCTAAAAACGTGTTTTACATGGGTCTAAATTTTAAGAAACGTTCCGTAAGTTGTAAAACTCAAATACTGTCACATCCATGCAGTATGTGAGTTGCTTATGATGCACCTGTGTTTTGTGTAATGCATGTGTATTGGGATGAAGGCTGTAAAATTCACAGGGTTCTACTGCATCATTGTAGTGTATGTTACTTTTGCCTAAAGTTACTGTCTCTCTCTATTCTACCACACTGTATTGCCTGATTGAAATTCTGTGCCCTTTCCTAAGTCTATGAGGGCCCAAATAGTTTAATAATTATTAGCTAAATTACTTAGAAGGTTCATTGCAATGCTGCCAGATGGAGCCACTCCAAGCTTACAGCATGCTGAGGTGAGCACATTTTCAACAATGTAGACAGAGCGCTATGTTATTATTGGGTCAATGCTGCAACATTTGAGTCGCATTGTGTCAAGTCAAGTTAAGTCAAGTTTATTTATATAGCGCTTTTCAGCAACAAGGCACTCAAGGCACTGTACATATGGAAAAACATTACAATGATACAGAAAATCAAACAATAGAGGTAATTTAAAAAAAGAGAATAGAATGATGGATAAGAAAATTAAAGGAAAATTGGACTGAAAACTTAACTAATAATGTTTAGATAACACATTCAAAGGCCACTCTAAACAAATAAGTTTTCAATCTTGATTTAAAGCAACTTACGGTTTTGGCGCTTTTACATTTTCTGGGAGTTTATTCCAGATTAGTGGAGCATAAGAATCAAAAGCTGCTTCTCCATGTCATTTCCATGTCATTTCTGTATTAGTGACACATATTTTGCCGTCGTATATGGTGTCTTAGAGTTGAGACAATAATGCTATGGAGATCAAATCCAATTTTATAAGCTACAGTATCAGATGTATTAGAAAGTAGTGAATCTTCCAATGCCAGTGAAATGCAAAGCAGATGCACAACATTGAGATTGGGGTAGAAGACATTCAAAAACAGCCCATCTTGATGCTTCTCTGTCTATTCATTGTGTTTGGTTGCAGTTTTGCCTGCTAAAATACCTCCATTCTCCTCTCCTCAAAAAGAAAGTGTTTGTGAAAGAGAGCGGACCACTTAGACTGATCTCTCGTCACTCCATTTCCATTATCGCTTCTTTCTAGCAGGGATGCAACCAGATGCCAGTTGCACAATCACACACACTCATGCAGGAGAGACACTACAGGGCCAGATTTAGATACAAGTCTCCCATGGGGGGAACACCAGATGCCACCAGTTGTCTAGCGCTCCTGTCTTTTGTTTTTCCTCAACTCTCGCCTCCTTCCATTTATCCATCATAGAAATAACACCTCTCTAGTCATTTTTGAATATTACTCACCTTTTACTTCACCCTTTGTCTATTTATTAACATATCTTTTCTTTATTTTTTCTGCTAATTCCCATATCTAAAGGAATCATGAGGAAGATAAACTAACTTGCTTTAGTTGATATGATTCTGCTCTTCCTCACACATTTAAGTAATACAGTAGTTTACCTGTGTGCAGGCCAATGAGAGTGGAGCTTTGAGAAGAGTTAAAACACACACGCACTACCAGCTGTATACACACACAAGTAGCAACACGAACACAGACTGGGGCCTTCCACCTGATCTCACTCATTAGGTCTCAGAGGCTATGGGGATCTCGGCCAAAGCTGACACGAGGTGTTAATTTGTGTGTGCATACGTGCATGTGTGGGGCATGTCGCCAAGGTTTATATCTACAGTTTGAGGACTTGTCCCTCTAGAAGTACCACCAGCTAAATCCAGCTGGCCATTTATGACATTATAAAGATGGAGGCGTTAGATTCAAAACATTCTGCCTGCTTATTCAGGCTTCATCACCAAAGCTGCTGCTGAATGGGGGCAAATTTGTCAGTTTGAGCATATGTACTGTATATATGTTCACTGAATACTCTTGGCTCCCTTGCTGAGTGACTCTGCCAATTCATTGCTTTCATATTTACATGTCTAATCTGTGTTTTCTAATCATGATAATTCTACAAATAACAACTGATGTTAAACATGTCATGTCTGTCATCTATGCAATGTTTGCAGAGTTAAATTTAATTGACATCACCAATCTTGCTTGTGCGTTTTTTACCTGTGATATCAGTGTTCTCTCATCCCTCCTACCGCCTCTCAATAGATTTAAGCCCCACCCCAATGACCTTTTGGTCTTTAGCTGACGCATCATTACGGCCCCATTAAAAATTGACACCCAGCCATTGCCAGAGGGGTGGTTCTCATTATATAATAAGAATGTCTTTTAATTGTTTTGCTGTAGAAATTAGGTGCTACATATTTGTGGGTGGGTTGCTAATGTTGGTTCCTTTATGACAGATTCCTAGTTTGCTCATTCACTGTTTTGCTCTCATCTTCTTCCTCACAGTGGTGGATGTGTGAATGCAACATGGTGCTGTGTCAGCTCATTCATATATCGGGTAGTTTCAGAGAACATTTTCAGAAAGAAATCTGTTCTGAGTTGGTTTCCTGACCCCCTGGCCTCTTGTTCTTCAGGTTCTCATCCACAGACAAACACACACTCACATATTGTTCCTTACTGCCTCACTTGCTTTTCATCTCACCCTTTCTGTCTCCCAGGGCGACAAAGCTAATTTGAGGCAGATCTTGCCCTAAGGGGTAAACTGCAGCATCCACACACACATGCCTCCATGTCCTCCTCCCCACTCCACCCTGACCACTTTATCTTCACCTTTCTGCCGTGAGCTACCCCTGACAACCACAGTTAGCACTGACGCTAACTGATCTAGCCACTTACTATCATGATCTACACAATTTTGCAACAACACTGTCAACACCAGGAAGAGAAGAATGAAACACATTAAGTAATGTTCACAAATGATTGTGTCAAGGACTTCTTGTCCAATATAATAACATTTTTAGCCATGTATAATAGGACAGTGATTTGATATGTAGTTTACGTAACAGCTTCATTGTGTAAGTATCAAAAGGCAGGAATATAATGTACATTTGGAAATGTATGAAAAAAGATTTCATAATAAGAAAATGGGAAGCCTAGTATTGCATAAAAATGTTTCACATTTGCAATTAAAGAGGAGGTTTCCAGGCATACTAATTCTTACAAAAGATTAAAATTTTATATATTTTGACAGGCCATAATATTACGAGCAACCTTCTACAGTTGTACAGATGCTGTAATATCCCACTGGATTGAAATATGAAAAGTTTAGGCAACGCTGTAGTGATGACAAACATCCTAGAGCTGATATATCACCCATAAAAACTGCTATTTTCAGAGACAATCTTGGAAATGCATTTGTTGGACTCTTACAGTTAGAAACTCCTACAGTTGGAAACTTCCTTCTTTGAATTTTCCTCTCCCAAACTTTTTCCCTCAAAATGGTCACACAACTCAGAAGTATAGGCCATGAAACCCGTTCTTTAAACTCCTGAGGGAGTGGTATGTCTTTAATAAAGTTAAATCATCTCAGAATGAACTTTCTACTGTAGTATAGAATTAGAATTAGTCTCCTTAATATATCCTGTTCAATTTTGTTTTTATTTAATTAAATCTTTCAAAAACAAAAGTCAATGTGTTTGATAAATGAAATCCTGGATTAAGTGTAATTAATTGTTTGAAAAATAAACCTTAAATTAAAATCCAGAATCTCCTAACGTCTCTATATTTGTCTATATTTGCCATGGAATTTATCCTTCAGACAATTCTGTATTATGCGATATATTTGGACTAAATTAGAAGGATTATTTATCTAAATTAAAACAGTTCAATGTAAAATGTCACTCTGCCACAACACAAAGGAGATTTGAGCCTTTCCTCAACAGTTTTTGTACTGTATGCTGCTGGCTGGGGCAGACCTCTTGTTCCAAATGGTAGCTTATGTAAAGGCGATGAACCTGTAAAATTGTTAGTAAATGTAGAGCATGGACCCAATATAAAGGTTATCCCTGAGGAACATTGCTTTATAACAAAACTGGTCCTTAATTTATCACATTAGTGGTCCTAAGGTGAATGGTTTATATATTAGTGCATGCTAACGCAGCAGACATTAAAAAAGTGGAAAAATTGTTTAGCTCAGCCATAAAATAAATCCATTGATATTTCCCAAAGGTCTAAGAAGAATTAAGATTACCAAACAGAAAATGGATATATCAGTTTTCCAAATGAGCCTTATTCATATGGAGAGTGGGACCCCTTGTATTAAATTCACACTCTGCACAACAAATGGGGTGGCTGTGGTCTGTCATGTTGATGTATAGATATGCAGCCTCATGTGTATGTGCATGATATATGTGTGTAGAACAGGGAGGCAGTCGTAACAAAAGGCAGCTATTTGTTTGCCTGCTCTGGACAGAAGGACACAAACACATGTCCCTCAGTTACATTCCCTCTTTCCCAGTGGAAAAACAGGCATTTTAGTTTTTGATATTTGTAGAATTTATGCACTTATTCCTGTTAATTTTTGTCTGTAGCTCCTCCCTGTATTAGTAGTACAATTTGACAAAATTATCTCAGGTTTTGAAGTAATCTGTGTAACATATTCTGGTCAAACACAAACAACACTGAAGCTCATGTCGATAGCCTGTCTTTCACAGTAACTTGATTGCAGCTGATTTTAGGGTAGCAGGGGCTCAACAACGTTCGTTCTGAAATGTCGGATTTAAATATTAGTGGAATCAATTAGAAAAAGAAAACTATAACTTCCAACAATAACAAGAAGTTTCCTGGTTGTGATAAAAACCCCTAGACACAGTACCGACCCAGTTAAGTTTGGTTTATTAATGTTTCACCTGAAATGCCATTGCAATGTACAGTACAGATCAAATTCATATCAAGAAATATATAATTAAAATTATTCTGTGCATTTCAATCATATACACAGATTTACATTGAATTACATACAGTTCCAATTTGATCCTAGTTATAAAACAGCACAGTTCAGTTTATAAATGGTAAAAAGGCTATCTATTCAAGTAAGCCCAGTTGATTGCACTGATTCATTGACTTAGTTAACCTTTTTGTTCTGATCTTACCCATGTAAATAAACAAATGCAAACAAATATATTGTAGTCTTCAAAAAAATCAGTGAAATGGTCAAGTAAGCCCTTCTTTAAATTAACTTTATCAGACTTTCTGGTTTCGACTACAAAATCCGGAATGAAGTAAAATTTAAAACAGCTGAGGGGCATGCAGCTTCCTTTACCAGTAAAAGTGAAAGCACCAAAAGGGAGGGCTATATTACCTTTCCTCAAAGCAGGAAATGTGACTTACTTTCCCTTTAAACCTAAAGGGTCTCGAAAGTGAAAAGATCGGTTTTCGTTAAGCACCTTTTTTCAGTTGGTCGTTACTCTACACACCTTAATATGCATGCTCAGTATGAGGGATTGCTGCAAAGTCAACGCCAGTGACTGTCCACTGTCTCTACATGCTCTTCCAGGAAGAGTGAATGCTGCAAGTCACTGACTGGATGCAATCTGCTGGGTTTCCTTAGATAGAAAAACTTTTTATCCAATTTGAATAAATAACAGAATCTGGCTGCACTGTTCAATGATTAAGATTAATTGGAATGTATGTACCTGACTTTTGTGAAGTGCCTTGAGACGACGTGTTGTGAATTGGCGCTATATAAATAAACTGAATTGAAAACTGAATTGAATATGTCTTCATTATTTATAAGTTCTCACTAACACTATTAAATTAATAATGTGACTTTATACACAACGTAGGTTGTGTCATTTCTGGGCTGAGTAAAAGGAACTGTTGGAGTTGCCAATAATACATGCAACTACACTTGTGTGTGTGTGTGTATGCGAGTGTGTTTGTGTGTTAATGTTTGTGGCCACATACACAAGATAAAACTCTAGAGATGAGACATAGGTTCTGCTATGTCAGATCAACTGGGATAACAAATGCTACGACAGCAGCTTGTTAGAGAAATGTGTGTGTGTGTGTCTGCAAAAAACAAAAAGGGAGACTGAGGACACTTAGTTGCTTGCAGTTATTGCAATGTCATAGTTATTAAAAGTAAATGGTCATTGTTTGTATTTTTGTTTAAATAAAAAACAGCAGTTTTTGTAATATGAAATATTTGAGTTCAAGTTCAAGGTTTTTTTTTTACTACAACACTTTAATATATACGCATCTAAGCTGATGCACAATGATGAACAATAAATGGATGACAGAGAAAACAAAATCAGAAAGAGTAAAACAATTGTTTAGAAGAACCTGGACAGATGAAGAGTGGAAGGGATGGAGGTAGGCCTGGCATGGTGTCGGCACAGGCATGCTCCCTGACCACTGTAAGGAAGGGGGCGTAGGGCAGGTCTCCCATCAATTACAACCTTGACCCTTCTCTCCTCTCCTTTCTTGCCGTCTCTCACACACTTTCTGCTTCATTCAACCATCCTCCCCCTGCCTCTCATCCTCCCTTGGTCCCCCTCCTCTGCTCCTATAAATCAATCTCTTTCCCTCCCCCCTGTCCCTCCATCCCATCCCCAAGGCTTCTCCCACCTTCACCCTCTCTCTCTCCCTCTTTTTCTCTATCTACCCTCCTTGTCATCCCTCCCGACTCCTCTGCCTGTTTTCATCGCTGGAAGTGCAGTGGGAGTAGAAAGGTCAAAGGTGGGCATACAGGAGAGAGTGAAAGAAGCAAAAGGCAACAAGGGAATGTAAAAATGAGAGAGTGAGTGTATTTAATCAAAGTGGTGTTGGGGCAGAGAAAATCTATTGTTTTCTGGTGTTATCTATCTTTGGGCAAATTCTGAAAATCTTGCTGTTGTTTTACCTTTTCATCTTCTTCATGTAAATTACCATAATAAGGTATTACATTTTGTGGTGCAGGTCGTGAAAGGTTAACATTTATAAAGCCTAATCATCAATTAAGACCTGAGATGTTCTCTAAACATGGGTACAGGTGTTCTCCAATGTTGTGTTAGGTAATGTGTCAGAATATAGAGTAATGAAAGTAAATAAAAACTAAGTTGAACAATAGAAAAGGACTTGGGAAAGCAAACAGAAAATCCTGTATTTAGAGGAGATTTCTAACCATTGTATGTGTGTACTACATGCAAGATTATTTGATATCAGGGTTTCACTTTCAAATAATATTTACATATGTCCTAGAGATAAATAATTCATTGCTGTGTCATTTACATAGCATATCTACTATCAGGATAGGCATGAATACTTGAGGCCTTTTTTGGCAGAATTAGTACAGTTCATTTAAGTTGGTAGGGTTCCTGGCACAGACCCCACTTTTTGTATAGACCACACATTTTCAATAGGACTGAGGTCAGGGCCATTACATAAGCATAATGTTGATTTTAAAGGCTGCTTTATCCATTCTGAAACCAGTTTTTGAAAAGATGTTTGGAATAACTGTCCTGTTGCAAAGTCCAACTGTGTCCAAATTTCAGGCATGGGACCTAATCTGCACCCCTCAGCTGAAAATGGTTAGAATAGTTGGGAACCCTTCTAACCACCATTCTTGCCTACTTACTGGAGAAACATTTTATGGTCAGGTGAGACAAAGGTTGAGCTATTTGGGCTCATGTATGTTTAGAGGAGTCGAGATGAGGCTTTTAAACCTATTGCTGTCAAATATGGTGGTGGTTGCATCATGCCGTGGGTATGATTTACTGCTAGTGCGGCTGGTGTATTGCACAAACTCAGGTGAAATAATAAGGGGAGGACTACCCCCTTATTTTTTACTTACAAGTAGAGCATTGAAAGGTGGACACAGTTGGATGTTCTAACACGGAAAATCATCCGAAACATACATAAAAACTGGTTTTGGAATGGAAAAGCAGGCTAACAGACTTTTGGAAAGCCCTGACCTCAACTATATTATGCTTAAAAGCCAATAGGGAAAGCAACCAATTTAAATTAACTCTACCAGCGTTGTCAAATATTCAGTCACATTTATGCCAGAAGCATGTCTACATGATGTAGCATGGCTACACAAGTGTGTCTGGAGTCTGGAATATAACTTGCTTTGGGACTCTTAACCAAAAATCAGTTGGGGTGTATGTATATGTTTGAGGTTGTATGTGTAACTTTTCCTTTATTCAGATAAAACCCACAAAAAAAATCAAATGTGTGCATCCATTGTTTTCTTAAATTTAGCTTTAGTATATCTAAACATATTGAAAATGCCAGAAGTAAACAAGTTAACAAAAAATAGTAAGAAGAGACCTTTTCCCTTACCCTCCCTCAGCATGCCCACAGTCAGACACTTCATAAAGCGGCAGGCCTGGCACGACTTGCGTCTCCTCTTGGTGATCTCACACTCGTTGGTGGCGGGACAGCTGTACTCAATGTTGCCTGTGGCATGCAGACACGTTGCATAGAAAGACAGAAGGAGAGGTTTAATTGCAGATAGAATACATCAACACACAGATAGACAGGCAGACAAGCTGAGAGACACCAGAAACTAACTTGTAGATGAAGAAAAACAAAAAGCTTAAAGATAAGAAGCAGACAAACAAATGTAAAAATTAAAGAAGTTGTGAAATTTAAATGTATATTTAGATTTTGAAACAGAAGTTCATTGTTGGGGTAATGTTTATTTCAGAGGAAAACTGAAACCAAAGTCTTTAAACACAGCACCGCAGAAGATTTGCTTTCTAGTAGGACTTTTATTTTGTAATTGGATACTATTTTTGCATATCCTTTTTAAAGACAATTAGTTAGGTGTATTTGAACATTTCTCTGTAAAGCTAAAAAGCATACAGCCTATTAATTTAAAATACACCCTGTTTATATGTGGATCAGTTAAATATCTTTGAATGTAGAATAGGATTTGACAAACAAAAAAGCTGAGATTTACGAACAACGGAAAATGTCTTCCAACTTTATTGTTATGTTTTCATTATGTGTCTTTATTTTAACCAACTTTTTAAATTTTGCTAATCACTCTACAGCTATGTTTTTTACTCTCTTTTACCATAATTACATCTTTTAAAACTTACAGTGTCTTGTATTGTATTATAGGATGTCAAGACTTTGAATGTTCCCTTTGTATCACCATTTTAAATAACATACAAGTGCTTCTCCATGCATTAGCAAATAATTTTAAGGTTAATTAAAATTAGAATTTGAAACTCGAGTATTATACAGATTCATCTAACAGAATTATATAGTCAATTGTTTATTTCTGGTATGTGTTATGATAATGGCTTCCAACCAACAAAAAGCCAAACTTCAGTTTGTTAGATAAAATATCATATTACAAAAGAGTAAAAAAATCATCTCTTACTAGATAATAAAAGTTACACTTTTTGAACAGAATTGTTGAATAAGTACAATTCCCATGATATTCCAATCTATTGAGTTGCACCTGTATACTGTGCACACCATGGCTGTCCTAACATCCCTTTTTATTTATCTGTAGCAGTGGGCATATTAGCATATTAAACAGAATAAAGTTATCTTCTCCTCCCATGCCCATCTGACAACTACAGTACTCCAGCAGGCCCATACATCTCCCACTGAAACAGAGTAAACAGTGATTACTATTGACTGCTGCAGCAGAGAGGATGTTTTCTCATTACTGGACTGATTAAGAAGCTAGTTAGCTTGGGAAAAGGCTAAATGCCCAAACACTTCCTAATGGGTAACAAGACACCCATTAATTGGCCCTGTTAGTTAAAGGCTAAACACTCTAAATGCTGAAGGAACTCTTACATCCTAATAGATGCTGCTAATGGGACTAGTTAGCCCACACCCAGCCTTTATATGCTAATGTTACAAGAGGACTAGATTAATTCTGCAGCTAAGCGGGACACTTCCCGTGCAGTAAGGCTAAATGTGCTAATGACATGGAGTCTGCATGGCCTAATGGGCACTGAGTAAAAGACCTTGTAATTCCAAAGAAACAGACGAGCTGTGTGCGCTGCACACCGAACGACCATTTTAAAGCTTGCAATGTTAGCAGTTAGAACAGTATGTGAAAACCTTAGCTAGAAAAGCACATATATTACAAAAAACTGTAATATTTTGATATCATGGTGGCAAACATTAAATTAAACTGGTGAGTAACAAATAGGGAAAGAACTACAATGATGTGACTCATTAACCCTCAACCTATACATTACCCCACTAAATGTAAATATGCACAAGTCCTATCTATCTTAAGAATCTTTTAAACTGTATGAATATTGAGTGTTTTAGAGTTCCATTAATAATTTGTTTTAGAGATTCCTTCAGTAAATCCCTCCTCAGAATCACTTTTCCAGCCCTCGTCCATCTTTTGCCTCCAAGTGTTTGCTTTTCTCTTACTGTTTCATAGCCCCATGTGTCTATCTCCCATACTTTGCCCTCTTCTACTTTTACTTTTATCCCTCTTTCTCAATAAGGGAGTGATAGATGCAGGTTGTCAGGTGTTACTGGACTAAAGCCACAGAAACAGCAGCTGCCAGAGCCACTTCCTCCACACTGCGACACACACGTGCAAAAGCACGCCAGCCCACACATAGCACTAATTCCTTCCTACATCTATGTGCCCAGTGCATCCTCCCCCTTCTCATTCCTTGCCCACATTCCTTTCCCCATTTTATTGTTTATCTGCCCCTATCCCTCCTCTCTTACCCCAAGCTCTCCTCCCCGTCCAGCTGGAGGTGTTTTTTTGGTGATTACCTGTGGTTTTATTGGCTAATGGGTTGAAACACACCAATATGTCTGCCACTACCCATCTGAGGCTGGCCCTGCTTTCCTGCCAGGACAAACACGCCAACACACACCCAGCAGGAACATGTGCCCAGACGTGCACATAAACCTTCGTTCATTTACATTTGGATGAACATTCAGACGTGCAGCCCACACAGAGACACAAGCTCCACTCTGTCTGCCTTGAGTCGCTAAAGCTAACGTCACAATCCACTTTTTTTGAGGCATCCAAGAATACTGTTTGTCTTTTTGAACAGTTATTAGTAGCTGGTGGAAGAAAAATAACAACCATGTTTACTGGAGCTTAGAAAACTTGTGGAGTAAATCTAAACAGAAGACAATTCCACTTTAACAAAACTCTTTAAGTAATTTTCTATTAAAATTGTTACAGTAAATTAATTTTTAATATGAGCTCCCATCCTTTGCATCATTCATTTATTATATTACAATCTTCTTTGACTATAATCCTGTCACAAACTTTAACAAACGTCTGAAATAAATGACCTTTCTCCTTCTGTATTGGTAACATAGAGACTATATCAGGAAGATGGATTACAAGCACACTGAAAATGAAATTTCTAAGGTTTGGCAATGTACTGTTTTTTACAGCTTTTCAGGTTCACATTCAAATAGAAGATCTCCTGTCAACACAGTTACTACAGCTACTGTATTTCCTTTGCAGCTGTGTCCTGACCTACCATATATACGTGTTCTTTAACAAGCCTTCTAAATAAAATGAAACAGGTGAAACTGGTTGAACATTTGACCCCACAGCAATGATGGGTTAAACCTATAGAGAGAGTCATGACAAGGTTATGTGTGTGACTGTCTATTCACGTATGTGCAGTGTGTGCCTTCAAAGTACAGGTTTGTGTGTGCATGTCTGTGTTTTTGCCTGTATCACAGTGAGTGTGTGTAGGGATGGGTGTGTCTCTGTGTGACTGTGTGACTCTTTGTGTATGCGTGTGCTAAGATCTCATAAGAGATTTCACTGGGCCCTTATGTCATCCCATAATAAACACATACCGGTCATCTCCAGGTAGTGGTGACCATGTAAAACATGAGACGACCTTCTGCCCACATTTTACTCTTTCTCTTGTTCTCTTGGGCTTTACTGGGATGGCTACTTATCAGAGGCAAGGGAAGGCAAGCACAGATAGTTGAATGGATGAAAGAGCAGATAGATGACTCCTGCCTGACATGACTGACTGAATGGATCAATAATTACTCTCTGGTAGCTGGTTATTGCAATGGTGAACTAAGTGTAAAGACAGCTGTCCTGTGAACAGATGATCTATTAATTTAAAAAAGAATTCAGTCCAAAAATGTTTTTTGAAGAACATTTATGCCCCAAAGTTTTTTATTTTAATTGCAAACTACTCGATTTGATGCTTTAATTGGATTTATTTGCTTGCACACCAAAAACTTACTTTACTTCCATATTAATCTTTGATAATATATTTATATGAGAAAATAGTTTTAAACTACTACAAATGATACCAAAACTATTAGAAATTTTAGCTGTACTATAAAGAGAGCCACGTCACACTTTTACAGTCTTTAATAGGTAGCTTATATAGCTATCTAGAAGTGGTTGGACTAAGATCCTTTATGGCTTTAAAGGTAATTCAAAATAGCTATTTTAAAACTGCTTTTATCTTAAAGGCTATCCAGAGCCCTCAGGTCTTGTAAAACATGTCTTAATAATACTTAAAAACCCAGTGTGAGAACTCATACTCTTATTATGATACTTATACTTGGAACAGCTTTTCTGAAGACCTGAGGGCAGTAAAGCCCATTCATTTTTAAAGCAAATTTAAGTTTTATATTTTTGGTTTTACTTGTAGATTAGGTTTGTAGATTAAAATAGGTATTCCTAATTTAGGAAAATTTTAATCCTAAATTAGCTATATTTAAATTCAGAGTTGTTTATCCCCATGGCTGATTTAGATTTAAAAATATTTCCGTTCAACCAAGAAGTTTGTTTCTTATAGAAAATAGCCCAGGCATCCCTCAAAAGATAACAAAACATCAAAAATGAAGTGTGAATTTTAAAGAAAAAATTTATCTGTTTTTATGTATCTGTTCAAAAATTATTTCTATCCTTCTTAATATTTAGGGGAAATTCTCTATTGGCATTTAGCAATCAAATCCTGCTTATAATTGCAAGTGATTTTTGGTGATGAGCTCCATGTCTTTGAGGTTGGAAGGCCTCCATGCTATCACCCTAATCTGCAGCTCCCTTCGTAGATTCTCACTCATATTTAAGTTGGGACTCTGGAAGTGCTGCTTAAGAACCTACAATCAGGCAGAAAAAAAAATATTGGTAAAATTAAAAGGTTAATATAAAACTAAACCTATCAGGGGTATGAAAATTATGATTAACTTATGATTAACTTTTATACCAGTTGACTGAATTAAATGCAGGTTTTAGTTTACCTTTTTTTTATTAATTAAATTTTGTTTTATTAAATTAATTCATTATTTTTTATTTCTCTTTGTAATTATTTAAAAACATTTAGGTCTACCTCCAGTGTTCCCAAAACAAATGATTTCTATAGTCTGTCAAACCAATCTCACTTCTGTTAAATTTACATTTCTGTAAATTTTGGCTTTCCTTCTGTTTTTGGTTTTATTGTTGTATTTTGTTTATTTTCTCGTTCCATGTTTGAATATCATTTTTTTTCTTTTTTGCTTGTTTTTCCGCTGTACACAGTTTTTAACTGGTTTGATTATTATTTCTTTCTTCACTAATTGGTTGACTACGCTGTTTTATTTTATTAGCTCCTTGTGTTAGGCAAGATTACTTTATAATTTGCCTTTACAGCACTTTAGTACAACTGAGGTTGTTTCAGGCAAATGACTGAATGACTGAATGGATGAATGAATGAATGAATGAACATGAATCATTTAGGCTAAACTTATGGTCAAGTTGACCTTCATGAGGAATATAAAGGATGTAAGGGTGACCAAATTGGAAACAGATTATTAAATAAATAATCTGAAAATCTGTAGAATAAAGTCTGAATACCTGTACACGTTCTGCAATCATGCAAGCCCTAACAAGACACAAGCAGCGGATTACAGAGCCTAATTCCTGGTGCTCATCTCATCATGTGTATTATTGCTCGATCCTGTCTTTACTCTACCCCCTTGCATGAACCCCTGAACCGTTGACATGACCCCTGCCCTTGCTCTGACACAGCATTATCTCCTAGAAAACAGGCTTATACCAAACTCTCTCCTGCCTTGAGCAGCTAGATCTGGGAATGCAAACACTCACAGGAAATAGTTTTTGCTGCTGATGAAGAAGAGGTCAAGGTTGTGCATGAAACTAGCGAGTGGTGTTAAACTGTTGATGTGTATATTACTGTACCAGGTGGCTGTATGTGGGGTTGTGCATTAAAGGATCAAAACAGAAATGATGGGGGAGAGAGATAAAAGTAAAACTAGCCTTAGTGTCATGGTGGCTCACTTTGCAGGGAAAAGAAAAATAATTTCATCAAAGTCTAAAAAGACTTTCATCGGGTGTCCTTGATTTTGCACAATTGTAGGTGCATGTGTAAGTAAGTGTGTTTCATATTCCAGGTTTCTGTTCAACTAGTTAAAAGAACAAACAACCTAATCCATTTTTCATTCTGTGTGCCTTTTTTGACTGGTTGGTTGTTTTCCTGCTTGCACCCATGAAAGGAAGTTGAATACCTCCTGAGATTCCATTAATGCAATCTGCCTGTGATTTTTTACACAAAACACAAGGCTAATTTATAAAGTAAATAAACTACATCTACAAATAAAATATTTTACATCTTAAGAGCAGCCTGTCAAATAGGTCACACAGTTAAACCAGCATGAGGGCAAAACTGACCATCATAAAACTATTTGAGGGGAAACTGAAGAAGATACAACAAAAGAATATGTGATGGTTTGACTACAAATATAGAGACAATTTTGAATACAAAATAGAAGCCAACCTTGAATGGTACGTTTGAAAAAAGCCTTGCAGGCCTCGCATGATGCAACTCCATAGTGGTACCCTGACGCAATGTCCCCGCACACCAGACACAACCTCTTCGGCATGGAATTCAACATGTACTCGCACTTAATTTGTGAATCTTCCCCAATAGTTGATGAACAGTCCTCGTAACGTTTCGATCCTGGGCCTCCAGCAGGTCCCAGGGGTCCTGCGTTGGAACCATAAAGGCTTGGGGAGTCCAAGCCATTGGGGTGGCCGTTCATAGTGGACGAGTATGAGCCAGATGCGTCACTGGAGCCACCAGGTGAGTGATGGTTTAAACTGTCAGTCAGAGAGGCAGGACTCGATGGTTCAGTCTTTATGTAAGAGGACGGACAATTCGATTCTAGGTGGCGCTCCTTACTGGACATTCTGCAGAGAAGCCTAAAGAAAAGAAATGAGCAAAAGAAAAAAGAAAGGGAAAAAAAGAACTGCCGTTACTGTACATGCCATTTCTAAGACAAGAAAAATAGCTAAAATATACATTTAAATGTTTACATTTAGTTAAGGCAATAAGTTTCAGCCACATGTGCAAATACAGATATTTAAATAAATTTTAAAGCTACAAACAAACAAAAACAAAAAAACCACAGGGGTTCATTAGAAAAATCTTGTGTTGGAGAGCAGAGAGGCACGTATATAGCAGGATATCGTCACACAGCCACATTCACATGCTTGGGGGTGAGGTTATCCGTCACTCTCAAGTCAATAGCAGCTTGTTCAACATGAAGGTAATCAGTAAGCAGCCCCTCTGACACTCAGTCATCCCAGAGACAGGCCATACACACAGACACAGATACATAGTCACATATTGAAGCACACTCACATAAAGGGTCAAAAACCACAGGCCAAGCAGTACAAGAAAGTGTAAATTTTGGAAATAATTGAGCAGGCTGATCAGAATCACTTTATGATTGTAGTCTTCTCCTCAGCTTTTGTTCTGTGTCTCTCTTATTTCTCTCCGTTTTCTTGGTTTTTCTTCCTTCTCTCCCTAGAGGTGGACTGGTGTCTTGTTAATGGCAGCTGTAATTAACAGCTATCTTCTTTCTGTCCATATCTTTCCATCCGTCCTTTTGTCTACCTTACTATCTGTCTGTCTCCCTATCACTTCCCATTCAGCACCATCTCTCTTTCCCTCTGCCCTCTTTCTCGCCTTCTCTTTCTCTTCACATTACTAGTTTCTGTCCCTCTAACCCTGCCCTCCCTCCCTTCACTCTCTTCCATTGTTAAAGGCAGAAAGCACAAAAGGGGTTTTTAATTAAGGCAGGATGCTGCTAAACGAGGGACTTCTAAAGTCCAGTCGGCCTGTAAAAGATCCCCATTCCACAGGGACCCATAAAACACAGACACCGCTCTGACGGAAAATGGAGAGCTGCTCAGGTGGGGGAATAGTGAATGAATATAGATAGGAAGAGAGACAGGCAAAAGAAGAAGATGTGTAGAATAGGTAAGAGAGGGATTGCAGAACCTGCAGCAACTGACGATTGTTGATTGACTCGAAGCAGCTTTTAAAACTTCTAACAGATTTAATGTGCTAAATCTAACCCCCTCCCCCCCCCCCCCCCCCCCTTTAAAAAAGGTTTCTTTTTTACCATTAAATGGTATGACATTTCTGATGCCTGATACTTTGGCCATTTCACCATTTTTATCATGTATTTTATTCCACCCCAATTTGGCATGTATAATTGAGGGATCTTGTTATTTATTTGTGGCACACACCAATGTCTATAAATTCATTTATCCCTTTATTACTCATGGGAAGAATGTCTGCAATTGAAATAATGATCCTCCTTAAAAAACTCTATCTTCCTCCTAATTCAGTTGGTTCAAATGCTTAGATTCTATCATATCAAAACATTTATGGGAATCTATACCGTGATTAATAAGTTGAAAAACTTTACAAAAGGCTAAAGGTTTAGGAGAATTGGAACTCCCAAATTTTTACATTACCTGGCACATAGATTACAATATATCTATATAGGAATATATCAAAATGAATTGGTCTTCAATTCTCCCATGCAGACGAACACTTATTTGGAACAAACTAGAGATCCTGCAAAATAAAAGTAGATCTGGAAACAATCCGTCTTGCAGTGCCTGCTTCCATTCCTGGCTGGTGTTGGCAGATTCGGGGCTGGGTCTCCACGTGGCTTGGCGTCTGCTGTGGCTCCCTGTGGTGTGGCTGTTGTGGTTGGGGCCCGGTGGACTAGGGTTGTGGTGCCATGGGTGGGCCAGAATAGGGTCAAAGGCTGGAAGAGGTTGGACTCGCTTTGCTTGTCTTGCCTGGGATCTCCAAGACCGTTCCCCTGTAGGGTGCAGCTCCTCTGTGGGGGATCACTTATGGTGTCTTTGGTAATCTCTGGGGAGTCTCAGGACTCAATTACTGCTTGACTGGGGTGGGCACTGGTGGGACAAGAAGGGGCCAGTTGGGGAGCTGGCCCACAAGGCGTGGGATTCATGCTGGTGCCTTGGCACCCACCCCCTTCTCCCTCAACTATGCAACACACACAGCAGTAGGATCTTGGTGTGTGGAACGATGGGCCTTGTGGGCATAGGGGAAGCACCATGCAGTAACCCCCCGCCACCCCGCCGCTATATTTGGCCCAAGCCTGCACATCCATTTTAATGCACTAAAGCTACTGCAGTGAGCTGGTACCTGCCCGGCATGTTGGGGGCTCTAAAGGGTCTATCCTGCTCTTGGTGCCGAGTAGTCTTACTGCCGGGGGTTGGTGTGGGCCTGGGACTGCTGGTGGGGACCAGTTCCCAGGCTTGGCCTGTACAGTTGGGGTTGGTGGTGTGGCCGGGTCGGGGGGGCTTGGTGCTCAATGTGTCACTCTTTGCCTCTTTGGCCTGGGGGCTGCTGCTGCTCCTGTGCTTTGCTGGTGACCTACTTCTGTGTGGAGCGTATGGTTGCCCTGGGGTGATGCTTTATATCTGGCTGTCTTGGACTGCTTCAGCCTTCGGGAGTCAGGTCTACCTGTCCTTTGCTGCTCTTTGTTGCTGTGGATTGCAGGCCTTCTACTATTCTCACCACATTTACAAATGTACGCTCACATGCACCCACTCAACACAAACACACTTCTACACATTTGCTAACCCCCACACACACACAAAAAAAACACCCCCCCCCCCCCCCCCACACACACACACACACACAACACATGCACCAACAGACAAGAACACTCAATGGTTGAGGTTCATACAAGCATAGGTTACTATAACATCAATGTGGCCTGCCTGCTTTGATGCTGGATTGAATCTGGAATTAATAAAGTAAATAATGCAACTAAGATACTGTCTTGAGATATCCTTTTTGTAGAGCAAAACTGTCCTGGCACATGTAGGCAACCCTGCACCCTGCACCATATGATATCCCTAAAACACTACAGCAGGACACGTTGTATCATATATATATGATGCTAAGGCAGGCCTTTGAAATGGGGTGAGGGCATTGTGAAAAACGTGTGGAAGCAAATTAAGACTTTATAAAAAGCTAAAAGAGACAGAAAGAGAGCTCGTAAAGATATGAGGACATAAAGTGATGGAATAAGACAGAAAAGAGACACTGTGTATGCAGAAATGAGCGACAGGAATAAAAGCAATGACATGAAGTTGTCTGTGCTCCAGTAGGGGGACTGAAAACAGCAGTGGCAGGAAAAAGCGACTAGACTAATTTAAGTAGATGATGTGGTGGTGATGATTTAATCTCTCCTTTTCTCATCTTTATGCTCTTTTGTCCCCCTTCCTTTTCCACTGTCAATCCCTCTGAGTACCATTAAGCAAAAGAGTTTAAGTGCCAAAAGATCTCTTTCCATTCTCCATCCCAGTCTCTCTTTTGCTCTATCATGTCTTACTTCAGCTCTCTTACTCACTCTCACTCTGCTTATGAATGAAAAATAATTGCCATCGCTGGGGGAGAAATAAAAAAGAATAAAAAAGAAGACATGCGTGCAGAGGAGAGGGGTGGAGGAAAGAAGATTAAGAAATCACAGCTAGTGCGCTGTGCCAAGTAAGAGGTTGAATGCATTTATGTATGTATGTTATCAGTATAATTACGGCGCAATGTAGCGATGGCTCAGTGCTGAAAGAGCAGTCCTATTGTACCTTTCTGCTCTTCAGATGAGTGTGAAGAGAGAACATAAGGGCTGGGTCTCACTTAGTTTTTTTGTGTTTTCTTGTGCTCAAAGAAATATATAAAAAGTAAAAAAAAAAGGATTCATTGTTCCTTTTTCTTTCAATATATTGATATATAAAGTATGTTGATATTTATAAAATATCGCTTTGTTGTTTGGAGGTGCTATATAATGTAGGTAATGTAATTAATAACAGTGTTTTAAACAGCTGGGTAGTAGTAAAATGTTATTTTCCTAGATTCCCAAAAACTAAATTTTAAACAAAGAGAGCAGATATAGTTAAATGTTTTCCTCTTTTTGTAAACCTCATTGGCTAAAAATTAAGTTAATTTTTTAATTCCATACAACTGCTCTTTGGGCTTAAACTAAATATGACATTTTTTTTAGCTCATACCATGTGTGGTATGCTTTGCATATTTGGTCATCTGCACACCATAGTAACGAACATTTTGGAGGGATGAATACCATCATCAGTAAGCAAAAAAATCCAAAATATGTTTATAACTACAAATTAACTTTTTTAATTATAGTATTAGTTTAGTCTTTCTACATTCTGGTTTTGTTGTTAACCTTATGATCCACTTAGAAACCTAAAACAGGTCACAGTGAAACATTATTTAGAACTTTTTTTTGTATACAATCAATTTTAACAATAAAAATGGACTAAAAAGAGACAATAGAAATGCTTACATTTTTAGAAATACAGATAATTACTTTGGGGCATATAAAATTTACATCCTGTGCTGACCATAATGGGATCATTCAACAACGGCTTTGAGGATGCACTTCATTAGCGGTCTGGATGCTTAGGGGGCGGTTCTGTGTTAAACTGGGAGGGACTGCTGTGAGTGGACTGTATGAGGGCTTTGGAATGGGGGAGGGGTCCAGAATAGAACCCGATGCTCACTGAAAATAATAAGATATGTGCTTTCAAGTGAGTCCCCAATAACACCACAAAAAGTCACTAAAGTTGTTGTTGTCAATCACGTTTTTGAGAAAGTGCTGTTTTCTTAGACGGCTAAGAAATCAGAAACATATAAATATTGGGTAAAGTAACCTCTGAAAGTAAGCACTGATGTGATAGTTTTAAAAACCAAAAAACTGAATAAATTGGCCTCAAATATAGTATTTGTGACACCACCTTCAACTCAATGTTATGATTTAATTCCTTCAGATAGCAAATATTCAGCAAAACCATCTGTCACTGGGATCATACACAAACACACCTGGAAGATTGCTACTTGCTCTTGACTTCATTTCAGACAGTCCTTGTCCTTTTCTCTTTCTACTCAGTTCCATTTCTGTTTTTGTTTCACCCCACTTGATGAAAAAACTCACAGTGACACAGAAAAGGAGAAAGGTTGAGGGAGGGCAAAGAATGCGATGTACATAGACTGTTTTAAAGGGAAGGTGGGCAACCTTTAGCACGACAAGCTGTCATTAGAGCAGTGGGCTGATTCAGAGACCTGACAACTAGCCAGGACAAACATGCAATCATCATTCTAGAGTGATGACGGCCTCAAATTGTCTTGGTCCACTCTGTACTGTTTGCTACGAGCTCCTTTATCTGTGCTAACTCCCGCATCTGTGCTAACTATTGCCTCTTTATTACGTACAATCTTTGTAAAGCGGTCTCACCAGACACAGCAATAAACTCACACATAACTCCAAACAGGTTTTATTGAGCTAAAATATATATTTATTTTTCTTTCAAATTCTGTTGAGTTTTAATTATTTTTTATCTACAGATGAGGAATATGCTTACAGTTATTGTTAAAAAAAACATTACTTTTAGACAAACTTGCCGAATGAATTTTAGTGCCCCAAGGTGCAGCCGGATAAAGCCCCTTACCACCTTCACAATTTATTTTTCTTAAAGTTATTTCCCATGGGAAAAAAGTTAGAAGTGTAAAACAGAAAAACAGAGAGGAAGCATAAAGGCTGGCTGCTGAGACGGAGAGGGGAGAAGTGCTGACAGTGTAGCTACAACGGGTCTGTTAGTACCTTTCCATCACACCTAGCATTGTGCTTTCAATGCTGATAAGAACGCACAGTCCAATAAGCAAAAAGAAAAAAAAGAAGAAAAGACCTTACACAATTTTATCTAGATAATACTGGCAATGCTCAGGGAGGGAAGAAAATAAAGGGAAGCATAGGGAGCATGAAAGAAAATACATTGAATTAAAGAACTGAGTAAGGAGGAAAAGAACCAAAATACATTTACATCTCCATAGTCAAGTGAATACAGTGATTTCATCAATGGACTAAATTGCCTTTTTCAGCCCCTAGATTCATCTTTTTGTTTTTTCTGTGTTAGCTTTATTTCACTCTGTTTTAGGGAGAAAAAACATGCAAAAGCAAATAGTGAAAGGAGGCCTCCTGTCTCGGGGATAAATTTACAAATCTATTTATGAGTGCTAAATGTGTGCAAGCCTCAGTTGACATGCCCATCTTAGTCCAGACATAAAGACAGATCTGCTTGTAAATTTCTTCACTGACAACCTACAACTCCTGTCTGGAGAGAGATTCAGACCACCTACAACAAGGACCAGCAGAAGGAAAAGCTCTTTTATTAATCAGTCCATTATTCAGATAAATAAAAAATGTCAAATGTGATTGATTTGTCATTTTAGTCTGATTGTTTTTATTGATATTTGTACTGATATTCTTCCTGGACTTTCTCAACTGTTGTTTCCCAATGCTGTAGAATCTGTGTTTCCTGGCTGCAAGGAAAGTTTCCCTTCGGGGACAACAATAAAGTTATACTGATACTGACTGATACAATCTCTGTGCTGATGCAGTTTGCCCACATTTTATTGAGGCATCATACATGCATTTAGGGGAAAGCCTATCTATATTCATGTATATCTATATAAAATTACAGTCAGAGGAAATGACATAACATTCTCAAAGACAAGAGCTATTTGTATTTCCTCTTATGAAAGCTGGTAAAATTTTGGCACAGGATAAGGAAAAAGAGTAATATGCTGGGCAGCTGGTTTTACAAAGGATGGGTCAAGGATTTCAGGGAATGTAAATAATGTAAGTAAACAGAAGTTAAATAAAATAACTTTGCAAATAATATCTGTCTGTAATGCACGACTGTTGTGAGGAGCACAACCAACCATGTAAAGACACCTGAGGTGTGGGGGGTTTTGCTTTAGAAACAAGATTCTGATGTGATTCCTCAAGTCAGATGTCCCTAAAGCTACAAGGAATGCCTTGTCAGGTCAGATTCTCGAGGTATGTGTTAATCATAATAATTATAAAAAAGTAAGATATTTCTCTCTGTTTCCTCTCACTTTTGCCTCATGTATTTGTGGCTAAAAGGAGGACAACTGCAGGCACATGCAAAAATGGGTGTAAAAGGCTCACATCTGCTGGATTCGATGGGCATGTTTGTTTCTGTGTGTATTTAGTGCAAACTCCTTTGTGAACCCAGTGCAGAAATAAAGCGAAGCAGGGTGCAAACAGCTGTAGGAATGTAGGAGATTGCACTGCTTAGTGATGTTATTCTCTGTAGTCTGATGGCTTAAATAAATGCATTGCAACCGCACTGTAATACATGTGTACCTGAAGCATTTTTAGAAAAAACTTATTGTGGCAAACCAACTTATAGGCAGTGAACTGGAGCTCTGATTGTCTCAACTACTGGTTTGAGTTTATGCATGTGGTTGGGTTCTGCTGTACAGAATCAAAGTGAGTCAGTGATTATAGTTGTTTTCAGAAACAAAAATGATTACAAAGGAAAAAAAAGACTCCGACTGTGACAGTCAATCTGAAGCACTCTCCCACCTACAGAGTTCTCTTTTCCCCTCTCTTTCCTCCTCTCTTTGGGTCTCAATCTTTTGCTGTTATCATTTCTACTTCTCACATACAAACACCCCCTATCATTCCTGCTCTTTCTCGCTGGTGCATCCACACCCCCTCAGACCACGTTACACCCTCCTGACACACACCCACACGCATGCACATGCACGCACACACACACACACACACACACACACACACAAACACGCACACCAGGGAGCAGCAGATCAATTGCAACAGTGTTAGTCGGGCAGGAAACCTGCAATTCACTTCATTGGTGTAGAATAAACCCCTGATTACATACAATCAATGTGATAATGGCTAAAACACATTTTACCCAATGGGCTTATAGGTTGTAAGGACTGGCAAAAGCAGAGGAATCATCTGTGTTTTGTGCTATATTTCTATTTATTCAATAGTATGTCAGATTATGTCAGATATCGACATTCCACAGTATGTATTAAAACATTGGTGCTTTTCAAGTTGAAAACTATTTGGGGACATTGTGTTGTGTTTCTGGACAACTGATTCCTTAGAAAATCATTGTTCAAGAGCAGTTTCAAAAACCTTTTCCTGTTTTTCTGTCAAGCTCCTTTGCTCTATTAGTGTAGTTATTGAGGTAAAAAGGTAGTACTACGAAGATGATCAGAGCTAAAATGAGAGGCTTTGTGTGTGTTCATGTGTGAGTGCATGTGTTTCCGATGGGAATCTTGATGATTTAGGTCATTTTCTTGTGGAGCAGTTACTGATAAGTGTGCTGCTGCCAGGCACTATCTTTGTCACCGTGTCTCTTTTTCCTTTCCTCTCCTTCTCTCTCTCGGTCTTCTTTATCTGTTTCGTGTCATTGCGGTAGTTGTCTAGTGTGCGAGCAGTGCTTTGAATGCCACAAAATAAAACAAATATAAAAAGCAAAAAAAAACAGCTCAACTGCTCAGTCAACAGGAGGAATCTGGGATTCACATTAAAATGTTTATTTGCCAAATAAATACATACAATAATGGAAACCAGCTGCGATTTAACACTTGAACTGCCTAAATTACATACTATGTACTTGCAGTGACCTCCAACATTTTACTGGAGAGACTGCAGAGCAAAAATCAATTAAATTACTTCAGGCATCTTCCTGTTATGTAAACCTTTATAGAAGATGCTGGATGTGGCCAGCCACAAATCATTCTTTTAAGGGAAAGATGCAATCACAAATTTATATTCTATTTGTTAAAAGTACATGCAAAATGTATGCAACTGTAACAGATACAAATTGATATTGATTATTAGCACGATTTTGGTGGAATCTATTTGTGAAGTGATATAAGGGATATAAAGGTTGAGTTCACCCCTTCATAAAAGAAAGGTCATTGATGATAATTTTGTGGCTTGAAAGTGTTATCGCTTAGCATCAGGTGTGCAAGAAAAATTTTGTCCAGAATATATTGTTTACTTCTCCCAATTCTTCCTCTTATACAGAGAATGACAGTGACCTGGGCAAGGTGTGACATCCAATGAAACTGTGGGAAAATAAAATAATAAAGTATTTAGGAACAAAATATCCCTCCATCGGATTAAAAACACATTTTATTAAGCAGATGGTGAAAGAGGATTTTCACTCTAGTAAATATGGCAGGGCTTTCAAATGTGACATGGGAGGAGGAGATAGAGGGAGGAGGGGTAAGAAAGAGAGAAAGAGACAAGGAGGAAATGGGGAAAAAAGTGCAATGCTACAGTGGATATAGATAAAGAAAAAAGCAGAAAGTGTGTGAAGGTAAATGGTATTTGATCATAGAGAAAGAGGGGGGAAAAGTGAAATATAAAAAAAAAATGTTAGAAAGGAGAGCAGAAGAGACAAGAGGAAAGGAAAGGGTGCAGCAGTGAATGGAGCGTCAAAGCTGCATTCTTTAAGCAGATCAGATTTGGGGAAATTGGGCTGTCACTACAGGACTGTGATGATTTACACCTATCCATCACTGTAAGAGGAAGAGTAACAGAATAATGCACAGCAGCTGGAAAAATGGAAGAAATCCATCCTAAACAGGGGAGCTTTGGCCTTTCTTTCAATTTTTTGTACAATTCTAAAATGAGGGTTTTTAAAAACTAAAATCTAATTTNTTTCCCCCGACCAGTAGATCCACAATTTTAGCATAGCATACTTTAAGATATATAACATAATACAGATTTAATCTAACTAAAAAGTTCCTAAACACATTTGACATACGGTAAAAAAATATCAACAGACTTTGAGTACTGTATTCCAGTTCCTATAGGTGCATTTTTGGTCAATCTGGTGCGGTACTACAGAATACGCATTAGTGTCACTCTTTAAAGTCCCAGGGTTGACATAAATTCAGTGCAGTTCAGTTCTAACTGTTACCAAAACAAAATCTTATCAAGATTAATTTTATATCATAAGATAATAATGATGAAAATTAAAAAGAGAGATCATATTTCTCCTATATCTCCTTCTGGCTAAGCTTCTACTGTGACTAACTGTACTTGCTCTCTTTCATACTCTAGACTTGAAAACTGGCTCAGGGTTCATCTGCTTGGCTGTCTTTCTCTCCTAGATGAAGCCTTTAATGGAGCTGCTGGGTGTTTCCCCTGGGACTCTCCCTGCTCCTCTCTGGGGGGGTTGCGGTAGTCCCGCCGGTGGTTCTCCTGGGGTTTCTGTGCTCCAGGGAGCCTTTGGATGTCTGTGGCTCAGATCTCCTCCGTATCTGTCCCAGGTCCAGGAGGGCAGGTCTATGGTTCCTCACAATCGCTATTGCATATTTTTATGGAGAAACCTTGTATACACAAGCATACACACACTCAGACCCACATGTGTTTAGATTCAGGTGTTAACAGATACACAAATGTTCTATATTGAGCCGCACTTACCACTAAATACATCTTGCATTCATAAGTACTGTGCACTTTTTGGTAAAAAAGCTGTTAATATGAACGTTTCTGTAGGTGTACAAGCAAGCAGGGTGTAATCAATTATTCTCTTCGTCCTTCTTTATTTCCTCCATTCTTTTCTCCTTCTCTCCCCTTTTCCTTTTTGCCCCACCTCTCTCTCTTTCGCGCTTCTTATTTTTTTCCCTTTTCATTTCTGTCTCCATGTCTGTAATAATTGAAATAATCCCAAAGCAGTTTCTAATAAAGTTTCTCTTATAAATTTCAAGCAGAGCTTTAAAGCGTTAGGTTTAATGCTCCACTTGTGAAAGTAAATCTGTCCTTCTTGGCACTCAGACAACAATTCTGAGCGCTACTCCGCCGGACAGGACACGGTTAAAAAAGAGGAAAAAAAAAAGGAAGTTTTCCTCTCCACTGTCGCTACATGCATGCTCAGTATGCATTGACTTTGCAGCAATTCTTCATACTGTGAATTGCCGCTATATAAATAAAACCGAATTGAATTTAATTGAAATGACATTATTCTCCACGTTGGTGATTTTTAAGCAGACTGAACTGACAGCCGATTGACATGACATTGACCAATCAGCTGAGAGAAAGAAAGTAGTTGAAACTCACATGCAAGTTAGGGCAGTATTTAAGTTAAGTTTTACACATATTTTTTTGTTTTGTATCCGTAAATATAGCTGAACAAATAACATTTGCAACTTGTGTATTTAGTACAAATCTGTTTTACACACACACATTCCAATATACACATGCACAAAGCTAAAATTCCCAGCGTTGTTTTACAAAACCTAATTCACAGTTACACAGGTTTACAAGCACACAATATTTATGACTGGAATTTGTGCCTTTGAAGATCTTCCGGAGAAGCAGATTCTGCGAGGCCGGTGATCTCTGTCAAATAATGAATAGAATAGTGTCTAAGTAAAAAACTCAAAGGTAAAGATCTGTATTCACCTAATGTTCAATTCTGCATGGTAAATTTAAATGACTAAATAAATATTGTTTGCTTATGTAAAAATGAACACATAATTCAAACTTAACAAGCACAAACATCTGTATTGGCCAGTAGGAGTCACTACTGAACAATAGCATGATCCACAAACTTCCCCTCCACAAACCCTATTCATTGTGATGGATGGGATGCCTTTGGTGAGCCAGGGGCACAGCTGCAGGGACACTACTATAAATTGCTCTCATGGGGTGGATCACGAGTGCTTTTACTCACATTTGGCCAAATTCTGCCTTTTTAAATGTTAGGTTTTGACCGACAGTGCTGTCAACAATGGAGCTGAAGGAGCTCTTCACTGTATACCCATATATTAACTAGAACATGAGATTTTAGATCCAAGAGCAGATATTTTAACCACTGAGCCAATGCATCCATTGATCCACTTGTTCCTTTTTCAGTATAGGTTTTTTGGGGGGGGAGTTATGTGCCTATCACCAACAGTGAAAGAGAGAGAAGCAGAGTACACTATAGATGCGTTGCTAGTCCATCTCAGTACCCCTTGGCCCCTCTCCACAAGTCACTTTAAACTCTGGGATGTTTGCTACACAGTTCCCAAAAACTGTGTACTTTTGTGTACTTAAAGGGGACCTATTATGCAAAATACACTTTTGATAAGTTTTATACTTCCATTTGGGTCTCTAATGCTTCTACAAACAGTCCAAACGCAAAAGCCCAATTCAGCCATTTTTTGGCTATAAATGAATGTTTTAGTTTTTTCTCGAAAACGCATGGTGTCAAAAGCTTACTTTACACACGCTCAAAGGCAGATGGTGTGTTGTTGGCTGCAAAGACCCACGTGTCAATGCACATTGAGATTCAGGGATTCATGGCTGTTCCAGTCACATTGCCGAAGACAGTACTAGTTTATAGGTTTTGTTTTCGTTCTCACGTGTATGAAGTGCAGGTTGGGTGCGTGGCCAGATACAGCTAACTTGCATAAAAGTGACCGAGCCCTAGAACAGCTCATTGTGAAAGGAGCTCAAAACAGGGGAAACTGAGGAGGTGAAATGTCATTATCTACTAATTATTTTGTACGAAAAATTTAATGAACATGTTTTGTATAGCCTATAGACCTATCCTAAATGTTTAAAAGGGAGTATAATAGGTCACCTTTAAAAGCCCTTATTAAGTCTGTATTGCTGTAAAATTACAAATACTAATCATGCATAGCTGATGATAGTGACCGTCTTGACATTTTATCCACCATCTATGCACACACACACACACACAAACACACACACACACACACAACCTAAACCTAACCCCTAAACCTAACCATTACCAGTACATACATAATGCTAAACCTAACCCTGTTATGATTCGGCCCCCGGGCTGCCTGTTGCTCCACTAGCAACAATCTCGCTTCATTCGCTGCTGCACTGCTGGCAATCCCATCATGCCCACAAACTGTGGATCAGTTAATCCAGCCCTCTGACAGGCAGACGGTCCCAGATTTTAAAAAAAACATTTGGAGGTTTCCGCTTTCCTTCCTGATGATCTCTTCCAGGACCTTCCCTCCCCTGACGGTTATTCCCTTTTTTGCTCCTTGTTGAGGATTGGTTTTTGGATTTCGACTCTGTTTTGCCTCTGGTTTATGTTCTCCCTGCTCCTTGTCTGAACCCTCTAGCCCTGGAAAATTCGACCCTGTTTCTGTCCCTGGATTTACGTCTCAGCCTAAGCCATGGTTTATTCAGCCTGAGTCCGCCTGGCTCTCTAGTCTGCCTGGATTTATTGTCAAGAGGACAATATAGCTCTCTGTGGCCTGTCACAGCGTCAGCTGGTTCCCGTAGGATTAATCAGTCGGCAATCCGACTTCAGTGTTTGGGCCTTTCCTCATTAACTGTCTGGATCTCTTCCTCCTCTGGATTCTGTGCCTCATCACCAGACTGAGAAGGTTAGTGGCTTTATCTAACTCCTTGCAGATCCTGAGTTTTATTCAGCCACTAACTAGTCTCTCTGTTCTCAGTGGTTCCTGGAAGCTGACTGCTGTTCTTCTGCTCTCTGATCCTGAGTTTCTGAATAAACCGTTTTACTTATCACTTAGTGTTTGGCTGAATTTGGATTCTCTGTCTCTGGTCGTGATAAACCCTACCTCAGTCCAGACCTTAGTTCTAAACCTAACACCTAACCCAAAAACAGCACTTCTTCTTATGGGCCCAGGCTTTGGACTCCATATGGAGCAGTCGATCCTTGCAACGTATTATATTTTGGAAAATAGCCATTACACTTTGAAACATGCAAGGGGACACACACCACACACACACACACACACACACACACACACAACACACACACACACACACACAACACACACACACACACACACACACACACACACACACTATGTGTAAAACTCTGTGCTTGTGAGAACCATATCAGCAGTTACAACATCTACAATTAGGTAAAGGAAATATTTACACATTTATTCTTATTTCACAACTAAACGTTCACATTGTAAACAAACTTTATTAGACAAACATAACCTGCGTACATACAAAATGCATTTTTCTAATTTGTATTTTAATTAAAGCATCCCTTCCCTAATTTGGCAAATTTCAGGCAGACTGAGCTTCCCAGAGATCTTTAAATTTCAATTTAAATAGAGTGGCATTCTGTTTGGTCTCCAAGCTTCTGCTCTAAGACAGCAAAATTCCTGATCTCCTCCTTTTCACTGGACAAATCGTCATTTGAATTCACATTTGAAACATCTTACCTTTTCACAACTTTAGACAAGTAAATAATTATCGTTAGGTACAAGCCCACATATAATTGAAAAGGAAAAATTGTAAAAAGGATTAAAAAAAGTTCTGCTTTAAACACCATTTGGGGAGGTTTTTATCATGTTCTCCATCTCTTCAGAAAATATCAAAAAGTGCACTGTACACAGGGAAGAACATCCTTCTGTAGCTCAGCACTCGCTCTGCAAGCAGTACTAAATAAGGGTTTAATTCTGTTAACATATTGCTCTCTGAACAGTGAGCAAGCAAGGCTCAATGGGCCCTGATTTATATGCTGACAGGCTGAGGAGGCTTGGTGCGTTCCCATTGCAGTGGAAGACATATCACTGCTGGAAGCTAAATAAAAAATCAATGAGTGAGGCTGGTTGGTTGGGAAGGGTGTCTGATCAGCTGGAGTTTAACAGCATTTTAACTCTCTGTTGACTGAGGGACTGCCTATTGATTTTATAATACCTGCCCCTAATGAATAAGTTTAGTGTGTCTGCCAGTGTTTGTGGGTGAAAACTTCAGTTTCCTTATGTTGGGCACAGGGACATACATTATCTAAATATAAAGATCACATTTCAGGCTCACAAAAAATTTATAAAAATTACAGAAATAAAATGTTTGTTTAGCTATTTGTGTAAAACCATTTTTACTAAGTGTGTTGCTATATCATGTTTTACATTACATGTAAATCGTAATAAGCTAGAATAGAATATTGCCTGTAATAAAAAAATAAAGACAAAACTGTTACTATAAAAATGATTGCTCAGGCCTATAGTAGCAGTACAGAGTATCCACAAAATTCCATGCAAGGAAATATGGGTAAAAAAAAACAAACTTATACTATATTCATATTAATAGTAAATTTGAAGATACTAAATGAGAGAGATGTATATTTAAAGAGATGTCAACCAGGGTTTTGCGAACACATGCACAATGGTCATTGCACTTCTAACAAAGTTTGCCCATTAAAGACAAAAATATTGCTCAAATTTAAAAGAATCATCATGGGATATTTTGAAGATTAGAGGAAGCAGAGTAGATCATGAAGTTTGTAATATAGATGATAAAAGGAAAGTGGCCAGTACAGCTTCCTGTG
Source organism: Crenichthys baileyi (assembly GCA_036173005.1). Taxonomy (NCBI): domain Eukaryota; kingdom Metazoa; phylum Chordata; class Actinopteri; order Cyprinodontiformes; family Goodeidae; genus Crenichthys; species Crenichthys baileyi. The sequence goes on along the minus strand of JAHHUM010001776.1, from coordinate 454,283 downwards.
GGGCACCTGCAGAGATGGTGACTCGGGTTTCAAACTCAGGCTCATGCTGCACTTAAGTCACATAAACATAAACTTGGGACTCAACTTAGATTTGTGCAAAGACTAGAGACTTGGCTGTGACTCCACTTACAGGTACGGCTCAAAATATTTGCATATCATGAAAAAGTTAAAAACTTTTGCCACTGTTTTCAGAAAGTAAAGCTCTATTATTGTAACTTTGATGATGATGGCTATAGATAATGAGAACCCAAAATCTTGTGTCTCCGAAAATTCAACTATCACAAATCATCAGAAATGTCAGGCTTCTGAGTCTGTTCATTTCTATTCACTCAATACTTGGTTGGGGCTCATTTTGCATGAATAACTGCATCATTGCAGTGTGGCATGCAAGAGATCAGCCTGCTGAGGAGTAATGGAAGCCCAGGTTGCTTTGATAGCAGCCTTCAGGTCATCTGCATTGTTGGGTCTAGTGTATTATATTATATATAATATTTCTCTTGACAATCCTACCTAGATTCTTAATGGTGTTGGAACCCTAAGCCATGGATTTCAACATTAAACTCCAGTACGGATTCTTCTGGAATTTTCAAAATAAAGTGCAGTTAACTGAGGCAAAGGGGGGTAGCAGCAGACTTCCCATGATACCACTGTCTGAATAAGAGCACCCCCTCTCCCGCAAGCCGATCTCTTCCAAGCAGCTCCCGAGGGGAACTGGACGGAAGGACACAGCATGCTGAAGTCTTTTTGCTGGCAAAAAGACATAATATCTTCAAACTGGATCCAAGAGTCTCATATGATCACTGATCATATGCAAAGATAAGTATGAGTGAATAACTGTTTGTGTACCCGGTATTCATTCATAAAAACGGGAATTAAGGAAACACGGCCCCTTTTTCTTTCTCTCTTGAGGGGGCCTCTGAAACAACGTGTCCCGAAAACCCCCCCGCAGAGACGCGTCCCAAAAAACCCGAGGGAAACGGGGCTTCCTTTTCCTGAGAGAAGGACAACGATAACCGCATCAGCGGTAACGTGCAGTCCTTGGCCGGCCGCAGAAAAGGGGGGGGCCGCCCCCCACAGCCCCGGGTACCGAAAGCTAACTGCTTGTTGACTGCGACGTTTTTTTTTTTTCAAACTTCGCCCCTTGGACAAAGTTTTTTCACCACGTTCATGAGGTTTAAATGTTTGGGGGAAATAACAGGATGAAAAATCTAAACGTTTTTCAATTTATGAAGTTTGGTTTTGTTTGTGTGAAAAAGTATTTTTTGTCTAGCAGGCTACCCGCACACGTCTCAGTTTGTTTCTTGTTTTTTTTGTTTTTTTTTTTTTTTTTTAAAATTAAGAAAACTTTATTTAAAAAGGGGGTTTTAACACAAAATTGCCTCATAAAGCGCCGCCGCGCTTATGCATTTTAAACCCGGTATTTTAAGTGTGTGTGTTTTGATTCTGGATGCCTAAGCACAGTCTCCTTTGTTAGCTTAACTGACTAACGCCTAGGGCGCGTGCTTGTGCTAAAGAATATTTAACCAGAACGGTCTTAGTTTTCAATCCAGTAAATTATGTCCCGACATAATTTACTAAATTTGTTAATAAGTAAAACACCATTAAGCCCCATTTCTCCAGAAAGATTTGGTTCCATTTCAAAGATATTTCTTAAATAATTACCGTACCTTATTTCTTTAAATTATTATTGTTTAATAAAATAAATGGTAACTAATTAGACACATTGAGAAATAGTCACCGAAGGTTGGTTTTATTCAGCAGATTCATTCTTTAAACATCTTTTCATTAAAATAATATTTTATCTGAATCTTGCATTGTGAAGTGGCTAACGTTTGCTGATATTGCCCTAAGTTGGCTTCCAAGACTAACTAAATTTTAATTTCCAGATTTCTTCAAGATAATCCTTGGTTCTCAAACATTAAACATTGCATGGTAATGTTGCATCACTCTTTTGGTCATGGTTTCAAACATCTTAATCAAACTTGTTTATATTGTACATTAGCTCATTAGTCATTCGTTTTCTTTAATTCGTGCTTGGTAGTTTAGTTGGATTGTTTAGCATAGTTTAGTAAAGAGTTTGTTGATGAAATGATGTTTGACTTTGCGTTGACGTATTTATGTTACTAATTCTTGTTATTTTTAGAAATTGGGTGAATCATTTCCATGTGTTGCAAGAGTTCTGGTAATAATGTCAGAGCTCGTCTCACACCTTTCAACTTTGTCCTAATACCATCGCCTTACTGGGCTGGTATTCACAGGACAACCCTTAACAGACCAAAATATTATTAGATAAAATATTAAAATATTAATATAAAATATTAAATAATATTGTCAGATTAATAATCACAACGATGGGGTTCGATCAAGCCAGTTCTCTGGCCAATCAAGCAGAGTAACATCTATATAACATCTATATAATATGTGATTTTCACTTTTTAAAATTAGTGATAAAGTATATTGAACATTTTTACAATATGTCATTTTTTTTAATATTCTTGTATAGTCTGGCAGTCGAGTCTTGTGTACAATTTTTTTCTAGTGAAATCAGAAATAAAAGACGGCTGGTATGTAGACTACAGCCCACACCTCTGAAAGATGTCAGATTATATGTATTGCAAATTTTGCTGTGAAAAGATGAATAAGTTATTTAAGTCAGTAATGTTTATAGACTGTAGGTATCTGTGGGTATATCTCCAACATAATTCTGTATTAAATATATTTGGGTCATTTCATAACAAAATAGATTTCATACAACCACAAAATTATCTTGCTGTTAAGCTGTGTAATTAAAAGAAACTTCCAGCTTATCAAAATAAAAGCACTTCCTGTTCCGTTTGTTCAGAAATCAGACATTCCATCCCATTCACTCAAACACTACATCTTGTTCATGATGTTGTGATTTATATTGAAAACAAAGCTTTATAAGATCAAAATTAACATGTGTTAATCTATATTTTCTACTCTGAAACAAGATATTTTCTAAATATTAATTTAAAGCTGCTGCTAATGTGTTTTTCTTGCATGTTGAATAAAAATTAAAAATTGTAAAAAAAAACTAAAAAATAAAAGAAATATAATGAAAATGTTGGTAAATCACATGGTAAATTAGGCCAAATATAAAATCTTAACCAACAGGAAGGCAATGGACTAGATGAAAAATATTTTAAATATTTAGACTTTACTTGAACTTGCCTCTCAAAGTCCAGAAACAGAGGATACTGATGATTTACAGATATGAGTTCAGTAGGCTGAGATAATAAATCATCTTTTTTCCTTCTTTCTTCTTCTCTTTTTCAGTATTACCCTTTATCAACCAAGCACAGAGCAGTAGCAATGGAAAATATTTAGTCGAATATTGGCAAATTCACTTTGTAAGTTTAGGTAAGATTTTAAAACTGAACTGAAGTTCCAAAAAATCTGATTGTTGTTCACTTTCTGATTTACTACAAGTAAGCATGAAAATAAAACATACATATATATACAACATACAGACATTAGGCCTTTTTGACAAGCAGGCAATAAAACACCCGTAGTAGGTTTACTGTCCATTTACAGTTTGCATATGTAGCCTGTCATTATTTAAATGTGAGAAGTTTTGGAAGGTAGGCATATATGAAGAAATATTTCAATGACGCTCCTTAGATAAATAAATGTGTCGTGTTGTGCCCTTGTAACCCATCAGCAGACCTCTCTGACTGGCACTCCCTGATCACCCTAATGAGGCTCAGGCTCAAACCAGGGCGAGAGGGCAGTGCTATTATCTGGTGTCTTCCCCATTAAAATCACCTTGAACAGCCATGACTGTCAAAGATGCGGCCTTCCTTTGCTACAATTAGCGGGTGAGGATTATGCAAGTAAACTAGGTGATATGCTGTAAGGCTGAACAGCACAGGGGCTCATCAATGTAGAGAGGTGATATGAAGGAGAAAAGGGGATGCATGTTGTCCAGAGGGCAACTACTGATTAGTGGCATCAACAAATCTATCGTCACGGTGGGAATGTTCTTTGGGTGTGGACAGAGTGGGGTGACTGAGTGACAGCGGTAATTGCATAGAGGAGGTCACGCTGGTGAAAAGGCAGTGGAGTTCAAGCTGCTGGGACCTTGATGCCCCTACGAGTCACAGACAGCAACCTACTGAACTTTCCACATTCCTGTGACAGAAAGGTCTCTGCACTGGCTGCACCATAAGCATGGATGGTGTACACAATAAGATAATCTAGCTTTATATGCACTCATGCCATCCTTTATTTACATGGTGCTTTCAGTGAAAGATTTCCTTTAACAAATCTTTTACATTTCTCCTTTTGAACCAACCACTGTTTTCTCATGCAACTTTGTCTTCTGAAATTACATTTCACCATTCTACCTACTTTCAGTATTTTTAAAGCAAGTACTAATTGATACATACTGGCTATTTTACAATTTTAACAAGATTCTCATGGATTGGTGGCTGGTCTAACATCTTTTGTTGTAAGGTTGAAAAATTATAATAAAGTTCAATAATTTTTTTCTGAGTAGGAATGGGGATAGACATTTTAAACAGAGAGAAGGTAAACTGGAATAAATATTAATTTATATAATTCATTTTAAAGACAGCTAATGTTAGCCACATTTGTAATGATTTGCTTCTATTGCTGACACGCTTCTGGGTATGTGTGCTGTTAGTCTTTCCTTTTTTACCCTCACATGTAACTGGAGGGGTGGCATCAGCTGTTTTCTGAAAGCTAATCAGCCAGAGCTTAAAAGTACTAAGAAATTGGCTTCATGATTGCCTGTATAGTAACCGTTCTCTCTAGTTCTAATGCTCATTTTGCCTCCAATTTGCTCATCTCTTTCTCTGTGCTTTAGATCCATGCTTAACCCATGTTAGAATATGTCAGCCATCCCACAGTCACTTCCTCATCAGTCACATCAGTGCAGAACTGCCTAAATCTGTCACTCCTGTATATACTGTACATCCACGGAAAACTAAATCTACATCTAACAAGCAAGCAGTTTTACCTTAAACCTTAAAAACTCATCCTCGGTGCTTCTCCATTTCTGCTAATCATGTTTTTCCTCTTCCAAACAGTGATGATGACTTGAGTGTCAGACTCGGACTCAAGTCGCACTTAAGCCACAAAAACAGACACTTGACTCGATTTACACTTGTACGCTAAAGGCTCGAGAGTTGACTTGTGCACTGAAACTCACATGTTACATTTTTTATTCCAGGTAATGAGTGAAAGCATGCTGGTAAGTTACAGTCTGCAGCTCTCACAGATGCTGTGCTGCATGACAGTAAAAATGTTTGCCTGATTACGAACTAATAATGTTCACAGACGGTAGGCTGTTAATGGTTTATAAAAATGTGTTCATGTTATCTGTGCCTTTATGAAAAGGATGAAGCAAATGTCTCTCAAAGGGAACATTGTATTAAATTTCCTCCAGAACAATTTAAACTTAACTTACCTTTAACCTGTAATTTTCTCACTGCTACGCTAGCTGCATCAATACAAAGATACTTCTAGGTTATTAACATATGAGCATTTCCTGATTTGTTCATTGAGGGATTCAGCATTCTCATTAATCACTACATTGTGACTTGCTCATCATGTTTTAATGCATAGTATTTCTAGTCACAGATTAAGACGAAAAAAGGCTTTGAATACAGATTTAGAACATCTTATTAATAACAGAGTTAGTGTCAACCTCTTCAAAATGTATTACATTATGATGTTAAAAACAAAAGCAAAAGCACTTGGGTTCATTCAGGAATTTGAAAATAACAGGTATGGCTAAATATGACACTTAACCAAATTTTCAAATAATTTAAATTAGCTTATAGCAGTTTTTTATACTCAATGAAATGTTTAATGATTAAAAGGTAATTGTCAACTTTCCACATATTAAATTAGACCTGAAGACAAACAAACAAGTACAAGAATTCTTACCCTATAGAATTGCAGTGTTATAAGCAGACTAGACCATAAAATGCTTATTTTTTTATTTGGGGATAAAGACTTGACCTGGAAAAATATATATATACACTGTGAACATCTATGCTTCCTGGGCATCTTGCTGGGAACACAGACTGAAGACCAAAATTCACAAAACAATTGTTTTTAACTATAAACTGTTCTACTAGTTTTCAAGTACTCAGTACATGTACGGAGTGCTGGAATGTACCTACTTATACTTAATACATAATTATTACATAAGTAATGTACAAAATTATTACAGACTGCAGAATCTTCACAAACTGCACTATCCAAGCATGGGGTGGGGGGTGGGGTGGTGGGTGTTACTGGGCAGACATGTATTCCCATCTTTTAATGTTTTTTTCCAAGTGTGAGCACATAATGTTTGATTTCATGTTCATCTGGTCCTCATGCTGGCCAAGTACACAAGGCAGACTGAAAGAAGCACATCAGACTGATAAAACAACAGTTGAATGATTTGTTAAAACATGTCACTTGCTCAAGTTTGCCGACTTACTCGAGACACTGCAGACCAGGGCCGTGCAGAGACCACTAGAGGGGCAGGGTACATATAATCGGATTCTAGTGCTGAATATTAGCAAGAATCTCACCCAGCTTTTACAGTTTAATTTACTATGATGTACATAGGTTGGACAATGAAACTGAAACACCTGGTTTTAGACCACAATAAGTTATTAGTATGGTGTAGGGCCTCCTTTTGCGGCCAATACAGCGTCAATTCGTCTTGGGAATAGCATATACAAGTCCTGCACAGTGGTCAGAGGGATTTAAGCCATTCTTCTTGGCGGATAGGGTATCGGTGTCACTACATGATACTGGTGGAGGAAAACGTTTCTTGACCCATATGCTCTACGAGCCAAAACACCCAAGTGGCTCAATAATAATTTAGATCTGGTGACTGTGCAGGCCATGGGAGATGTTCAATATCACTTTCATGTTCATCAAACCAAATCTTTCACAAGTCGTCTGCGTGTAATTGGTGCATTGTCATCCTGATACACGGCACGAGCCACCTTCAGGATACAATGTTGAACACCTGGATGTACATGGTCCTCAAGAATGGTTCGGTTAGTCCTCTTGGCAGTGACGCGCCCATCTAGAACGAGTATTGGGCCAAGGAATGCCATGATATGGCAGCCCAAACCATCACTGATCCACCCCCAGCTTCACTCTCGGCATGCAACAGTCTGGGGTGGTACGCTTCTTGGGGCTTCTCCACACACCGTGAAACTCTCCCGGATGTGGGGGAGGAGAAAAACAGTAAAGGTGGACTCATCAGAGAACAATACATGTTTTCACATTGTCCACAGCCCAAAGATTTGCGCTCCTTGCTCCTTGAAACCCGTGGGGGACGTTTTTTTTGGGTGTGGGGGGCATTGGCATGAGTGACCAAAGTTTGGCTATAGCAGCCCGGCCGTGGTATATTGACCCTGTGGAGCCCGACGGACAGTTCTTTGTTTTGGTGGACACAGGATGGTTGAGGTGCACATTTAATTCTGCCGTGATTTGGGCAGCCGTGGTTTTTTGAGGGGGTTTTTTGGATACAATCGGGTTAGCACCCGAATATCCCTTTCAGACAGGCTCCTCTTGCGTTCACTTTTAGTTAATCCTGTTGGATGTGGGTCGTCCTTCTTGGTGGTATGCTGACATTACCCTGGATACCGTGGCTTCTGATACATCACAAAGACTTGCTGTCTTGGTCACAGATGCGCCAGCAAGACATGATGCACCAACAATTTTGTCCTCTTTTGTGACTCACACCATATAATGTTGTGTTGTCATTGCAATATTTGAGCAAAACTGTGCTCTTACCCTGTTAATTGAACTTTCACACTCTGCTCTTACTGGTGCAATGTGCAATCAATGAAGACTGGCTACCAGGCTGGTCCAATTTAGCGATGAAACCTCCCACACTAAAATGACAGGTTTTTCAGTTTCATTGTCCAACCCCTGTACTACGAAATAGTAAACACTGAGATATATAATTGAATCAAATCTAGGGAAGACTATAATATAGAACGCAACACCAGATATATATTCATTCAATATTTTATTAGAGAGCTAGGCCACCAGACATATTTTGTTTTTACACAATTACACTTTTACACATTTCTCCTTTCCCTTTTTTTTCTCTGTCTATTCTCTCTTTGTCCTCATTCTTTCATCCTCCGTGTTCACTTTAGCCCAGTGTCTCTTGTTAATTCTGTCTCCATCTTATCTGATCACTTTACTTCTACAGGCAGGAAATTAGCTATCAATTAATTTACATTCAACTACTGTACATATTAACATCAATAATAACAATTCAATTGGTTGTTTGACAAATTCAACATAAGTGCACAATCAAATATCTATATGTTGACTTTATAAAATCGTAGTATTTTTGTTCTTACCTGTTGTACTCTTTCTAACCCAGTTGGTTACCAATCCTCTACCTTAGGCTGCTTCAAGCAGCTCCTTCCTGGTTTGTTTCAGACAATTTGTTTACAAGGCATTTTGAAAATAAAACAAACACATTATGAATTATTATCAAAAATGTATTTTAAAATGCACTACTTAAAATTCACCATCTAATCAGTCATTACATATTTCTTGAATACAAAATATATTTTATAAAATCATCTCTTATGAAATTGAAACATAAAAACCACATTATTAGTTGAGGAGACAAATTTTGACAGAATGTGATATAATCTACAAAATGATTTGTTAGTGACAGGCTATTTACTTCATTCCAGCCTCTGAAACAGCTGACTGACAAATAAATATCTGCATTTTCATTTGGCCCCCAAAAAGGTTAAATATATAGAAATTGCAGCACAAATGCATCTCATCAACACACATCTCCTCACAGTAGCTTTTCTGTGAATATTATAGTAATACTGCTAAGTGAAAGTTTTTTAGACACCTACAAAGTCCTTAGCTAGTAGCTAGTTCATAACAAGAATAGCTTCTCATCTTGTCTCCTCCCGCTCAGACAGCCAAAGCCCTCTCCTTTCTTTCTCCACCTGCGTGTGTGTTGTATTTCAGCCTCTCTCTGCTCAGACTGTTCCTCCAATGGTGATGAGCCAGAAAATATACAAAGTTGTCATCTTGTCTGATAAATTTTGTTTCTTATAAATTCACTCACTTACTGGTTTATTGACCAACAACTGTCCTGGAATCTGGACGTAAAGCGACATATTCTGCTGTTATTGCTTGCATCACAGGGGCAAAAGGTAAAAGGTAACGGGGGGACTGGGAGAGCATGGTCATGTCATCTATCTTACAAAAAAAATTAAATAGCATTTTTTTAGGTGTCAGAGAGGAGCTTATGTGAATAAATAAATAATTAAATAAATAGCATTTTGACTAAAACGGCACTTTTGGGCAAAAGGGGCAGGGGCCCTCCTCCAGCTCCTCCGGGGGAAGCCCAAGGTGTTCCCAGGCCAGCCGAGAGACATGGTCCCTCCAGCGTGCCTGAAGAGGACAAGCCGCGTTTTTCTGGTCGAGAACCATGGCCTCGGACTTGGAGAAGCTGATCTTCTTCCCAGCCGTTTCACACTCGGCTGCAAACCGCCCCAGCACATGCTGTAGGTCTTGGCTAGAGGGGGCCAGCAGGACCACATCATCTGTAAAAAGAAGAGACGAAATCCACTGGTCCCCAAACCAGACCCCCTCTGGCCCTTGGCTGCGCCTAGAAATCACGTCCATAAAAGTTATGAACAGGACCGGCAACAAAGGGCAGCCCTGCTGGAGTCCAACATGCACCGGGAAAAGGTCCGACTTAGTGCCAGCAATGCGGACCAAACTCCTGCTCCGCTTGTACAGAGACCGGATGGCTCCTAATACATACTCCTGGAGCATCCCCCACAGGGCACCACGAGGGACACAGTCGAATCCCTTCTCCAGGTCCACAAAACACATGTGGACTGGTTGGGTAAACTCCCATGAACCCTCGAGTACCCTGTAGAGGGTATAGAGCTGGTCCAGTGTTCCACGGCCGGGACGAAAACCAGCCGAGGATTGACTATCGGCTGGACCTTCCTATCCAATGCCCTGGCGTAGTCCTTACCAGGGAGGCTGAGGAGTGTGATCCCCCTGTAGTTGAAACACACCCTCCAGTCACCCTTCTTATGAAGGGGGACCACCACCCCAGTCTGCCAGTCCAGAGGCACTGTTCCTGACCGCCACACAATGTTGAAGAGGTGTGTCAACCATGACAGCCCCACAACATCCAGAGACTTTAGGTACTCAGGGCGGATCTCATCCACCCCCGACGCCCTGCCACCACGGAGCTTTTTAACCACCTTAGTGACTTCAGCCTGGGTGATGAAAGAGTCTAACCCCAAGTCCCCAGCCTCTGTTTCCACCAGGGTATGCGTGATGGCAGGATTGAGGAGATCCCCGAAGTACTCCTTCCACCACCTGATAATGTCCCCAGTCGAGGTCAGCAGCCTCTCACCCCCACTGTAAACAGTGTTGGCAAAGCACTGCTTCCCCCTCCTGAGGCGCCGGACGGTTTGCCAGAATCACTTCGAGGCCAACCGATAGTCCTTCTCCATGGCCTCAACAAACTCCTCCCAGGCCCGAGTTTTTGCCTCTGCCACAGCCTGGGCCCCAACAGAGACGCCAAGAAGGCCGGGTACTCCGCACTACCGCTCAGTCCGTAGGCCGAAACGACAGTCAGAGACCTGTCCCCAACCTGAAGGCACAGGGATGCGACCCTCTCATCCACTGGGGTAAACCCCAACACGAGACAGCTGAGCTGGGGGGCAACAAGCAAACCCATCCCAGCCCGCCGCCTCTCCCTGTTGGCCACTCCAGAGTAGAAGAGAGTCCAGCCCCTCTCGAGGAGATGGGTTTCAGAGCCCATGCTGTGCGTGGAGGCAAGCCTGACTATTTCTAGTCGATATCTATCGACCTCCCGCACAAGCTCAGGCTCCTTCCCCCCCAGCGAGGTGACATTCCCCGTCCCTAGAGCCAGCCTAAGCATCCGGGGATCGGGCTGCCGAGGTCTCCACTTTCGTCCGCCGCCCAATCCTCTTTGCACTGGTCCCTCACGGTTCCCGCTGCAGGTGGTGGGCCCACTGGGGGATGGCTTCGTGTCTCTCATTCGGGCTTGGCCCGACCAGGTCCCGCGAGGAGCAACCCAGCCACCAGGCGCTCTCCGACGGGTGCCGACCCCAGGCCTGGCTCCAGGGTGGGACCCCAGCTTCGACGTACTTAGCGACGTACTTAGTGCCTCGATATAATGGTCCTCATGAGGGTGTCTTGAACCGCTCTTTGTCTGACCTGTCACCTAGAGCCTGTTTGCTGTGGGAGACCCTACCAGGGGCATTTAAGCCCCAGACAACATAGCCTCTAGGATCATTCAAGCACTCAAACCCCTCCACCATGTTAAGGCAGCGGTTCAAGGAGGGGTAGAAAGAAACTGTAGGAACATAATCTATTTTTCCATCTGGATAATCGTTCTCTATTAAAGTCTAATAATGCATTGATTTGCGGGTAAGAAATCACTTTATTCTTTCTTTTCAGTTGTTTGTTTATTCTTTTCTTAAGAGTTACATTACTCCTTATGAGGCAGTAGTGACTTTAACAATGACAATCATTATGAACAGGCTTTTAGTTTGGTTTATTCAAATTTAAATGTCTCCAGAGCTATTACAAAACACAATGATCAGATCAATTTTATTGTCTTTCTTGCTACCATGTTTCATTCAGAAATCATTACCCTACTGATAGAGGCATCACAAGAAAAAATGCATCTGTGCCACATTAAAGAGCAGTTTAAACCTGACACCAGTTTTGAAAGGGTTTGATTGAGGGAAACCACTTTCTCAAGTGGGTTTCACGGAATGTTATCTAGCCTGCATGGTTCTGTTTGTTTGGGAAGAGCCCTGATGTTAAATTTTACCCAGAATCTTAAAAATATGAAGGCAAAATATCCTCCTTCTTGAAGATTTAAACAGGTTCTCAAGAAACACACATGTAAACACACATATGGTGAGACAAAGCCTGAGGGGAAGTGACAGTGCCACCAGGATGTATTACGGCGCCTGCTGTGGACAGAAAAGAGGAGCTCTAAAGCTCTCCACAGATCAACCACACATAGGTCTCTTTCTGTCAGTGATTTAAATGTCTTCTTACAACTCGTCACCGCACTCTTCCTCTTTAGCACTTCTCTTGTTTAGATGAAGTCATGTGAGTGAAGTTGTAAGCACTGCACTCTCACGCATTCAGAGGAGATTGGTTGTGAAGTCTGACTCCCCCCTTGCTTTTCCTCAGAGGCTGGCCTATTGATTGCTGTGTGTTTCCTGAGATCCCCGTCAAGCCTTGTTACGGCAGTTGTATTCCTGTGCGTATCATCAGCAGGTAGCAGCAGTGAAGCAATATGGGATTTCAACAGCTCCTGAGCTTCATTAGACACAGTGATCATTATATGTTTCAATATGTGCAGTGTTTCTGACTTTCTGACTTTTGATAGTAAAAAATCACTGATGATTTTTTTTCATGTCTCTAAGGCTTTATTGAGACAGAGTTTTTTCTGATTAAAATGGCTTTGCCTCTATCTAGACTGTAGTTTTCATCTGACTTTAATACTTAATGATTTAATTTCCAGAAAACGATGTGGGCTACATTGATAATTGGCGAACATTTTGGGGAAAACCTGGTCTGATCCGGAGAGACGGCATCCATCCCACTTTGGATGGAGCAGCTCTTCTTTCTAGGAATCTGGCCGAATTAATTAGTTCTCCAAACCTCTGACAACCCAGGGTTCAGACCAGGAAGCAGGGTTGTAGTTTAATACTCCTCTCTGCAGCTTCTGTACTGCTACCCACCCATTACCCTATTAAGACAGTGTCTCGCCCACAGCCAAAATTGAATAACTTAAAAAATTATCTAAAAAGAGGAAATCAGGAAAATCTAATAAAAATAAACACAACTCAGGCTAAAAGTAAAAATAAAACAATTAAATGTGGCTTACTGAACATAAGATCTCTCTCTTCAAAGACTTTGCTAGTTAGTGACCTGATTTGTGACAATCAGATTGATTTATTTTGCCTCACAGAAACCTGGCTGCAGCAAGAGGATTATGTTACTATAAATGAGTCAACTCCTACTAATTATTTAAATTTTCACATTCCTCGAAATACTGGGCGAGGAGGAGGAGTAGCAACCATCTTTCATTCCGATTTATTGACTAGTCCCAGACCAATCAATAGCTACAACTCTTTTGAATATTTAATCCTTAGTTTTCCTCATCCAATTGCAAAACACTAAAACCACTTCTGTTTGTTGTTTTGTACCGTGCACCAGGCCCTTACTCTCAATTTTTAGATCAGTTTTCAGACCTTTTATCTAAATTTTGGGTTAAATACAGATAAAGTTATTATAGTGGGGGAATTTAACATTCATGTTGACACTGAAAGTGATAGCTTAAATATAGCCTTTAATGGTATCTTAGACTCAATTGGCTTTACTCAAAACATTAACAAACCTACCCACGTTTGTCTTCATTCTGGGCCTTGTGCTGACATATGGCATTGAGTGTACAGACATAACAATATTTTCTCACAACCCTGTGCTGTCTGACCATTTTTTAATAAACCTTGAGTTAATTTAACCGAGTACTCCACACCTGAAAGAAAAATTTCATTATAGTAGATCATTATCAGACGATGCTGTAAAAAACCTTTAAAGAATCTGTTCCACTTTAATTTGCTCATTATCACAGAAAAAACACAGTGGAGGGCAATAATTTGTTTCTTCCCCTCACAAATTGATTCTCTTGTTCATAGTGTTACTTCATCATTGCGTGGTGTATTAGACAATGCAGCCCCCTTGAAAAGAAGGTAATTTTTCATAGGAGGTGGCTCCTGGTTAATTCAGAGCTGCGTACTTTAAAGCACAATGTTAGAAAATTGGAGCGAAAATGGCGCTCTACACACCTAGAGGATTCCTACTTAATCTGGAAAAATAGCCTACTGTTGTATAAAAAGGACACTTCACCAAGCTAGAACAGCTTATTTCTCATCCTTAATAGAAGAGAACAAAAATAATCCTAGGTTTCTCTTTAGTACAGTTGCTAAACTTACACAGAGTCATAGCTCTGTTGAGCCATCCATTCCCTTAGCTCTCAGCAGTCATGACTTTATGGGATTCTTCCAAAATAAAATTGATTCTATTAAGAAGAAAATCTTTGAGATACTCCCGAAGATGATTACTTCATCCTCAACAAGTGAGACAACATTGGAAATAACTGTAGAACCTGATCTGTATTTGGACTGTTTTGATCCTGCGGAGCTTCCTGAGTTATCAGAAATATTAGCTTCATCTAAACCTTCAACTTGTATGTTGGACCCAATCCCAACCAAATTATTTAAGGAAGTGTTCCCTCTGATTACCAGCCCCATTTTAGATATGATTAATGATTAATGATTAATTATCTTTAGTAAATGGGTATGTACCACAAGCTTTTAAGGTAGCTGTAATTAAACCTTTGCTTAAGAAACCTTCGCTTGATCGAGATGACTTAATAAATTACAGACCGATATCCAATCTTCCATTCTTATCTAAAATTCTTGAGAAAATAGTTGCTAATCAAATGTGTGAGCATTTACACAGCAATGACCTGTTTGAAGAGTTTCAGTCAGGTTTCAGAGCTCATCATAGCACTGAAACAGCTCTGCTGAAAGTCACTAATGATATTCTTATTGCCTCAGATAATGGACTTGTGTCTGTGCTGGTTCTGTTGGATCTCAGTGCTGCATTTGATACAGTCGATCATAGTATTCTCTTAGAAAGGCTGGAATATGCTGTAGGGGATCAGAGGAACAGCACAAGGCTGGTTTAAATCTTATTTGTCTGACAGATTCCAGTTTGTTCATGTAAATGATTAATTAATCTTTAAACTTCAGGGTTAATTGTGGAGTACCACAGGGTTCAGTACTTGGGCCAATTCTCTTTACTATATATATGCTTCCAATAGGTAAAATTATCAGGCAGCATAGAATACATTTTCACTGTTACGCTGATGACACTCAGCTTTACTTATCCATAAATCCTGATGAGCCCAACCAGTTAGATAGACTACAAGCATGTCTTGAAGACATAAAAACTTGGATGACTTTAAATTTTCTGCTTCTAAATTCAGACAAGACAGAAGTTGTCGTCTTTGGACCGGAGTCTTTAAAAAAGAAACTGCTTAGTCAATCACTTAACCTGGATGGCATTAAATTGACCTCCAATAATAAAGTAAAAAACCTTGGTGTTATTTTTGACCAGGACATGTCATTTAAATCCCATATTAAACAGGTTTCTAGGATTTCCTTCTTTCATCTCCGGAACATTGCCAAAATTAGAAATATCCTGTCCAGGAGTGACACTGAAAAACTAGTCCATGCATTTGTTACTTCAAGGCTGGACTATTGTAATTCTTTACTATCAGGATGTCCACAAAATGCAGTCAAAAGCCTTCAGCTGATTCAAAATGCTGCAGCAAGAGTTCTGGTGAAAATTAAAAAGAGAGATCATATTTCCCCTACTTTAGCTTCCCTTCATTGGCTCCCTGTTAAATCCAGAATAGAATTTAAAATTCTCCTCCTCACATATAAAGCCCTTAATGATTTAGCTCCATCATACATCAGAGATCTGATTGTTCCATATGTTCCTAACAGAGCACTTCGTTCTCAGACTGCAGGTTTACTGGTGATTCCTAGAGTCTCTAGAAGTAGAATGGGAGGCAGATCCTTTAGTTATCAGGCTCCTCTCCTGTGGAACCAGCTCCCAGTTTTAGTCCGTGAGGCGGACACCCTGTCTACTTTTAAGGCTAGACTTAAAACTTTCCTTTTTGATAAAGTTTATAGTGAGAGTGGCTTCTCCCCTTGTTGGATGGAGTAAGGGGGAGTCAGGTTTAGCCTAAACCGGCTCAGTTATGGTTGAGGTGCAAACACACCCTCCATTTCTGCTACCTGTATGACCCCTTCTCTTTTCCAATGGTTATGGTCAATCTGACAGAGAGAGGTATCCCAATCGTTGTGGTTTTTAGTATAACAATGGCCATCAGTGGACTTTAGATGGACAAACTGTCTACTTTTAAGGCTAGGTTTAAAACTTTCCTTTTTGATAAAGCTTATATTTAGAGTGGCTTAGGTTATCCTGAGGTATCTCTGTAGTTATGCTGCTATAGGCTTAGGCTGCTGGAGGACATAATGACCACTTTCACCCTCTTCGCTACATTCTCACACTACTCTTCAATTTTGCATTATTTGCTGTTATTTCAGCTTTTAACTTTGTTCTCTCTCTTTTCCTCCTAGAAGCTACACCTGGCCTGACTCTGTGTCTACCTGTAACACCTTTCTGGAGAGGGCCATCGTCCGAGCTTCTGCTGGCAACAACTTAATGCTCACCCTCTACCGATGATCCACATTGCCCTGTCTTTCAGTGTTTAACCCTTTCTCTCTCCTAGACACTGCTACTGACTGAGCTTTTACTGTAACTAACTATATGTGCTCTCTTCAGACTCTAACATTGAAAACTGGCTCAGAGTTTGTCTGTTCTTTCTTTCTAGATGAAACGACTAAAGGAGCTACATCCATTAACATTTACCTTTTCTGCACAGTCACCAGATCTAAATATTTTTGAGCCACTTTGGGGTGTTGCAAAGTCAACGCCAGTGACTGTCCACTGTCTCTACATGCTCATGCGGGAGGAGTGAATGCTGCAAGTCACTGACTGGATGCAATCTGCTGGGTTTCCTTAGATAGAGAAACTTTTTATCCAATTTGAATAAATAACAGAATCTGACTGCACTGTTCAATGACTCGGATTAATTGTAATGCATGTACCTGACTTTTGTGAAGTGTCTTGAGACGACATGTGTTGTGAATTGGCACTATATAAATAAACTTAATTGAAACTGAATTGAATTTCTGGCTGTTATGCTGAAAACAATACATTTTTCCCGCTCCACTTTTTGACACCTCTTTAAGTAAACACTGACATATCCAGAATCACCCAAGGTAGTATTCCAAATCTTAGTACTAAATCAGGAATCATGGGATTTTGGAAAGACAACAGACCCACTGGAAACCCCTCGAATTCAGATGATCTGGTCAAATTGGTTTGTTTTCTCCAGTGTACTCAACAGAAACACGTGCTCTCTGACTTCATTCGCAATGCCAACAGCAACAATACAAGTCTCAATTAATGGGTGGTGCCATACAGACAACAGATAAAGAACTGTGAGTTAGATCAGGAGTGGAGTTAGCAAAATAACACTGACCTATATTATTTTGTTATGACTGGTTGAACTGCAAAAATCCAGACTCACCATTGTTTGCTGTTGGGGTCAGGGAATGGTAGAAAATCAAATACTGACAATGTAAAAAAAACAAGCATGGCAGATGTGACTGCTGCTTTATTTCATATTTGCAGACTCACCCTTTTATTTAAACTGTCAGGTTTCAGCTGTATCTCTTTATTCTCATCTGCACAGAACAATGTTACTTACATATTTATGTTAAGCTAATCACATCGAAATCCTGTTTCCTGCTACTGCAGTCGGTCTTCTTGATAAATCCGTCCTCAACAGTATGTCAGAACATTACAGCAGACACTGTAGATCAGTCAAGTTATCATTTTGTCGACTCCAAGCAGACAACTTCTTCAGAAATAATACACATATGCTTACATGTTTAGCATCCATATTCTCTATGACTTCACTTCTGGGAGTGACATCAGGTCTTCTTCTGCACATGCAGGTTGCTTCAGTGCTGTACACTGTTTACACTGGAGTGCGATGGCGGTTGCTTTAGAATTGTAATGTAAACAACAATGTGAACAAAAGTCTGATCTCAGCAACAATTTGAAATTAAGTATGGCTTTTCATGTAAACCTAACGTAGTGGCGTGTGAACTTATTTTTCATGGTTTTGTGGAGACAGCTCTGCAGGAGGAGAAACCAAAGTTCTAGGTTTGGATGCAGTTTTCCATAGGCTCGAAGTGATCCTCTTGACCACCTTGTCCGGCCATCCTCTGCTCCACTGTCTCCTCATCTTATTTAAATTTTTAAAGCTTATGATTAGACATCATATTTCCTGTACTTGCCAACTGATTGTTGGTTTATTCTTGTTATTCTAATAAAGATTTTACTACAAACATTTTGTCTGTTTGTGCTGTAGCTATCTGATATGAGTTTAGAAAAATAAGTGTGTTAATTACTGTTTAGTAGTTATTGTAAATGAATCATGCAGTTGAAAAGCAAACTCTGGCCAGATGTACGTTGGTAAAAGTTAAATTTGAAGAAATTCTTTAAACATTTCCTTCTTATGGATCCAGTGCAACTTAAGGAATAATGGAATTAATTAATCAACAATATAACTCTGAAGTTGTTCATCATCTTCTATTATTTGTGAAATTCTTTTATTTAGTGCTCCAAAGTATTCCTAAGTGCTTTGAACTTTCATTTACCTCTCTCCTCTGACCTCTGTGTTTAGTACTTATAGAGGAGTTGGTCTGTAAAACCATTACCAGAAGTTTAATGGTTAAAACACATCCTGGAGGATTGTGTCTGAGGAAGACCAGATGGGTGCCCTCATAAATAGCTTTGTTACCTCTGACCCGAGGTGGGGTCTAGAGAACCATGTCTCAAAACTCTTTTAAATTGAGGTAACACCCATATACTGTTTAAATACTGTCTGTAAACTGTGCTCTGGGCTCTGCTTCACTGACTTGTCAGTGACAGGGTCTTCAAACGCTGAATGCCTTTGAATAAAACTTATAAAGACAAAGTCTGGATTTTCTCTTGTTGTGAGTTAATTTCTCTCCCACTTTGATAAGAAAAATTCCATTATATTTGTCAGTTAAAACAAAAAAATGTTTTTAAGCAAGGTCTTTCGAAGGGAGTAAATGTTTTGTTTTTTTAAGGAGACAATCATGCTTAAACCACATTACTCAGCAAAGCTTTTTTACGATTAAGAAATAAAAACTTTGGCTTATCATTTTAAAAGTTAAAAAATTTTAAAAGGCGTGTCAACGTGTCAAGTCATGATAGTATTTTTGTCTGTCGTTACTATAGTCAAGAGCTGCTCTAGCATGGTCATGAGCTTCCTTTGGGGAGTTTCTAAGAGTTTCAGGGTAAGGCACACCTGGCCATCAACACCTGTCATGGAAGGCTGTGTGATAAGGTCAAGTGGGGTGTCTAACTCAGAAATTAGGTAAGTGGGAGTACCATGTCTAACAAAAATATCAGTGATAAATCTACCAGCCACCACCTGAGAAGTAGCTTCTTTGACAGCACTTATTTCAACCCACTTAGTCAGATAGTCAACAAAAAACGATCAAATATGCATTACCAACAGAGGTGTGGGGCAGTGAGTCAACAAAATCAACACCCACATATTCCCATGGTTTCTGAGGAACCATAAAACCTGCAGGTTTTTTCTGACTCAGCTTAGTGAACTGGCAAACTGAGCATGAAGTCACATAGCGTTTCACATCAGCTGCCATTTTGGGCCAGAAAAACCTAAAACGCAGTCTAGCTAAGGTTTTTGAAATACCCAGGTGAACTGACGTGGGGTTATCGTGGTAATACTCCAACAAGGCACCTCTCATTGAAGAAGGGGCAGCAAACAGTTTCAGTTCTTTTAACGGGTGCAAAGCACATGTGGACCTAGAGGTTTTGTAATACAGAAGAGAGTCATACAGAACATACTGTAACAAGGTTGCATCATCTTGGTTATTTAGAGAGTCCACTTCAATATCTCTGAGGAGTGGACCTGTTATGAGATCATCCAACTACAACTGTCTCAACTGCGAGCGATCAGTCGGCTTGATGGGGGGCAGAGTATGGATGTCCAGACTGCCAATGACAGTATGCTCTGGTAACAGATCTGTCACAAGTCAGAGGTAAAGGATTGCGGGACAGCGCATCTGGTTCTTTGTTGTGTGTGCCAGGTTTGTGCTCTATCGTGAAATCAAAGTCCTGTAGGCAAAGTTACCAGCGGGTAGGACGGCTTGTAGGGTTTTGATGAGACACGAGCCATTTGAGACTGCTGTGGTCAGTGAAGGTGGTAACATAAACACCTTCAACATATGGGCGAAAGTGTTCTAGGGCCCAAATCACAGCAAGGCATACCTTTTCTGAAGTGTGGTAGGGGAGTTCAGCGCTGTGAAGTAAGCGACTAGCAAAGGCCACAACATACTCATGACCCACGTCATCCGTTTGCATTAAAGCCGTACCAAGACCAAAGTCACACATGTCTGCACGAATGGAAAAGGGATGCTTGAAGTCCGGAAATGAGAGAATCGGGGCTGATGTGACATGGTCTTTCAAAGTGTGCATGGCTCTTTGGCAGTCGTCGTCCCAGTGGCATAAAGAGGTTCAGCATGGCGAGCATAATCCTGAATGAAGCGGCAGTAATAACCCGTCAGGCCGAGGAACTGACGGACTTATTTCATTGACATAGGGGTAATAAACTCCTTAACCACTTTAACTTTATATGGATCGGGTTTAACGGCTGCTGACGTAATGCGGTATCCAAGGAAGGTGAATTAATCGAGTCAGAATTGGCACTTTTTTTAGCTTCAGGGACAACCCAGCAGCCCGGACACTGTTCAGTACTTCCTCAAGATCCACTAAGTGTTCAAAGGTAAGTGAGTCTCTGAAAGGTTGTAGGTGCATTGCAGAGCCCAAAGGGTAGCACTCAAAACTGGAAGAGACCACAGTGCAAGACGAAGGCAGTTTTAGGCTTAGAGTCCTCTGCCACATCAACTTGGCACTAGCCCCGTGTTAGATCCAACGTTGGGACAACTTGCCCCTTGCCAAAAAGTCCAATGACTCACTCAGGCAAGGGATAAGAGTCTTTTTGAGTCACCTGGTTTAGACCTCAAAGTCAAAACAAAACCTTGGATCTGAGGCTGCCCTGTTGACAATGACTACAGGAGCGGCCAGAGGGCTCTTGGAAGGTTCTATGATGCCGTCTTTTAACATTTGATGCACCTATTCTTCAATCACCTGTTTCTCAGCGGGTGACATGTGATAGGGTGGAAGATTAACTGGTGTAGCATCGCCAGTCTCTATGACATGTTCCTCCTGCCATATGTCGATGTGCCCCTGGGCAAGGCACTTAACCTCAAGTTGCCTACCGATCTGAGTATCGGTGTATGAATGTGTGAGCGTTAGTGAGTACGATTGGGTGAATGTGTAAAGCGCTTTGAGCAGTCTGTCTGACTGGAAAAGCGCTATATAAGTCCAGTCCATTTATCGAACATGGAACATGAGCAGCCTGAGCAAAGCAACTTTGTGTTTCTCAGAGAGGCCTGCCTCACACACTTTAGCTTTTAGGTCTGAGCAGAGTAAATCCAATGTCCACTGTTTCAGCTGAATGTTGATAATCATTTTAAAGTTCTTCCTCTTCATCCCCAAAGCGGCAGGGGATGTTACCCATGTAGACTGTTCTTGTGGGAATGTGAATAGAGACAGAAGCTCTTGCCAAAAAATCCATTCCTAGAATGAAAGGAGAAGCCAATTTTGGTATTACTGCAAAACTTTGGTAAAAGTGTTTGTTCATGAATCTACTATAGAGCCAAATGACACCCTCTGGGATGCAAGTACCATTATTTGCAAGGTTAACCGCCGAACCATTCCACTCACTAGTGTTTTTAGGATAGGAGCAGGGGTGAAAGTAGTTTTAAATTCTTGCCGGTACTTAGGGGCGGAGCTAGAGGGGGGTGCTGGGGATCCACTTGGGGCATATATGTGTATATATGTATATATATACAGGGGTTGGACAATGAAACTGAAACACCTGTCATTTTAGTGTGGGAGGTTTCATGGCTAAACTGGACCAGCCTGGTAACCAGTCTTCATTGATTAGACATTGCACCAGTAAGAGCAGAGTGTGAAGGTTCAATTAGCAGGGTAAGAGCACAGTTTTGCTCAAAATATTGAAATGTACACAACATTATGGGTGACATACCAGAGTTCAAAAGAGGACAAATTGTTGGTGCACATCTTGCTGGCTCATCTGTGACCAAGACAGCAAGTCTTTGTGATGTATCAAGAGCCACGGTATCCAGGGTAATGTCAGCATACCACCAAGAAGGACGAACCACATCCAACAGGATTAACTGTGGACGCAAGAGGAAGCTGTCTGAAAGGGCTGTTCGGGTGCCAACCCGGATTTTTCCCTACATCCGGGAGAGTTACGGTGTGGAGAAGCCCCAAAGAAGCGTACCACCCAGACTGTTGCATGCCCAGAGTGAAGCATGGGGGTGGATCTGTGATGGTTTGGGCAGCCATATCATGGCATTCCCTTGGCCCAATACTTGTGCTAGATGGACGCGTCACTGCCAAGGACTACCGAACCATTCTTGAGGACCATGTACATCCAATGGTTCAAACATTGTATCCTGAAGGCGGTGCCGTGTATCAGGATGACAATGCACCAATACACACAGCAAGACTAGAGAAAAATTGGTTTGATGAACATGAAAGTGAAGTTGAACATCTCCCATGGCCTGCACAGTCACCAGATCTAAATATTATTGAGCCACTTTGGGGTGTTTTGGAGGAGCGAGTCAGAAAACGTTTTCCTCCACCAGTATCACGTAGTGACCTGGCCACTATCCTGCAAGAAGAATGGCTTAAAATCCCTCTGACCACTGTGCAGGACTTGTATATGTCATTCCCAAGACGAATTGACGCTGTATTGGCCGCAAAAGGAGGCCCTACACCATACTAATAAATTATTGTGGTCTAAAACCAGGTGCTTCTGTTTCATTGTCCAACCCCTGATATTATATATATATATATATATATATATATAGATATATATATATATATCTATATATATACATACATATATATTTCAATTGTAAAAGAACTGCCATGTTTGAAACAATGATAAACCATTTCCTGATGCATAACTTTTCATCTTCAGTTTCCGTCTTTTCTTTTGAACAAAGAAGTTATTGTTCTCTGCACTGTGGTCAAGTTTTGATTTCATTTAACTAAATAATTTGACAGTTCGGTTGTTTTCACTGTTTTTAATTAAAAGTCTGTAGATGATAAGTGATTTATTGTTTGTCCTGTCCTAATGCAAGCGGCGTTTTTTTTATGTCTGTGCACCACCTGTGTAAAATCTCCCAGTCCATTAAATTGAATGGACCGATCTCCTTGGCAATCGCTCTGTTTTGGAGGTAAGCGCATATGTGAAATCTCTGGTCACAAACGGTGTTTTCAAGCTGTACTGTGTTGTTGTAATTCAGCAAAATAACATGAACCACAATTTGTTACTCTCCCTTTGCTTTTCACTGGGGTATTTAGCAGCGAACAGATAGACATTAAACGTACCGGTGCTCATTTTAAAGGCTGGCCGTCCACAACAGCCTCGAGCTCCAAGGGGAGAGAAGGAAAGCAAGAGCATTGAGGCTCCAGCAAAGCAGAACAGTTCAGAAACCATTTGGAATGAGGGGGAAAAAGCTAGATTGAGTCGTGTTTTAGACTGTCTTGGTAGTGGATCTGATCCTCTTTGTGTGCTCGTGAATTTTTGCAGCTGTAACTGGTTCTGGATGACGGCTTCATAGCAGACCGCCGTTCTTCCCTCTTCCCGGTACCGCGTACCGGCGCAGAATCTTTTAGTGGTACGCAGTACTGGACCGTACCGGCTCACTTTCACCCCTGGATAGGAGTAATCGACTTGAATAAGATCTGCTCTCACAGCTGAGAGGGATGCACCTATGTCGAGAGTAGCATCCATGGATGAAGCATTAAAGTTCACTTTCGTTCTTAGGGGGGTATTCCAGTGGACTTTTGAAAAACTGTCTTCTAAGTGTCCAAGAATATGCCCACCTTGCCGTGAAAGGGGTGAATGCTACGTTAGCATTTGGGGGAAGGTTGGCCTCTGCGAAATGTCCTTCCCCCCCTGTAGTTTTCCGACTGATTGTATCGAGGCTCGTCCGTGGTGCTGCCACAGTCAGTCCTCTTGGCCTGACTCGGGGGGGTCAGGCCCCGGCAATGGCTGGACCGGGCCGGGTCCTGTAACATCTGTAGCTCCTTGTGCCAAATAAGGTTGGTTGTTACAGTTCGAGCAGGTGCGTGTCGTAAACCCTGGCTGAGAGCATTTAAAGCCAAAAGGTTTAGGTTTGTGGTGGGCCTTGTGACATGAAGAAGGTTGCAGTCCACTTGGTCCAAGCACTGAGTGGAGCTCATGAGCTCTTAGTAGAAGGTTCCTTACAGAAGTGACGTCAGCACCATAGAGAGCAACCCTGTATTTTTCAAGAGCGCGCTTACAAATCAAGTCAATTCGGTCTTCTGCAGGTGGAGACTTTTGAGTTTGTCAAACTCACCCAAGATGTGGGTGACAAAAGTAGGGAGTACTTCGTCTTGAGCTTGAACACAATCCAAAAGTCCTGTCAGTATGCGTTCCTCATTGTCATACGGTAGAAAAACTATTTTGAACAGTTTACAGAACTGAGCCCATGACATGATATGGGAGCTCAGCACCTTGAACCATCAACTGTCAATCTATGTCGGTCTTGAACAAGAAGCTTTTCATGAAGAATTTATGTCATGGACTCTTAAAGATATTAACTTTTAAAGATATTTGATTTAGTTGAACTGGAACTGGAAGAACCAGTATACTGAAAGACTTTATGACCTAAGTTATTTTTTTGCAGATTTGTTCAGACAAATTGGTTGTTTTTGTTGTTTGTTTGTTTGTTGATCTCGATAATTTCAACACATTTTTGTTTTCTCTTGAAATGTGTGCTTGTGGTCAATAGCATCCAAGTATACTGGACTCCTTCAGAACCTGGACTCTGACATTGAATCATTCTACATGTTTAGGAATGTCAGTAAAGTGGTTGCACTTGCAATAAGTAAATACTTGTCTTATTGCTATGACAGTTTATTGCAAACTCTTGCATTCACCACAGATAGTGAGTAATTGTTGGAAAGATGTATATAAGTTATCATTGTTTAGTTTAAACTAGGTTTATGTTTTAAGTTCTATTCTAGTGAAGATGATTCCTGTGATTGTTTTTTAGTGTGTAAGAGGGAGTGGAGAGGTAAGGAATGTGGTCTGGAGTGGATCAATCCCTGGACATGACATGCTTATACCATATATGGGAATGACCACTCTTCTAAGTTGAAATCTCTGTAAGAATTGGCTGAACCGATTCCCGCTTTTTGCTTATTGGAATGCGAGTTGTAAATAAAAGGCTGGTGCAAGGACTTCTTCCTTTGTGGGAAGGAAATCACTGTGCTGCAGAGGACTGTCTCATCCTTGCAAGTCAAACTTATTTGGTTCATTTGTGTCTTCTTTTGCACTGATCTGTATTTATCAGCTTTCTAACTCTAACAGTAATTTATCCACCAATTGTCATTATTTACATTTCAAATACATGATTTTATTAAAACGAAAGTTGTTTCTGGTCTGCAGATGTTTTGGAAATAAGAAATATTAGATTTCATTTCTAAACGACTTGATTACCTTTTCACTACTTTAACATCTAAAACAATTGTCTGCTGCATTAAACATCAACCATCACCAAATGTATTGGAGTCAGAGTCTGAATGCACGGTACTTCAATAATTAACTAATATTTATAACAGTAAAAGCTGTTATTTAATCTTAAAAAGACTAACAATAAGAAACACAAAGATGGCGATTAGAGAAGTTTATTGATAAAAGTTAATATTTTTGGCACTCGGACCCCAGAGGAAGACATGGAGACATGAGCTTGAATGAACGTCTTAGGCTTAGAATTACACGCACTGGCCAGTTTATTAGGTACACCTGTTCAGCTGCCTGTTAACGCACATTTCTAATCAGCCAATCACATGGCAGCAACTCAATGCATTTAGGCATGTAGACATGGTCAAGACGATCTGCTGCAGTTCAAACCGAGCATCAGAATGGGGAAGAAAGGTGATTTAAGTGACTTTGAACATGGCAAGGGTTGTTGGTGCCAGACGGGCTGGTCTGAGTATTTCAGAAACTGCTGATCTACTGGGATTTTTATGCACTACCTCTCAAGGGTTTACAGAGAATGGTCAGAAAAAGAGAAAATATCCAGTGAGCGGCAGTTCTGTGGGCACAAATGCCTTGTTGATGCCAGAGGTCAGAGAAGAATGGCCAGACTGGTTCGAACTGATAGAAAGCCAACAGTAACTCAAATAACCACTCGTTAATTCAGTTTTTCAATTCAATTCAGTTTATTTATATAACGCCAATTCACAACACATGTCGTCTCAAGGCACTTCACAAAAGTCAGGTACGTACATTCCAATTAATCCTAACCATTGAACAGTGCAGTCAGATTCTGTTATTTATTCAAATTGGATAAAAAGTTACAACCAAGGCATGCAGAAGAGCATCTCTGAACGCACAACACGTCGAACCTTGAGGCGGATGGGCTACAGCAGCAGAAGACCACACCGGATGCCACTCCTGTCAGCTAAGAACAGGAAACTGAGGCTACAATTTGGACAGGCTCACCAAAATTGGACAACAGAAGATTGGAAAAACGTTACCTGGTCTGATGAGTCTCGATTTTTGCTGTGACGTTCGGATGGTAAAGTCAGAATTTGGTGTCAACAACATGAAAGCATGGATCCATCTTGCCTTGTATCAAAGGTTCAGGCTGCTGGTGGTGGTGTAATGGTGTGGGGGATATTTTCTTGGCACACTTTGGGCCTCTTAGGACCAATTGAGCATTGGGTCAACGCCTCAGCCTACCTGAGTATTGTTGCTGACCATGTCCATCCCTTTATGACCACAGTGTACCCATCTTCTGATGGTTACTTCCAGCAGGATAACCCGCCATGTCATAAAGCAAGAGTCATCTCAGACTGGTTTCTTGAACATGACAATGAGTTCACTGTATTCAAATGGCCTCCACAGTCAGTGAGGGTGGAGGTGAGTCTTTCAGTTTGAATTTTCGTCAAAACTCCATTTGCAATACTGAGATGTTTTAAAATGACTATGTGAAAATTATACATTTGCGTTATTGTGCAGCTCTACTGACAACCCTATTTAGTAATATGAACAAGTCCTGGACCAGATACAACACTGAATATTTAAATAAAAGTGCATTAGATTGGAAAATTACGACATATTTAATGGTGGACATCAAGACATGATTGGGATACCAAAATTCTGGTCCGGAGTATCTCGACATGTATTAATCCATTTTCTTGACCTTCTCCCACCACCACTGGCTACTGGTGGTGGGAAGAATACACTTTGGACAGATCACCATTCCATCAGCCTAAGACTATGCACATATAGCAATGCAGAATTGGTATCCTCATCTAAAATGCATGTTTGAAATGTGGGAGGAAGCCCAAGTACATGGAGGGTCAAGTAAAGATTTGAACTGGGAGCCTTCCTGCTTACTGGCAACAGTGCTAACCAGTGGAACTATTCTGAAGTCCATGGATCTCTAACATTCAGACATCATTAACTTAAGAAAATTATGCTAGCCATAGTGTCTAACAGAAATATGGCCGTTTTCACACTGCTTTGTTGCCACAGCAAGATGGACAGTTTGCATACTTTACAAGAAGCTTGTTAGAAGTTAGTGTGAGTAAATATTTTATGCTGATTGGGTTCTGTGTTTGATTACCCAGCTCACTCCTTCTATCCAGGCCTGGAAGCACAAGGAGGATAAACTCAGCCCTCCCTTTTGCTGCTCATTTTGTGCACTCACCCATGCAGTCTCCCTCCTTTACTCTCTCTCACCCTGTCGCTCTTCACTCTGCCCATTAACTTCAATTAATGTGATGGTTCATCAGTGGTGGAGAGCTCTGTCACAGGGTTGTAACCCACTACTTATATAATTACTGTTAATGGGAAAAAATATGATAAACAAATTCAATTACCCCTGACCTATTTCCAATGGTTTGGACACAGGTTTATAATTCATGTCATCTCTGAAGTATGAATATGAAGAGATCTAATTACCTTCATGTCATGTTATGGATGGACAGGGTGTGTAAGTATATTCCATATTCATGGTGATGAACTACTGTGCATTGTAAAGGCCAGAGAGGGAGTGAGTGATACTGAAGATGAACACCCCCTGTTGTGTCCTCACTGCCCATCAATTCTTCACTGAGAGCGGCCTTCATCCTTCTGTATTGATGACTGTTGTGCTGGCGCTGTAGACTCCTCCAGCGACCACACAAACGATGAAGACAGATGGACACAGTTTTAATTAAATCTACATCTGACTATATGAAGATGGAATGAGGTAGTTGAAGATGAATGCATGCTATGGCTGCTAATCCAACCTTTTGTTTGTATCTTGTTTGCATATCAACTTTACAGAAAATTGAGGAAGATTTGCATTTATAAAATTCTGATGCTTTATCCATAAGTGATGATAACCTACCTAAAAAAGAACTGACATTATTTTGGTTTATTGAGCTAAAGGAATAGTATCATAAATGTCTGTTTCAAAGGGAAATATTCAGCCAGTTATGTATTTTCTTTTTTTTGGTATTATCTCAACCCTGTTTGTGGTCCTCACGGGCTGGAGCTAAACTCCCATGGTCAGCTGGCAACTGCTGACCTTTCCGATCATTTTCGAATCTCTAAGGAAAATGGACAATTGAAGCATGATTTCTTAGTGATTGGCCTTTAAAACAGTCCGTGTTTGAAGTTACAGTGTTGCAATTCAAGCTGGGAGACAGAGCACAAATGTACAGACATGTTAAAATTTATAATATTAACTCAATTCACTAAGTGAAACACATTATATAGCTTAATTCCACACCGACTGATGTTTTCAAGCCTTTATTTCTGTTAATTATGATTTTCTGCTTGCAGCTAATGAAAACATGACATTAAAAATTTCAATATTACATCAGATCGATGAAAAATAACTTAATACAAAATGTGGGCTTAATGAAAAGAATGTTTAATGCCTTCTTAAAGGTTGTTATTTTCTAAAGTCAAGTCAAGTCAAGTCAAGTTTATTTATATGGCGCTTTTCAGCAACAAGGCACTCAAAGCGCTGGAAACGTAGAAACGAGGAAAAACATTACAATGATACAGAAAATCAAACACAGAAAAACAAATCAAATGACATTAATAATCCTTGGGGGTTTACTGGTAAGAGCTGCTTCTAATCCAATCTTTCTAATAGAGGTAATTAGCTAATTAAGTCCTCTGTGGTAGGAATTCATCCTGGGCTAGAAGAAAAATGATCATATTAATCCTTGTGGTCGCTGGTATGAGGCAGCTTTGGTCCTATCATTCAAATAGTAACAGTCATGGGCGCTCACTGAAGTTTAAGTAGAGAAGCTGGGTCACTGGTAGGTCCAAACTTTTTAAATACTAATAATGTTTGGCTTTCACTGGTATGAAATTGGTGTAATACAATCCTTCTAAGAAATCTAAAAATCTCTGGTCATTGGTGTAAAAACATCTGTAGTAAAATTTTCAAATACTAATAATATTTGGCTTTTGCTGGTAATCCTTCTGAGAAATCTGAAAATCTATGAAAAGTAATGAAATCACACATTTAGGTAAAGTAAGATAGGATGGAAAACAAATCATATTTCAGACTCTATTCTTAGCAGAATAGAGTCTGAAATAGTACAAAAAAATCTCAGCAGGGGTAGGCAACACACACATAAGTAAAGATTCAGCAAGGGTACGGTGGGATCTTGAGGGTGCGAATATATGACGGTGGGATCTGAGAGGTTTGCAAAAATTAGACTCTCAACACTGATAGAAGCGCCATTGTCCTTGAGAAGAGAGGTGGAAGTTTTATCGATCGGCCACATAGTCCTATCAGCACACAGCTGGTAGGGGAGTGCTGGGGAAGAGCGTCGTGTTTATATAACATCCAGGAGATATTTTGTCGATAGCCAGTTAGCAGAAGTTGCCAAGGCCACGTTAGGGTGCCAGATTTAGAAAAACAATAAATGCTGTGGTTCAGGCAGTTGTGAATTTCCAACCACCTTAAGAGTTTTACTGGTATGTCTCAATTGCGAATCCAAGTAGCCAAATTTCTGGTATTTTCCGCAGATCTGGTGCGTACAACTTCTCCAAGATTATATCCTTTAACCTCTGAGTCCAACCGCTGCCAGGCTGCGATTCTGTTCAAGAATCATGTCCAGCTTGCGATTCTGCTCTCTTAACATTTCAGTCTGAGTGTTGATCGCTCTACAGACTCCATCCAACATCGCAGGCAGCTTTGGAACGCTTTGAACAGCAGCCCACGTTTCGCGAATCACTCGATAAGCCAGGTGGCCACCAACTCCAAAAAGCAGAAATCCTGTTATCAAAAGTCCAAATATGTACACATTTTCTACGTCTGCGACCGACGCCGTAGTCGGGTACACGATCTTCCACTGCTGCCAAGAATCCATTGTGTATCCAGAGAAAAACGTTCGGTCTGGACAAGAGGGTCTCCTTTACCCTGTCTTCTGTCGAAAAAAAATTTGATCAATTATGTTGAGAGTCCAGCTGACCAAATCCATGATTTACAAGTTTGGAGGATATGTAAAGCGAGGCTCTGAGAAAAATACAGACAAAAAGCAAAAGCAGGGATCAGCAGGGAGGGAGGTAGAGAAAACCTATGTGTCTTCCACCAAGAGCAAAAGAAAAGCCAAGGTACAAAGGTACTTTTAAGGTACTTTAAATTGGCTGGAGGTTTCTTCCTGTTAAAAGCGAGTTTTTCCTCTCCACTGTCGCTACATGCACGCTCAGTATGAGGTCGTTGCTGCAAAGTCAACGCCAGTGACTGTCCACTGTCTCTACATGCTCATCCAGGAGGAGTGACTGCTACAAGTCCCTGACTCAATGCAATCTACTGGGTTTCATTAGATAGAAAAACTTTTTATACAATTTGAATAAATAACAGAATCTGACTGCATTGTTCAATTGTTTGGATTAATTGGACTGTATGTACCTGACTTTTGTGAAGTGCCTTGAGACAACATGTGTTGTGAATTGGCACTATATAAATAAACTGAATTGAATTGAATTAAATTCTTTTGTTTCTGTTGTTGGGGTCATCCATTTTGGTCGGACGGACCTACTAGGCTGTGCAGTTCGACATGCGCAGCTCAACAGGAGTCGCAGCTCTGACGTCACCCGGGATTATAAAACCTGGGGAAACCAGACTTTTGTTGCCATTTCCAGCGTATCCGTGGTACTACGCAAAGGAGGCGCATATCTGGAGCGACAGAAACTCGCAGGTGAGTACTCCACACAGCCATTCCCGGAAGAGCTTGAAAGAGGTCTGGGCAGGGTGAGGCATAGTTAAGGTGATTTAGAATCACCAGTAGTTAATCCAAAGTGTTAACTTGTTACATGCAATATTGATTTAAGTGTTTATGCTGAGCTGTTTTAATTAATGTTTTGAAGTGTTACATTATCGCAGCGCATGGATGCAATCAGCAAGGTGCATGTTCATGTTTTTGTTCGGCTGATCCCAAATCAGCCAGGAGTTAGAAGTTGGACTTTTAAAAGTTTTTAATTCAAAGCAGCTGCTGTCTGGGTCTCGTGGCCTGACCACTCCTTTTTCCCATGTTTATAAGTGGAGTAGTTTTTTTTCCACCGAATTCCCGCCTCAGAGTTTTATAACCCTCTGTTCGAGATATGGGTCAGCTGTTAGTGGGTAAGGGAGCAGTCCCACCATTCTACTAGCTGATCGTCGCCTTCGAGATGCATCAGCACACCAAGAAGACTTTCCTATACAGTGGTTCTGCTCCACTTTCCAAGTAAACCCAAATTGCACATTTTTTCCATAAAACTGCTGGTTGATCTTCATAGACACTCAATGTGCATATGTTTTGTTTTATTATTAGTTAGGTAATCATTTTAATCTTTTAGTACTTTTTAGTTAGGTGAAGGTTTTTGGACCAGAATAGTAATTATATCAGGGCTATATGGTTTCAATAAATGTTCACATATATAAAGAGAAGCGTTTTTTTTTTGTGAAAGAGTGATTTATCTGTCAAAATAAGGTCAAAGTTCCCCCACCATTTGGTGAAGCAGTTGATTAACAGTGACATTTAGTTTGGTTTTGGTTAATAAGTATTAATTATAAATTATAATTATAATAATATAACTAATTGTAATTATTAAGCACTTCTGAGCCCACAATCACAACACCAGAGCGCATCTCTGATTTCTATTAGTAAGCAATGATTTTTGGTTAAGAAATTATTTTTCTGGATTATGATTATATTCGTACTCGTCGTCTTCCGCTTATCTGGGACCGGGTCGCAGGGGCAGCAGAAAGAGCAGAGACACCCAGACGTCCCTCTCCCCAGACACCTCCTCCAGCTCATGGCGTTCCCAGGCCAGCCGAGAGACATGGTCCCTCCAGCCAGTCCTGGGCCGTCCCCTGGGCCTCCTCCCAGTGGGACGTGCCTGGAACACCTCCCGAGGAAGCCGTCCAGGAGGCATCCGGTATAGATGCCTGAGCCACCTTAACTGGCTCCTCTCGATGTGGAGGAGCAGCGGCTCTACTCCAAGCCCCTCCCGAATGGCTGAGCTCCTCACCCTATCTCTAAGGGAGTGCCCGGCCACCCTACGGAGGAAACTCATTTCAGCCGCTTGTATCCGGGATCTCGTTCTTTCGGTCATGACCCAAAGTTCATGGCCATAGGTGAGGGTAGGAACATAGATAATAAACGTAGATAATAAATCGAGAGCTTCGCTTTTCGGCTCAGCTCTCTCTTCACCACAACGGACAGTGCCCCCATTACTGCGGCAACCGCACTGATCCGTCTGTCGATCGCCCGCTCCATTCTTCCCTCACTCATGAATAAGACCCCAAGATAGTTGAACTCCTCCACTTGAGGCAGGAACTCTCCTCCGATACTATGATTACATTACGCACAGCTACACTAGTTACAACTTAGCTGACGTCTGAAGGTAACCTGGGCATCAGAGAAAAGTCTAAATACAAATTTATGCCACACAGATTTTTTTTCATAAAACAATTTGAAAATCATGTATTATTTTCCTTCCACTTTGCAATTATGTGTTACTTGGTGTTGGTCTGTCACATCAGATCCTCATAAAATACAATGAAGGTTGTGGTTTTATCGACGCAAAATATCTTTGAGTGATAATGATTTGGGTCAGTTTTTCCAGGGACCTGGGCACTTAGCAGTCATTGAGATGACAATAAACATCTCTGTAAACCATAGTATTCTGGAGTCATTTGTGAATTGGTCATCAACAGGACAATGGTCCCAGTAAATAAAAAATAGAATTCTAAAAAATAAATAAATGAAGATTCGGCAATGTCCCAGTTGAAATCTTCATTAAAATGTTTTGTTGGGCATTTAAGAGAGCTGTGATGAAGTAAATGTTTTCAAACCTAAACAAATTGAAGCAACCTTGTAGAGAAGATTGAACCATAATACCTCCTCAATGACTTGAAAGACCGAAAAGGTTGTCAGAACAATTTAGGCTATGTCATTGCTGCTAAAGGTGGTGTTTTTCCATGAATGTGCATGTTGGGCAATATGTTTGGCCAAGTATGATCATGGTGCACACTGTTTTTATTAAAAATGGACAAGTTAACACTGTGTATCAACAGTTTTATAGCATAGAGGTTGAGGTTAAGTATATTCTGAATGTCTGATTTTAGATGTGTTTTGTCTCAATGCTTACAAAGGGTGGAACAAGATTTCAGAGTATGAGATCTAGAGATATAAAAGCAGCATAATTGTCTCTCATTGAAGCCTATATTACAAAGAGCTATCTAGTTTCTGTGAGTTAGTGTCTGAAAATTTCTAAATTAGAATATAATTGTTTTAGTGAAGGCATTTTGCAAACTGGGTGAAAAAAAACGAGCTGTGACCGACAAGAAATCATTGAAATGTAAACACTGTAAAAACAAATATTTGTAACTATGCTAAAGCTGGCAGCAGATTCCTAGCTTCCAATGGTCACTAAAGTAAAGGACAATTTCACAGTTTTTTAAAAAGAAATTTCAACTGCATTTAATTAGCTCTTGTTTAAAGTCTAAAATATTTAGACTGATCCAATCTGAATCGGATTTTTCTACACTGAACAAAGATGCTTTTAAAATTATAAAATCTTAATTAAACCTATAAACTCTTAATTTAATTTGTCAAAGCTTAAAAGGGCCATTTTTAATGCCTTTTTTGCTTTAGGTCCACTTTAAAATAAAACAGGCTTGAAAGGCAGTATATAGACTGCTCAAATTAATGCTTAATTATTCAATACTGGCAACATTTTTGAATCACAGTTTGGGATTTGTGAAACCTTAAATCATGAAAAGAATAGAAAAAGAACTGAAAAAAATGTATTTAAAATTTTCCCCAAAACTACTGATAAAGTGTAATTTTGTTCCAATGAACCCATAATTATGTATGTTTCTGCTACATGACCTTTATGTGCCATTACCTTTCCACTGTTAGGTTGCAGAATTTCCATCAGTCTGTGTTGGTGTAAGATCTAAACGTAATTTAGGTGTCTGATCAATAAGAACAGCTAGTAGAAATTCACGTACCTAAAATTTATTAAATTTCTTCCGAACTTAATAGTGTGGAATGTTTTGAATAGCAACTACAAGAAACTGTATGAATGTTTAAATTTGTATTGTTACCACTGGGGAATAGAAGTAGTTTCTTTAAATATTGTATTGAAACTGTGTATTGTAAGATTAGACTGTAAACAAAGACTTGATGCAAAAGTGCAAAAATAAATATCTTTTTTACAAAAATAGGGATTTCTCATGGACATGCGAAATGTCTTTGGAAAAACTTGGGCTCCCTCTGTTGGCCAGTGTCTGGCCTCTGCTCCTATGCTGTAAAGGAAGTGTGGGACCAATGTAACTGACACTAGCGATAAATGGAGGCTCAGGAGTGTTAGGGCCACTGTACCAAGAAATGGTAAAAAAAAAAAAAAGACGCACATTTTTAGAGTTGAAGAAGTTCTCTTGATTTAACCTCCACTGAGAGCTAGTGACTTCTATTCCAAGGCCAAAGCTGACTACACGGTAGAAAACCCTTATGTGCCCACTTTTATTACTCATTTCTTACTCTAGTCTCACACTCAGCCTGTTCTGATTGTCTATCTGAGTCTGTGTGAAAGAGTGTTTCTTCCTCCATCTCAGTATACGCTTGTGTCTCGAAGAGTTCACTGACTCTAAGGGATCGATGAAGGGAAGAGATTCAGAGCCAATTATTTTCAGCTTAATGATCCCATGGGTGCAGGCCTGAGCAACAACAAAATGCCTTCAAGAGACATCAATTCTGGACAAGTCAGCTCCTCCACTGCTGCACCACCGTGGCGTGGACAACAACTCCCAGCTCTCTGGATCAGAGTGAAGCACGTGCTGCAACACACTCATGCACACACACAGAGAAACAGATGCACAAACATTGAGTAAAAACACCTGGGAACTGTTTGGTGGGGAGCATCAGTTTTCTGTATGAGTAGATTTCTGTCCTCTGTCATCAATCTGCTTTCCTGTCAGAAACAGAAGAAATTATCCCCGTTAAATAACAGACGGTGATGAGTCTGCATACAGACAGAAGGTGGATCGGCTGGTACACTGGTGTAGTCAGAACTGCCTGGAACTAAACCCACTCAAGACTGTGGAGATGGTGGTGGACTTTCGGAAAACACCACCTCCATACACCCCCCTCACCATCCTCAACAACACCGTGTGGTTTGGGATCACTTTAGGTTCTTGGGAACTCTCCTCTGAGGACCTGAGATGGTCTTCACCAATAGACACTGTTCAGAAGAAGGCCCCCAGAAGGGACTGTACTTCCTGAGGCAACTCAAGAAGTTCAAACCTTCCACAGGAGCTGCTGGTCATCTTCTACACTGCCATCATTCAGTCTGTCCTGTCTCACCAATCTCCCCCGTGTGGTTCGGTTCATCCACAAAAAACAGGAGGTCCAGACTGCAACGAATAATCAGGACTGCAGAGAGAATCATCAGGGGCGACCTTCCCCTCCACCCAGGACTTATAAAGGGTCTAGGGTCGGAAAAAAGAGCTGCAAAAATCTCTGGGCCCAAAACCCCTGCACATAAACTGCTTAGAGTTCTGCCTTCAGGCCGACGCTACAGAGCGCTTTCACAAAAAACCAGCCCCCACAGGGGGACTTTTTCCCCCCCGGCTGTTTTCTGTTGAACATTCAATAAAAACAAAAAAAAAACAGAACAGATGTTGCAAAAGCACCTTTTTATTTTTTATGTGTATATTGTACAATTGTAAAATATGATTTTTCTGTAGGAAAAAAAACAAAAAAACCAAAGAGCAAAGTGTACCGGAGTCAAATTCCTTGTTTGTATGTACAAACTTGGCAATAAAGCTGATTCTGATTCTGATTCTGATTCTGATAAACGGGTTCCAAGCCCAACCCAGAAGGTCAGCCCCTGGCCCCGCCCGACACACTTTTCTGCTTGCTTCTCTCTAGCCGGGCATCACAGGGTCTTTTGCACATTGTCGAGGTTGGGAATTTGCAGGATAGCACTTTGCCTATGGGTGGTATAGGTCCAAATTTGAAAATAATATTAAAAAAACCATACTTCATCATAAAATTCCCAAAATATTTTCAGACGTCTATTTCTGGAACAATGCAAACCCATTCCAATGCCTTTAGATTAAATGCTTTTTCAACCCAAAAAAAAAAATGCACTTGATTTGATTTGAGCATTTTTTTCAATTCGGCCCCCAAATTCAATAGGTCATTTAAAATCCATATTTTCTGATAACATTCCCAAAATATTCTTAAATGACTCTGTGTTAATGTGGAACAATTTAAACTTTTTCCAAGGATCCTTTTCCAGCAAAAAAATCATAATCATTTGTAAAGTATATGTTATATTCTATCGAAACCAGGGGACTCTACCGCAGGCACAATCACAGAGACATGGATAAAGTTTAAACAAGTTTATTGAAAGCATACGTTGACTCAGGATCAAGCAGGTGTCAGGCCTCAGCTGGTCAGCACACTAAGAGGGAGAGGACGGTGAGCAAAAGAGATGATGATTGATTGTTTCTAATAGAATTGAACTCTTACTTGGTAGTGAACAAGAGCGTTCCATGAGGAAATGAGCAAGCCACAGAGACTGAGGTTTACAGGTCTTTGTACTGTGTGAGTGGTTCTTCCAGATGGTGAATGGTGTAGGAGGGTGGACAGGCAAGATCTGGAAGTGAGCAGCAACACTACCAGTAGGTCCAGGGAATCCAGGGTGGTCATATAACTGAGGTAAATTCATCTAAGCATTTACCAACCAGACAGAAGGCAGAACCACGATGGGTAATCCAGGACTGGATCTTTCTGACAGCAACTACCCTAGGTGAGCAAACAATCTGACGCCTCCTCCAAGGTCTCAACAACTTATGAAGCTCTCCCTTGACTGCTGCTGATGGGGAACAGCGCTGCAGCTGCTACTGCCTGTCACACCCTGTGGAGAGAATGAGAACTGCACCCAAGTCAATAAGGCCCCAATTCAAAAATTCATAAAAAAACATTGTTTATCATAAAATTCCCTAAATATTCTCAGATGACCATGTCTACATCAATAGTAATATACACTGTTTTTCACGTCCCTAGATGTAATAACCTTTGACAAAAATTGTAAAGTGTAATAATTTTAACAATATACTCAATAATGACCAGAATTTCAAATTCATTAAAAAATCCAAATTTTTTCAGAAAAATCAAAAATTTACAAAAAACCTCTTCCATATTGAAACTTTAACATAGTTACTTATTTTCTGTTTTTTTTTTTACTTTTTTACACATATAAATTTTTTTTGTTAGGTTTAAGTACATTTAGTATGATTTTATTGCATATATCTTTTCCTTTTTATGTTCTTGGAATGGGTACAGCTGTAACAAGAATTTCCCTCTGGGATCAGTATTCTGATTCTGATAGCACTCCAGCTTAATGGCCTTTAGGATTAGCTTAGCAGGTAGCCTGCTAGCAATCAAATAGTTTGGCCCCGCCACAAGCAAAACATAATGAAAGAAAGAACATTTACATTGTTTTTTTAAAACTAATTTTCCCTGCCCAAACGTCACATTTTGAACCATTCTGAAGAACAGGAGGACAGGAGGTCCACAGGGGGCGGTGAGCTGTGTGTCGGGTGATGAACAAAGCTGTAAGACAGTGGAGAGGTGTGCTGTAGGGGTGACAGATGAGTTCAAGGGGGAAGTGGGACTGCATCAAGGATCAGCTCTGAGCTCCTTGTTCACTGTGGTGATGGACAGGTTGACAGATGAGGGGACAGGAATCTCCATAGGCTATGATGTTTGTAGATGACATTGTGATCTGTTCTGAGAGCAGGAACAGGTGGAGGAAATCTAGAGAGATGGAGGTTTGTCCAGGAAAGATGAGCAATGAAAGTTAGATGGAGCAAGACCATATAGAATATATATGTGTGAATGAGAGGGACACAAATGGAGCCATGAGGTACAGGGAACAGAGATAAAGAAGGTGGACGATTTAAAGTACTTAGGGTCAACAGTCCAGAGCAACAGTGAGTGTGGTGTAAAAAAAGGTGGGGAAACATGTACATTATTAGAAGAATGCTAAGGCTGAAACTGCAAGGCAAGAGGCTTAGAGGAAGACAAAAGGGGAAATTAATGGATGGAGTTAAAGACGACATGAAGGTAGTTGGTGTGAGAAAAGAAGATCCAGAAGATAGGGTTAGATGGACACAGCTGTTTCCCTGTGGTGAACCCTGAAAGGTAAAAGCTGAATGAAAAAGAAAAAGAATCTCCAATATTGATTAGCATATATATTTATCAATTTATTATATGCAAGTGGGTGGTATAAATTGAACAATATTTATTGGGGCTTATACGCATGTTCAACGTAAAAAGTGTGCAAAATTTCACATCAGTTATGTTTTTCAATCATAAATGGCAATACAGCTGCTAGCCTTAGTAACAAACTTTGTAAATAGTAGAAACATGCTTTGAGATTGGCACTAAATTAGGGCACAAAACTTTAGAGTGTATCAAAATAATATATCCTAAAAGTTTCAACAGTCTAGTGACTAAAGGAACATGCAGGAAAAGTGAGTTTTCCTGTCACTAGCAATTGTAGAGAAAAACAACAAAAAAAACATTTTTGGTCAAAAAGCACCACCTAATCAACAAATTTTACAAAGTTTTCTCCAACCCTGTGTACGACTTGTAATTTGCTGACAAAATTTTTTAATTTGATCAAGTTCATAGGTCAAATGTGAGATCCTATAATAGCCAATAATTCACACCCACTCTTTATTCATTAAAAAACGTCCTCAGCGGAAGGTCTTGAACATATGAACCAAGTTTCATTTAAATATATCAATTCGGTATCCAGATATAAACTTTTGGAACTTACAGCTCCCCTATTGTCCAAAAATTTATAAAACTGGATGTATAGGGAGAACATCTCATCCCCTATTGGCATCTTGAATTTTGTCTGTAAATCATGAAATATGGTAGAGACATGGTCAATTAACTTCTGTGCTTGTTCACGATAAAGGTTTGTCCGCATGTAGCATCAACATTTAAAAAAAATTTAAAACTTTGTTTTTCCATTTCATTTTGTTTACTGCTTCTATAGATGGTGCATACTGAGGCTCAAGCTTAAATTGTTGGAACAGATATCGAAAATAGGTTTTGCATTTCTCTAGTTGGCAGAAATGCCTGTGGTCTATGTCACATGATGCAGAATTACACAAGGAACAAGGTGACATAGAGTTTTTGAATGTATGCCGTATAGTTTGGGAGTTGTAAGCCAAAACATATTGTCCTATATAATAGCATCCCCAAGTTATTTGGGGTCTGAATTTTTGTGTCTGAGTAGCGGTCTCACTTTTCTACTAGAGTGCTATATTAGAATTTTTCCAGGATTTTCTGGTTCTTCTGACCAACAACTTTTAACAGAGAAGAAGAATAATGAAAAAACTGTACACTATGGTTCGCTGCTCCTTTGGGAGCATGCTAACGATCATGCCTTGCATGGTCTTTGCTCGCTCTGCAGGCTTGGAACCCAAAAAATCCACCGCTCACTCTCCCACCCAACCCAAAGGAAAGATCTTCAAAAGAAAAGGAGGGGCTGTAAATATACAAACAATGAATTCTTACCAATTGTAAGCACCCACCGTCTTGCAAAACAAGAAGACAACCCTCCACATATTTGCGTTTAGGTGTTCTAATGACTTCTATGCTCACAGCTGTGTAAAATCCAGCACCTTTGCAGACATACTGCTTCTACAAACTGGGTCACTGTAAACAAAGTGATTGGGTCACTCTCAGGAGCTCAGTAAATTTCTACATGACACATTGATATGCTATCAGTGCAAAAAGCCCATTTGTGAAATATATTCTCTGCTAAATATGCTAAAGTCAGTTGTTTTTAACAAAGTGAAAATTATTGGGAACAACAGCAACTCAACCACAAAGCAGTAGCCACGTAAAATTACGGAGTGGGGTGACACAGAGTCAATAACAACAGACATCCAAACTTCATGAGGCCTTCAGATTAGCTCAAGGACAAGGCCAGGAAAGCTAAATGGAATGGGTTTCTATGGCCAAGGAGTGGCTCTCTGGAGTGACAAATCATGTCTATTTATCTGGAAACCAAGTTTAGGTTCGATATTTGCCAGGAGAACAGTACTTGACTGACTGTACTGTGTCAAGTATGAAGTTTTGTAAAGAACGGATTAATGTTTGAGGCCGTTTTTCAGTTGTTGGGCCTTGTCCCTTAGTTCCACTGAAAGGAACTTTAAATGATTCAGCAAACCAAACTTTGTAGGAACATCTTGAGGGAGTCTCAATTCACTGGATTAACTACAGGCTCATCAGCAGATAGAAGAAGACAAGAAGGAGACGAGAGAAATGTTATGGACCAAATCCAGCTGCATCGCCAGTTAAATAGTAAAATTTACAACCTCTGGATTGTGTCTAGTAGCTTGAGGAGCAGATATTAGTTATCCAGTAATAAAAGTGAAAGTTAGGGCGTGCCAGTCCACCTTTCCTTTGGCATATCTGTAGGAGCATTTCCTTTCACATATGTCTGATTTATTGAAACTGCTAAACGCTAATGTGGAAATTGTACTTTTAAAGTTTTTTTTCAGTTGGTCAACAGTGGACAATTGTCGACAATAAGTGCCCGTCATTTCTGATGCAACACACTGATGAGGATCAGCAGCATTAAAAACATCCTGGTCAGAACTGCTTGATTTGCACTTTACCTCCTTAAATGGAAGACACAGTTATGTCCTCAGATAAATACCTTAAAAAAGATGATGGTCCTGCTGGGCTTGGAATCGTCTTCTTTCCCAGGCTGCAGATCAGCGGGGAGCCAGGTTGTTTAAAGCATTCCCAATGGGCATCGGTGAGTGAGGCGCCGCCAACATTACTGTCCCCCAACAACTTAGTCCTCATCAACTATTTAGATTTGCTCTTAACTGTCCTGGGAAAGCTAATGCTTAACCGCTGGTGAGCAGAAGAAGAAGAAACACTTGTCAAACTAATGGCCAGAAAATATTAAAATTTGATTCTTTGCAAAGCCAAACTTTAACCAGGTTATAATGCATACTGTGGAGGGAAGGTTAGTTTCCTTTGCAGGAAAAAGGAGGTAAAATGCAAGTATTTCTGATCTTAAGTGTGAAACCACCCTGTACTCTTGTTCTTTCACTATTCTTCATAGGTAAATCCCCTGATTCTGAGCTACCATGTTCCTTTCTTATCTACCAGTCAGTATCCCGCGATTGCACAGATACCTTTCCATCTTTCTGCACTCACCTAAACCTTTCCATCTTTCTCACACTCTTCCATGAGCCTGCTTTCCAACACCCTAACCAAACCAGCTCCTCCTCCTTCTCCTCAGTCATTTCCATCTCTGCTGCATCCCCACACTCCCACAAGCAACTCCATGAGGGGTCGCATGATGAATGAGCAGAAAGTCAGCAGGACTGCGTGTATGTGTGTTTGTGTGTGTGTGTGTGTGTGTGTGTAGGGGAAGTCTGCACGCACATGCATCTTTGTGTGTGTTGGTCGGAGAGTGATGACCACAACTGCCAGAGTGATCACAGTGGGATTCATTACAGCGACAGACAAGGCCGCCTCTAAAACACTGTGTGTGTGGGTGTGTGCATGTGTGTGTGTGTGTTTGGGCATGTACTGGAGTATGTGTGTGCATGTCTTGACAGGCCCTCCACTTAAATGCCGTCTGAGGATTACCCTGACTGGGATGGAATAAACAGTGCTTTGTGTGTGTGTGTGCATGTATTGGCGGGGTTTGATAAATTATTTACATCAGTGAGAAAGCAGCGTCGACACTGTTTATGCCCGCACCTGCTCTTCTCAGTGCTTAAAAGATGATTTATGTGTTATGGTCACATCGGATTTCTGCAACTATTGGTCTGCCGTCTTTTGGGACATAAGGCTGTGGTTACAAAGTGCCGCAGGCTCGTTTGGGACACAGCACAGTGAGAGAAGAGCAGCATCATATAACTGGACCAGGCAAACTCCTGTCCAGAGGGCTGTTACAGCAGTTTGTTTGCTCTTACACTCAAATGAGTTATGGACACACTAAGGGAGCGAAGGCTGGCAATGGTTGCCATGAATCTTGTAGTGTGAGGATAGGTTCTCTTGACTGAAAGTCTCTGCTAACAGTAAAGAGAAAATTCCAATGAAAATAACATTAAGAAGTTCCAAAAAGTCACAATACATCATTTAGGCTATGTTTTGTTCATTTAGATAATATTTAGAAAGTTAAAATTAAAATAAATGTAATTTTATTCTCCGGATGCATTTACAAGGTAACATGTTCACAATACTATGAGCCTAAGCAGTAACTAACATTGGACTAGAAAAAATAGGAAAAGTAAAAAAAATTTACATTTCTCACACAAGCAATCCCTGCACGTAACTGGTCTATTTATTGGCTTCCTTTAACCTTCCTTTTACTGCCCCATCACACCAGATGAAAGACCCAATTACAATGGTAAAACTGTACCAAAACATAGATAGTCCTGACAAACTCTTCACTGGTGTATCAACCAAAATACAAAATGAATGTGGTATACAAAATGAAAATCATACAGATCACCTTCTAAAAAACAAAATAGTGAAGTCACTTTTTCAATTTGTTTTGGTATTTCATTGTAAATTGTGATTTTATTCCATTACTCACACATTCCGTGCTACAAGTATGACTGTATCTTTAGAAAAAAAAAAAAACGAGCAAAAAAATGCCACATGTTGAGATTATTGCATAGATTTCCTGATAATTCAGCAACAACAAATCCTATGAGAGTGGGTCAAGAAAAATTCCATGGCAGATCAGAATGGCCATCCACATGTCTTGTTAAAGCTGCAGCAGGTAACTTTTGTTAAAATGTATTTTTTACATATTTTGTAAAACTGTCACTATGTCCTGACAGTAGAAAATGGACAGATAGTCTGTGCAGAAAAAATCAAGTTCCTCTGACTCCGCCCAGTGGTCCATTGATGTTTCGTACCAGTGAATGTGCCATAGATGTTTATCCGCAGTCATTGGTGGCCCGGCTTACTAGTCTGAACTAGTAAGCAATTCAGACTTATCCCTCTGATTACCAGCAGCATTTTAGACATGATTAATCTTTTCTTAGTAAATGGATATGTACCACAATCTTTTAAGGTAGCTGTAATTAAACTTCTACTTAAGAAACCTTCGCTTGATCGAGATGACTTAATAAATTACAGACCGATATCCAATCTTCCATTCTTATCTAAAATTCTTGAGAAAATAGTTGCTAATCAAATATGTGAGCATTTACACAGCAATGACCTGTTTGAAGAGTTTCAGTCAGGCTTCCGAGCCCATCATAGCACTGAAACAGCTCTGCTGAAAGTCACTAATGATATTCTTCTAGCCTCAGATAATGGACTTGTGTCTGTACTTGTCCTGTTAGATCTCAGTGCTGCATTAGATACAGTCGATCACAATATTCTCTTAAAAAGGCTGGAATATGCTGTAGGGATCAGAGGAACAGCGCTAGGCGGGTTTAAATCTTATTTGTCTGACAGATTCCAGTTTGTTCATGTAAATGATAAATCGTCTTTAAACTCCAGGGTTAGTTGTGGAGTACCCCGGGGTTAGTTCTTGGGGCAATTCTCTTTACTATATATATGCTTCCAATAGGTAAAATTATCATGCAGCATAGAATAAATTTTCACTGTTACGCTGATGATACTCAGCTTTACTTATCCATACATCCTGATGAGCCCAACCAGTTAGAAAGACTACAAGCATGTCTTGAAGACATAAAAACTTGGACGACTTTAAATTTTCTGCTTCTAAATTC
The DNA here is from genome assembly GCA_036173005.1 of Crenichthys baileyi. Taxonomy (NCBI): domain Eukaryota; kingdom Metazoa; phylum Chordata; class Actinopteri; order Cyprinodontiformes; family Goodeidae; genus Crenichthys; species Crenichthys baileyi. The sequence goes on along the minus strand of JAHHUM010001776.1, from coordinate 410,001 downwards.
AGACAAGACAGAAGTTGTCGTCTTTGGACCGGAGTCTTTAAAAAAGAAACTGCTTAGTCAATCACTTAACCTGGATGGCATTAAATTGACCTCCAGTAATAAATTAAAAAAAACCTTGGTGTTACTTTTGACCAGGACATGTCATTTAAATCCCATGTTAAACAGGTTTCTAGGATTTCCTTCTTTCACTTCCAGAACATTGCCAAAATTAGAAATATCCTATCCAGGAGTGACGCTGAAAAACTAGTCCATGCATTTTTTACTTCAAGGCTGGACTACTGTAATTCTTTACTATCAGGATGTCCACAAAATGCAGTTAAAAGCCTTCAGCTGATTCAAAATGCTGCAGCAAGAGTTCTGATGAAAATTAAAAAGAGAGATCATATTTCTCCTATTTTAGCTTCCCTTCATTGGCTCCCTGTTAAATCCAGAATAGAATTTAAAATTCTCCTCCTCACATATAAAGCCCTTAATGATTTAGCTCCATCATACATCAGAGATCTGATTGTTCCATATGTTCCTAACAGAGCACTTCGTTCTTCAGGACTGCAGGTTTACTGGTGATTCTAGAGTCTCTAGAAGTTAGAATGGGAGGCAGATCCTTTATTAGTTATCACTCCTCTCCTGTGGAACCAGCTCCCAGTTTTAGTCCGTGAGGCAGACACCCTGTCTACTTTTAAGGCTAGAACTTTCCTTAAAACTTTCCTTTTTGACAAAAAGCTTATAGTTAGAGTGGCTTAGGTTATCCTGAGCTATCTTCCTTATTTTAGCTGTCTTCTTCTCCCTGTTTGGATGGAGTAAGGGGGAGTCAGGTTTAGCCTAAACCTGCTCAGCTCAGCTATGGTTGAGGTGCAAACACACCCTCCATTTCTGCTACTGCACTTTGTATGACCCCCTCTCTTTTCCAATGGTTATGTCAATCTCTGACAGAGAGAGGTATCCTTCGTTTTTTTTTTTAGTATAACAATGGCCATCAGTTGGACTCTGATGGATCAAACTGTTACTTTTAAGGCTAGGTTTAAAACTTTCCTTTTTGATAAAGCTTATAGTTAGAGTGCTTTAGGTGATCCTGAGCTATCTGTAGTTATGCTGCTCTAGGCTTAGGCTGCTGGAGGACATAATGACCACTTTCTTTCTTCGCTACTTTCTCATCTACTCTTCATTTTTGTATTATTTGCTGTTATTTCAGCTTTTAACTTTGTTCTCTCTCTCTCTTCTTCTCTTCCTAGAAGCTACACCTGCCTGACTCTGTGTCCTGTAACACCTTTCTGGAGAGGGGAATCGTCCAAGCTTCTGCTCAACAACTTAATGCTCACCCTCTACCGATGATCCACATGGCCCCTTTCAGTGTTTAACCCCTTTCTCCTAGACATACTCTAACTGCTTGACTTTCTTAACCCTCTATGCTCCTCTCTGCCTGTCTAAAGTGTTTAACCCTTCTCTCTCAGAACTCAGAACTAGCTGACTTTCTCAGAGTTTATCTTACTATCTTTTGCTCTTAAAGTCTCTCTAGTTCAGACTCTAAACTTTTAAAAAAACTGCTAAAGAGTTTAATTTCTGTTTTTTCTTTCTAGTTTTGAGACTGAAAAACTTAAAGATCTACATCCATTAACATTTCTTTTCCTTCCCATAAAGTACTCTCTGGAAATCAGTGCTTTCTTTGTTCTCTTTGTGTCTCTCTCTCTGTTGGTCTCTAACCAGTCAGTCGGTCTGGCAGGCCACTCACACTGAGCCTCTTTTCTCTGCTGGAGTTTTTCTTCCTGTTAACTTTTTTTTTTCCTCTCCACTGTCGCTACATGCATGCTCAGTATGAGGATTGCTGCTGCAAAGTCAACGCAGTGTGACTCACACTCTCTACATGCTCATCTGAGGAGGAGTGAATGCTGCAAGTCACTGACTGGATGCAATTGCTTTCCTTTTCCTTAGAAAAACTTTTTTTTGATTGAATTAAATAATGAAAAATAACTTCAAATGAATCTGACTGCACTTCAATGATTTGATAATTGTAATGTATGTAAAAAAAACTTTTGTGAAGTGCCTTGAGACGACATGTGTGTTGTGAATTGGCCATTATAAAAATAATTGAATTGAAATTGAATTGAATAATAGCAAAAAACTTTTTCCAAACAGTTTAAAAACTGGAACTTTATCAGCAGAAATTTACTGTAACAGTTGCCAAAATTTTTTTAAAAACTAAATGCACTTTTCAGTAAATTTTAAGCCTCTGCTTTTTCTGAAATCTCAAATGCTCAGTTTCGATGGGATTTTTTTCACATTTGATTAAAAAAAGAATTTCAGTGAAAACATGACCATCTCATTTTCAAGGCATCTGCCAATTTCCTTCCAAAGCTAAATTTTAGCCAGCTTGTCATAATTGTTTTTTCTACTGTTTCTTTAAACCAAACTTAAATTTGATAATTAAGGAATGCCAGTTTCTTTTTGACTTGAATTTCAAACTCAGTTTCAACTTTTACTGAAATCTTTTGATTGAAACTGATTGACACAAGTTTGCTGACAGTACAAAGATTTCCAGCCATCTGAACCTGCAAGTTTTAAAATTTCCTAAAACCAAAACTGGTGGGCAATGAGCATAAAATTCACTAACATAGCTAATCAGGTGATGACTTTTTGTCAATTCACTTTCATTTTCATACATGAATTTGTTCACATACAACAGCCAATTTTCAATTTTTTGACCTTTCCAATTTTCAAAATTTCAAAACCATGTGTGATGATTTTTTCAAGTCCCATTGAAATCAAAATTTTATGGCATTTTTTAAAGTTTTTTCAAAAAAGTTTTACTTCAGATGGCTTTTACTCAAGCTTTATTCATTTTGCTTCCATTGAATGCATGGAGTTTTGACTTCAAATGGCCTGAATCCAGTGCACAGTCAAGTTTTGAATGAACTCCCTGCATTTCATTTTTGAAACCAGCTTTCAAATTCTAGCAGTTTGAACAAGGAATGAATGCTTAAACAGCTGAAATCCATAAAATTTTTCTATTCTATGTCATGTTTTCATACAAGTTTCACAGATTTGCCAAAACACTCAACTAAAAATTTTTTTTGACTTCAGTGCAGGATTTGAGCAAAATCTTTTGAGTTTTAATTGAACTGCATCAGTCAGTCATATCAAAATGGATTTTAATGAAGTCAAATGAAATACCACTTTTAAAATCAAGTTTTCCTGCATTTTTGACCTATCTGTTTGCAAAATGACTGATTCACTTTCATTTCAATCCAAAACAGTGAAGTTTCCAGTTTTATCATTTAAAACAAAAAATCCAAATTGAAGTTCACATGTGCTTTTTTATTTGGAAGGATGTGATTTTGGCATTCATGACAAGCCTGAAATTTTCAGTTTCTTACTTTCTTACATTTTTTTGACATTTTAGCTTTTTTCCAATTTTCCACTAATCATTTATTATGCAGTTTTACTTAAACATGCTGTAAAGTAAATGTCACCATAATTGACTCAAATTTCCAGAAATCACAAAAATAGATCAAAACAAATTCAATTCTACATTTAAACATCTTTTCATCACTTGCACATGATGATTTGAAATGGTCATCATGAATTTACAAACTTGCAGCAAGTGACTTCATTCAGGAGACTCAAAAAAAAATTCCCTGACCTGATTGATTCCTGTTCTGTTCATCAATTTGGCATCACAGGCAATCTGAAAACACATCTTGGACTTTAAAAAAAACTTTACAATATCACAGTTGGTAACAACATCCATAGAAATGCTGCTTTCAGTTACAATTTTGCAAAGAATTAATCAAATTTACAAGCTGACTCAAGTTGATCAGTCATCATTTGTGTTGCATCATCTCATTTCAATTAAAAGTTGAAAACAAAAAAACAAATGAAAAAACTTCACATTTGTGACATCAAAAAATTCAAAGTTTTCAGCATCCAACTTTCCTTTTAAGTTCAGAAATTGTCCATTGAACTTTTCATCTTGGTGTTTGTGACAGAACAGCCTTTCATTAACTGGAATTCACAAAAAAAGAAAAATTTTATTCAAATCTCTAAATTTTTTTTAAAAATAATTTTTAATTTAACAAATTTCTAAAATAATAAAAACTTTTTGAAGCTAACATTTTCAGCAGACAGGAATTTTTCACAAATTCAATTAAATCATTCCACAACAAAACTGTACTAGGAAACAAAAAACAGACATGCACTTAGTGTGGAGAGGAAAAACAGGAAGAAAACAGGAAGAAACCTCCAGCAGAACCAGGTCAGTGCCATCTGGCCACCTGCCACGACCGACTGGGGTTTAGAGAGAACAGAGCAGAGACACAAAGAGAACAAAGAAGCACTGATCCAGGAGTACTTATATGGGAAAGTAAAAATGTTAAATGTTAAGCTCCTTTATGTAGCTCCTTTTAAAGAAAGAAAGAACAGATAAACTCTGAGCCCAGTTTTCAAGTTAGAGTTGAAAGAGAGTCTGAGAGCACATAGAGTTAGTTACAGTACATAGAGTTAGTCACAGTCAAAAAGCTCAGTCAGGAGAGATGTCTAGAGAGAAACTTAAAACTGAAAGACAGGACAAAACATGTGGATCAGGGACAGGTGAGCATAAGGTGGTCAGCAGTAGTTGAGCATTAAGTTGTTGCCAGCAGAAGCTTGGAGAGTCTCCAGAAAGTGTAGACACAGAGTCAGGCCAGAGACAGAGCTCAGAGTCAGCCAGAAAGCTTCAAAGAAAAGAGAAAAAAAGAAAAAAGTTAAAAGCTGAAATAACAGCAAAAAAATGCAAAATTGTGAGAGTAGTGTGAGAAAGTAGCGAAGAGGGTGAAAGTGGTCATTATGTCCTCCAGCAGCCTAAGCCTATAGCAGCATAACTACAGAGATAGCTCAGGATAACCTAAGCCACTCTAACTATAAGCTTTATCAAAAAAAAAGTTTAAAGCCTAGTTTTAAGCCTACTTAAAAAAAGTAGACAGTTTGCCATCCTAAAAAGCCCACTAGAGCCCACTAAAATAAAACCACAACAAAACCCATTGGATTATACTAAAAAAAACCACTGATTGGGATACCTCTCTGTCTCTGTCAGATGACCATTATAACCAGGTAGAAAAATGGAGGGGGGTCATACAGGTAGCAGAAATGGAGGGTGTGTTTGCACCTCAACCATAACTGAGCCGGTTTAGGCTAAACCTGACTCCCCCTTACTCCATCCAAAAAAAGAAGAGAGAGCTAAAAATAAGAAGCTCCCTCAGATAACCTAAGCCACTCTAACTATAAGCTTTATCAAAAAAAAGGAAAGTTTTAAGCCTAGCCTTAAAAAAAGTAGACAGGGTGTCCGCCTCACGGACTAAAACTGGGAGCTGGTTCCACAGGAGAGGAGCCTGATAACTAAAGGATCTGCCTCCCATTCTACTTCTAGAGACTCTAGTAAAACCACCAGTAAACCTGCAGTCTGAGAACGAAGTGCTCTGTTAGGAACATATGGAACAATCAGATGGGGTGGGAAAAAAGGTGAACCAGCGACAGGGATAACCGCAACCTTGGAACGATTGTCAAGCAAAATCAAATTTGGGGGAGGTTCACAAGGAGTGGACTGAGGCTGGAGTCAATGCATTAAGATCCAGAGACAAATCCTTCACATGGGCTACAAATGTTGCATTCCTTCTATCAAGCCACTCCTGAAAAAGAACTGCCCTGTTGCTCAGTGGTCTAAAGCCCTCTTTTCATATTAAAATAAAGTTTGTAAATCAAGATCTCAGATTTTCGGGGAAGAGTGGAGAGGCACAGAATCCACGTTGCTTCAAATCCAGTGTGAAGTTTCCACAGTCAGTGATGATTGGGGTGCCATGCCATCTTCTGGTGTTGGTCCACTGTGTTTTCTGAAGTCTACAGTCACCACATCGACCTGCGAAGGAATGTTAGAGCACTTCATGCTTCCTCCTGCTGATGAGTTTTATGGAGATGGTTATTCAAATTACTAGGCACCTGCCCACACTGCTACCAAAGGTACCAAAAGTTGGTTCAATGACCACGGTGTTACTGTGCTTGATTGACCAGTCAACCGGCTTGACCTGAACCCCATAGAGAATCTATGGAGTACTGTCACTAGGAAGATGAGAGACACTTGACCCAACATTGAAGATGACCTGAAAGCTGCTATCAAAGCAACCTGGGCTTCTATTACACCTCAGCAGAACCACAGACTGATTGCCTCCATGCCACACCGCATTGATGCAGTAATTCATGCAAAAGGATACCAAACTGAGTAATGAGTGCATAGAAATGAACATACTTTTCAGAATCCTGACATTTCTGTTTAAAATAGCCTATTTTTTATTAATCATAAACAATGTTTACATTTTCAGACACTGAATTTTGGGTTTTCATTATCTGTAAGCCGTAATTAACAAAATTACAAGAAATAAAAGCTTGAAGTATTTCTCTCTCTTCTCAATGAGTGACAAATATATTGAAGTTTTTCACAATCTTCTAAACTTTTGAGACGTACCTGTATATCAGAGGCAGAGGGGAACTCCAACAAAACTTTGTCAAACACCCAGAGTCGGCATTGATTGTCTGGGTAAAAATCTGTACTTTGCAAATATTTAGTGGTACAATCTACATGGAATATTAGGTATTCCTCATTTTTATTTTATCTAACCGTAGCATTTTTAATAGCACCTGTAAAGGGTTGAAAAAGTGTGTGAGCAAGTTAGCCGACTTATCAAGCACAGTACCAAATAAAACCTTTACAGAAATGTAATTTAGCTTCCTTTGTGCCTGTTAAACAACTCACATGCTGCACAGTGGATTACATTACATAATTTAATTAATGCAATAAAGTGAGCACATGAAAAAACTGTATATGTGGACCTTTACAGGGAAAATGTCTACATGAGGTTTCGTTAGCAAAAAGAAACACATCCTGTAAGCAATGGGGACCCCGATTTGTTTGCAAAGACTTTGATGGTTGTATTCTGCTTATACATTGGTAGTTTGCAAGGATACCAGTTCAAATACAAGTACAATGTACAAATATATTCTTCCTATGTTAAATTAACACTGTTGGTAACAACATGATAAAAAATCCAACTATCCATAATACAAAATCGATTTCCCCCAAACAAAAGCTTAACGACTAAAGAGTATCATTAGAGATGCCCTGTTTAAAAAGCAAGTAATAACAAGGATGTCTAGTAACAATGTAATTACAAATATCTACAAAGGTATATGTGTTAAGAACATAATGGATTTCAGATTTTAAAAAATGGCCAAGATGAAAATTATGGAGAAGGACTATGAGATGTCTGAAATGTTGACTGTAGAAAGTAAGAAAGCTCTTCTGGTTATCCCAAGGTTGTATTTAGATAAAGGAACATTTCAGTTATGGATATCTGCAATACTACAATAAAATGATTGTTGCATGTATCAGTGTCATAATTATAATATAATTTTTCTTATCAAAGTGGGAGAGAAATTAACTCACAATAAGAGAAAATCCGGACTTTGTCTTTATAAGTTTTATTCAAAGGCATTTCTGCGTTTGAAGACCCTGTCACTGACGAATCAGTGAAACAGAGGCCCAGAATACAGTTTACAGACAGTATTTATAGCAGAATGAGGGTGTTGTGTCAACATCAAAGAGTTTAACTTTATGGCCCCTAAACCTTCCCAGGTCAGAGATAAGACAATCATGAATGAAGACCCCATCTGCCCCCCCTTATGAAGTGTTAACCATAATTCTTCAGCAAATGGCTAGAGAGGCCATCTACTCTAAATACCAGAACACTAATAAAAACACTGAGGTCAGAGAAGAGAGGTTAATGAAAGTTCACTGCGCTTTGGAATACTTTGTAGCACTAAATAGAAGAATTTCCATAACATATTTTACATATTTAAATTTTAATTATTTCTTGGGAGAACGGCATTTTCACAGAAGTAACACTTTTATTGTAATCTAAACCATGTGTAGATAAGAGTGTGATTTGATAATGGGGTACAACAGTCTGCCATATCCTTCTCTGAATTATTTTGACAGTAAAACTCCTGATGTAAAATGTTTTGAAAGCAGACATTTTCTATCTGTCGGGTTGCAGAAGCCAAAGTGAAGCTTTTAAACCTAAGAACACTGTACCACTCTACCTGTATAATAGACAGGGTGGTGGTAGAATCATGCTGAGGGTCTGTTTCAGTGCAAGTGGAATTGGTGTATTGCATAATGTGGGTGGATTGAAAGATGAAAGATTACCACCAAATTTCTCAAGTTCATCTCAAATCAACATTGACACATTTGACAGCACAATGACCCAAAACACATTGAACTGGTTTGTAAGACCTTTCAAGGCAAGAATTATCTCAAATCAAGGAGTGGTTTCTCTTTGACTTGTAGAAGGGAACTTTTACCCACTCTGCTTTGCAGGCACATGAGAAGCTTTTCATGCATAAGCCTGTTTAAGGCCTGGCCTTTGGCTAGGCTACTTTATTTACTTTTTTAGCTATTCGCAAGTGGTCATGCTGATGGAATTTGATTATCATCCTGCTGCATAAACCAAGTGTGCTGCAGCTCAACATCACATTGTCATTGTTTGTGACATCCTGGATAAGTCACCGATGCACTCTTGGAGTACTTTTGGTAGGCCAGCAACTGTTCAATGCTCATTTCATTTATGAATATTGGCTCTTACTATGGTTTACTGAAAACCCAGAACCTTCTGCTATGTCAATAACTTTGTTCCTGTTTTTTTCCATGATTTTCTTTAGATCAGGGCATGATGTGTTGCTTCTAGTGATCTTTTAGCCAACTTCATGTTGTCAGACAGGTTCAAAGTAAGTAAGTTACTGATCCTACAGATCTGTTGAACCAATAATTCAGTTAATCTGGGTTAATTCATGGCTTAAGGGAGACAATTACCTTTTCCTCACAGGGCAAGGTAGAAGTGGATAGCTTAATGAAGGAAATTATTTAAAAACTGCTTTTTGTGATTACTCGGGTTATTCTTGTCTGAAATTTAAAATTGTTTGATTCCAAACATTTAAGTATGACAAAAAAAAAGTAAAAACAGTAGACGTGTGTATGGGGAGTTGTCCACATCCTCTATCATTGAAGCCTTTTTACCCGTCTTGCCTCATAGTTTTAAATAAACTGCAGTTGGTGTTGATTACTTTGAATGCTCTATTTTCAAACTGTTGCCGCTTGGTGGGGCCAAAGTTCACATATGCTTCATCAGAAGCGGTGAGTTGTGGTGAGTGGATGTTAGATGTGCAGAGATACCAGTCCTGGGACAGGTTTGGCTTTCACAATCTCAGGCTCCAGTCATTTTGAGTCGCTTCTTTGCTTTTGATGTCAGACACTTCAGGCTGATTTCTACTTCCAGCTTCTTCACCATAAAAACAGAGGTTCAAAAATCAAGCAGAAATACTGCAAATTCAGCTGGTTAATACTCATAAGTATTTGTCTTCAAGTTCCGTTTCATTGTTGGATATTTTTTTTATCTCTTAATATTTCATGCCCAGCATACTTTTTCTGCTCTCTAAGAACAAGAAGCAGTCCTGGGGTCCAGAGGATTCCATAAGCCTGAAGATGGCAGGATTTTTTTTTTTGTCACATTTTCCCTTTTCTAATTCGTGGGCTAAAGCTTCACTCTAATTATGTCCCATGTGCCTACACACCACAGTCATTTTGCCATGTCACACAGGAAAGCATGAATTACTTTTTATAAAAAACTAACAATAACTCATCACTTTAGTAAAGTTGCAAGCAGCAGATTTGTCACATGATAAGTTGCATTGCTTCAGCGTAGGTGATCTGCTTTAAAAGATCACAATGTTAAAGTTTTAAGAGGATCTTCACTTCATTTCACCTCACTTCCCATACCAACCATGAGTTTTAAGCCATTAAGAAGCTACACATCTAAATGAAGGTGATGACCTGTGGTTCCCGGAGGAGAACATTTCTCAGTAACTAACAAGTCTATAGTGGAACATCTGAAAGTTTAACAAGATAAGATAAGACTACTTCATCATCCTGTCCCAATTTGGTGTTTTCCTCTCAGTGACGTGTCTGTGACCACAGTGTCAATGTGACGCCGATATAACCAACAGTATTGAGACTATGCAGGAGATTTGAACTCTTCTGCTGAACCTCACAGAGCTGACTCGACGGCTTCTCCAGAGACAAAGACATGAGGACCTTTACCATTAGCTGTTCTGCACTTATGACTGTGATGATGGTTGCGGTGTTGTGTTCAGCATCGGTCCACAACTGTACGAACAGAACTTTGTGTGACCAACTGCTGAGGAGTATTGGGGCAGAGGCTGAGAATCTGACAAAGCTGGTAAGAGAACTGCAAACTGCATACATTCAGATGACCTCCCCCTCACCTCAGTCTGCTTAACAACAAACCAACATCTTTTTTTTATTTTAGCATCTGCATGAACAGGTGCCAAAGCTATCAAATGGAAAATGTCAGGTATGCTGGAAATGTTACATTTCTTCATAGTGGTGAAGTTTTACAATGATTGTTGGCATCTTTGAACTTAAGTCATTCAGACCTGAGAAAGCATCCAGATTCATGCTAAAAAAGGTTAATTCGCTTTAAATTCCAGAGTTTTCACAAACGTTTAAATTTAACACATAATGACATGCTGGAATCTGTGTTTTGATTTTTACATTTTAGTTTGGCACTAAACCAAGTCCTTTTCCTTTGTTCTGAATAAGTTGGGAGATATAAAGTTTATAATTGATTCTCTAAGTGTGAACTGCCTTTGAAGGGATTTTTATTCTTTATAGAGGGACTTCTTCTGTTTGGCAGAGAAGGTTCTGGACAACATTACCCATTACATTCATCCGAGACATGTCAGAAACACAATGCCAATGAGGATTCATGCAAAGGACAAGTTGGAAACACTAAAGAGGCTCCTGCACCAATACAACAAGCAGGTACAGAAGAGTTTCTATGCACTCTAAACCAAATCCATCACACAATCTAGACTTGAAGTAAATCTGTAAAACATCTGCTGAAGTGAATATTACGACTTTTTACCCTAAAATAGTTGTTTGTATTCATTCCAGTTTGAGTTAAACTGGATGTTTTTTGAGAAGCTGAATTTCTTTTGTCTAAATGATTTTGTTTCAGACCAAGATCAACTGCCACCTGAACAAGACTGGTTCCTTTTCACTAACGACATTTTTTAAAAGAGTGGAGACATGTGCGGATCTTGCCTACAATCACACCAGATGAAGGGACCCCTGTCTAAATGTTATTTATTGTATTTATTTTATAAAATAAATCTATTTATACCACTTTGCAATTTTTAGCTTTCCATTTTTTGTGTTTTTATACAGGAATAAATCAAAATGTATATGTGAAAGTTGTTATGCAAGCCTTTTTATTTTTAGATTATGCCAGCCTTGCCTCTATAAGTTAACATGCATCATTTATGTAAATGTTGTATCTGTTTTCATGGGGAAGCTGTGCGCTATCCCAGCACACAGCTTTGTTAGCATTAAACAACAAGAATCTGAGACAGAATTAATAATTTATTAAATAAAATCCAGATGTTTGTTGGTGTAAACATTTCACATATACGAAGATAAAAAAAGAAACATTACTTTTACATCCACTACAGAACAGAACATTTAAAGAAATCATTATACAACTGCATAATGCATTACAGATACATACATCTATGGGGCATCACAAGTGTTAGAAATAAAATGTTGACTAAAGAGTAGGAAATGGTGCAGACATAAGAGCTAAATGGCATGCATGCCCTTAAGAAGATAAGAACGTTTTAACGCACTTCAGTTTGCTTGATTCTACAGTACAATAATTTGGGTTTAATTGGATCCCAGTTACAATGTATTCAGTTGTCCGTTAAATGTAAATCTGTTCATTTATAAGCAAAACAGCGAGAGATAAATGTTTGTTAGTAGGACACATTTTAGCAGTTCGTAGGCCAGCAACGCAATTTCATTTTACACAATAAGACTTCACTGCCTTGCAAAAGTCTTCATACCCCTTGCATCATTTCTCATTTTTATCACAATGCAACCAAATCTTCAATGCGTTTTATTTTTGTGATCGACCAACAGAAAGTGTAAGGAAAATGATACAAGGTTTCTAGGGCTGTAAAAACTCAATCTGAAAGGTGTGGTGTGCATTTCTATTCAGCGCATTACCCCTAAATAACATCCAATGCCATCAATTTCAGAATTCATCTCGGTATAGAGTAGAACCAGTGTGTGATTTAATCCCTGTATAAATCCAGCTGTTCTGCGAAGGCCTCGGAGGTTTGATGAAGAACATTAGAGAATGAACAGAATCGTGAAGACCAAGGAACACAGCACACAGAGTTGAGTTGTGCAAAAGTTTAAAGCAAGGTAAGGGTATAAAAATATCACAGACTTTAGACATCTTAATGAACACGGTTCTACTTATAATCTCAAAATAGAAAAAGCGTGGCACAACTGCAAACCTGCAGGTCAGGCTGGGAGAGTATTAACCAGAGGACCAGTAAGAAGTCCAAAGGCAACTCTGGAGGAGGTGCAGAGATCAACAGCTCAGGTGGGACAAACTGACGACAGGACTCGCATACTTCACACAATGAGCTGCAAGAAGAAAACCACTGCTGAATTCAAGCCCTGTTGGCTTCAGGCCAACATGGAAATTAGTATTTTATATGAAAAACTAACACTGCACTTGTCTGTCCATGCATGGAGCTGAATACAAATGCACATCACAATTTCAGAGTTCCATTTATGAAGAATGTTGAAACCAGTGCATCATTTCCATTACACTTCCCAATTATGCACTAGACTGAAAAAGTTGTAGTGGGCTGATTAGCTGCAACCAGATTGTCTGTTATTGTTAAACGTTTGCAAATTAAATCTTTCTGGCTCTACAGTACAGAAATTAAGTCCTATTTTTAAGTGGTTGTTTTCCTGATAAAGGTCTCGCTTGATCGCATAAAAATTCAGCATCTATACAGCGTGCGCTCAAAATCTATTACTGTTCAACCATAGGCAGGACTACATACTTGTTTTATGTTACATCCAAGCTGAAGTAAAGGTAAAGCTGCAGTGAAATGTAGACCTCCACATCCTCACTGCAGAAGGGAATCGATCACTGTGTCTGGTTTTGCAGATCTTTTCCTGTAGGGAGATGGGTGCATGATTAGGCTTATGCTTATCAACATCTTTAAATTTCCTGATTTCTGAGAACAACGTCGTATCACCATATCAGCCATTTCAATCAGGCTTCTCAACAAACACTTACAAAGGGTCATGAGCAGTCCTGAAAAATATTTACCACAAACATACAGGGGTTGGACAATGAAACTGAAACACCTGTCATTTTAGTGTGGGAGGTTTCATGGCTAAATTGGACCAGCCTGGTAGCCAGTCTTCATTGATTGCACATTGCACCAGTAAGAGCAGAGTGTGAAGGTTCAATTAGCAGGGTAAGAGCACAGTTTTGCTCAAAATATTGAAATGCACACAACATTATAGGTGACATACCAGAGTTCAAAAGAGGACAAATTGTTGGTGCACGTCTTGCTGGCGCATCTGTGACCAAGACAGCAAGTCTTTGTGATGTATCAAGAGCCACGGTATCCAGGGTAATGTCAGCATACCACCAAGAAGGACGAACCACATCCAACAGGATTAACTGTGGACGCAAGAGGACGCTGTCTGAAAGGGATGTTCGGGTGCTACCCCGGATTGTATCCAAAAAACATAAAACCACGGCTGCCCAAATCACGGCAGAATTAAATGTGCACCTCAACTCTCCTGTTTCCACCAGAACTGCCCGTCGGGAGCTCCACAGGGTCAATATACACGGCCGGGCTGCTATAGCCAAACCTTTGGTCACTCATGCCAATGCCAAACGTCGGTTTCAATGGTTCAAGGAGCGCAAATCTTGGGCTGTGGACAATGTGAAACATGTATTGTTCTCTGATGAGTCCACCTTTACTGTTTTCCCCACATCCGAGAGAGTTACGGTGTGGAGAAGCCCCAAAGAAGCGTACCACCCAGACTGTTGCATGCCCAGAGTGAAGCATGGGGGTGGATCAGTGATGGTCTGGGCTGCCATATCATGGCATTCCCTTGGCCCAATACTTGTGCTAGATGGGCATGTCACTGCCAAGGACTACCGAACCATTCTTGAGGACCATGTGCATCCAATGGTTCAAACATTGTATCCTGAAGGAGGTGCCGTGTATCAGGATGACGATGCACCAATACACACAGCAAGACTGGTGAAAGATTGGTTTGATGAACATGAAAGTGAAGTTGAACATCTCCCATGGCCTGCACAGTCACCAGATCTAAATATTATTGAGCCACTTTGGGGTGTTTTTAAGGAGCGAGTCAGGAAACGTTTTCCTCCACCAGTATCACGTAGTGACCTGGCCACTATCCTGCAAGAAGAATGGCTTAAAAAGCCTCTGACCACTGTGCAGGACTTGTATATGTCATTCCCAAGAAGAATTGATGCTGTACTGGCCGCAAAAGGAGGCCCTACACCATACTAATAAATTATTGTGGTCTAAAACCAGGTGTTTCAGTTTCATTGTCCAACCCCTGTAGCTCATCGATTGCTTACACAGAGCATTATTATGCAGCTGCATCTAACAGCACAGAACAAAAAAAGGTGATAATTAGCTGAATAAAATACGACTACAGGTGGGGCATCATCAGTAATAATAATATTTGGCAGAGCTTTGTTTTGCTTTTTAGAAATATAACAAAGGAATGCACTTTGTTTGGGCAAACAGAAAATTCTGTAAAATGGTGTGAACAAACCACAGCAAACACAAAGTTAAAGACTGGTACAATGATTAGTAAATTCTGGTAACTGCACTCAGTCCTGATGCAACATATGCATGCAGTAATGTTTTATCAGATCTGATGCGTCGTGTCAGTTTCAAGAAACAACCAGTAAATCACTAAATTATTCAGCTGATCAATCAATCGATCAAGTCAGTAAATGCTTAACCACAACCCAAGCCAAAGTTTAAACCACTCTTGCTGGTTTTATTTTATAAATCTACTTTTTTCATTATGTACACACTGAAGATTTTATTCAACGGTTTTGAACTTATGTGGTTCTCAGATTAATAATAGGTTAAGGATTGAATAGGTTTGGCCTCAGCATCAGTTGAAAAGGTCAATACAAATACATTCAGCGTTTTGAGATAAGAATAAGCCAAGAAAAAGAAAAAAAGATGCTCCAGCACGATAACAAACGTCGAGCTCTAACTCTAAATGATGTCAGGAGATTTCAAAAAATCTTGATGTTTTGAGTCAGTTTTTAATTTGTTACTTTTTTGTGTGCATTTTTTTAGTTCAGAGGTAAAAACACACTTGATTAGTTATTTTTATTTTTGTTTCTACAGCACAAGTTATTTCTGGATTTTTGTCAATCATCACACTAAGAGTGAACAACATGTATTTTCCAACAATAAGACATGTAGTAGCATTTCAAACATGCAGTCGGTTTGGCAGAAAACGTACCTTCGGCCGGTTTTCGGTCTCCCACTTTTGGTGCTTTTTGAGGTTTTGGGCCTCTCTAGCTTCATCAGTGACTGCCGCATGCTCTCCTCTGTATATGCTAGATACACGTGGGACAGATCTACCTCAAATGGCTAAAGGTGGTGGAAAAACAAGAAAAAGGGTCAATATTGCACTTACATCCGCAAGATCAGTCATGGGAGACAAACGTCTGAAACTCACATCTTTTTCTTTCTTGTCTGGAGCAGGGGTTTGTTTTCTCATATTGTTTCCAGTGTAAGCCACACATTTCTGAATAAAAAAACAACATTGCATACTCTCAATCAAGTCTTTAACACACAGCCTGACCCTTAGTGAACTAATTTTAATCTTACTGCACAACTAAACAAGCAAAACTCACCAGCTGCCATTCTCCAATGTCTTCATTCCAGTGGACGTAATTTTCTATCATCTCCTACAAAGAAAATATCATTTTAGAACAGCAGGAACAAGGGCAGGCTTTCACTGCACCTAAAAGGCCACAGTCTGCACAGCATCCTTTCTGAATTTTTGATAGTTTTAAACTTTTTAACTATCATCAAAGCTGCTTTGATTCAAACCCACTGTGCATGAAGAGAGTCCCCTAGCTGCACCCTGCAGGGGGTTTTCACGTGTGTGAGTGCTTGCATATGTCAGTCATGTCTGACTTCGGCTGTTGGCTGTGATTAAAACGAGTTCTAATCACACTTTTTCATTTGGAGCTGCACTCATTTGTTTTCTGGTCTCATCATATTTGACATTCAGAAGACCCAAGCTTGTATATTTGTAAATATTTAAACAATAAGATTCCACTTCTATTTCTGGCTGTCGGTGGGAGTTTGTACATGTATATTTCGTACCTTAAAGGGCCAGAGTTTGGTTTACATTTTATTTAGTGTTTTGCAAACATTTCAAAGTTAAAAGGACTTGAATAAAAAAAAAAAAAAAACATTTTCACAGTACTTATAATACAATATCCCAAAAAACACAGACCTGGTACTCCTGGGGAATAAAGTTGTCTATAATGAGCATCTGGAGCCTCAGTTCTCGACTCAGCTGGCGAATGTTTTCCAGGAGGCCCTCGATCTCTCTGTTGTGCTCTTGTTGCAGATCTGCCATCTGATAAATACACCAGAAAATAAAAATAAGACATATTCCTTCATCTCTGACAGAGTAAAACAAACTAGATCAATGGATAGACTCTGCTAAATGAATTACTGTATTTTATATGCTATATTTATTTAGGTATTTATGCAAAGAACGTTTTACAAGGAACATTCTTATGATTTAGTAAGACAGACTTTTTTTTTAATTATGAGATTCCCAATAAATAAATAGAAATAATTTAAAAAAAATTACCTTTAAGATTTCATACAACTGTTGTTCACATTGATGTGCTTCAAGTACAGAAGAGCTCAGGGGGCATAAGGTTTGAATAATACAACCTATTCCACAGTAAACTGGTGTAGGGGTAAAAAAATTTAAATTAAGGTGCTGTATGACTGAAATATTAGAAAACTGAAAAAAAACCCAGCAAATTCCACAACTCTGTCCTGTTCAGAGAAGCTACAAACCTCCTAAAATTAGAGGCCAGTCGATACTTTGGCCCAACAGCTGTCTTTATTTTTTAAAATCTCACATTATTTCATAGCCAACCCAAGAGAACAGTCAGTGGAGCACCTCTGTGTGCTGCTGGTGTAATAGTGAGACTTCAATCAGCTGTAGCTTTGTGAACAAAGCTTTTGAAGCGTCTCAGATCAAGATATCTCT
Organism: Crenichthys baileyi; assembly: GCA_036173005.1. NCBI lineage: Eukaryota > Metazoa > Chordata > Actinopteri > Cyprinodontiformes > Goodeidae > Crenichthys > Crenichthys baileyi. The sequence goes on along the minus strand of JAHHUM010001776.1, from coordinate 392,720 downwards.
GTTATCTGTACTTGGGAATCTTGCTACTTCAGAGGCTAACCGAGAGACAGAGGAATTTAGTAAGCATGATAAATGTAAACCACCTGAAACATGTCCACCACCAGGTCGCAAGTGGCACAAAAAGGGAGAAAAAAGCTGCAGCTCCTCCAAGCTCATACCAGCCTACGAGTACAAAAGGGTTTTATTCGCCAAATAGAATGAAAATAAATTTTTAAATACTGGCGATAGAAAAACCCCAAACTGACTGACCTCCAAAGTGTAGATTAACCAAGGAAAGGGCCGTGCATGACCTAAAGGTTAATGTCACACGTATAATTCCTCTAAGTGATACTTAGAGTATCATGAAGTCCCACTACCTGCCTGCGTCCCACTACTAAATGGGAGGCAGGCAATTCCAGCACCAACACTTAATTTCACACACACAAATCATTTTTATTCGTTAAGCTTACTTCTGATTTGGCAGCCATTAGCATGGTCCATACTTTCTTCAGCTTTTTGGTCTTTCCTTGAGCCTCCTCCTGCAGACTTGTGTACTTTTCCTCTATATCTAAACGTTCTTGCTGTTTATGGAGGGAGGAGGGCATTTTGTTAGACAGAAACATAAAGTATAACATAGAATACGTTTTGGTACATACATATAGTAAAATATAAGACAAAAAAAAAAACCAGGATACTACCAACACAGATTAATGAGTAAATTAAGGAGGTTAGAATCGGAGTCTAAGAGGTAACCTTATTTACAACCACAATGATGCAGCTTTTTCAGTTTGCAGTAAGCTTTGCGGTCTCATATCCTGTATTGTTTGCACTTGGTAGCACACAGCAGATTTTAGGTAAAAGTTGCATGAATTTTATTAGTTAGGTTACCTGTTTGCCATAAGATATAAAAACGGATCATTTTGATATTAAATAAATATAGCTTTAAGAATTACCTCCATGATAATTGGGACCAGTATGAGGTAACAGGTTTTCATTTCTGATCGCTCCATCAGGCTAGAAGCTGCGTGCCACCAATTATTCATACATGCCATAATTTTATCCGATAAAGAGAAACTGAAACATAACATAAGCAGTTATCTACCAATCAACATGTGTTGTTACCAGCTAGCTGGATTGTTGCAGATCACATCTATATACCTCTTTCTCTTCCAGCTCTTTACGTAGCTGTTCTGCTCTTTTGCGGCGTTCCTCAAGCTCATTGTTTGACTCCTCCAGAAGCCTCTCCTGCTCCTCAGCCTTGGCAAGGAGGTCCACTCCACCTACGATCACCTTCTTCTCTAATGCTGACAACTTCTCTAGCAGGAGGTGATGCTCCTGTCTAAAAAAAAAAGCTTCACTTGGCATGTCCACATTTGATCTCAATAACCATGTATGGTTGTTAATAGTTATCTGACATGTATTTTTTCCATGACTCACTGGGCTTTTAGAAGATCCTTCTCCCTCTTCTCCAACTCTGCTCTTGCCTTGTTCCTCTCCTCCTCCTCCATGTCCAGCTTGGCCTCCAGGGCCTGTCTTTCCTCTTCGATCTTTGCCTGCATCTCCACCATCTTGTCAGGAGAAACCTTCTTTCTCCCTAATAAGAGAAGAGAAAATATGATCATCTAGTGTCTGTCAGCGTTTTTTTGGAAGCCTTATTGCTATTAAATCAGCTCCAGGTAAATACATAACTGTCAAGACTTTTAAGGGAATGACAATACAACAAGAGTAAATTCTTGCGGTAATAAAGTGTGTGTCTAAGAGAAACTAGACAGGGCCTTGCAAGATTAATCCTAACTTTTAAACTGTTGTCATTTTACAACCACAAACCTACATGTATTTTATCATTGAAATTTTCCATGATAGACACAAAGGGCCTGATCTTCAAAAGGTTTGTGTGTACGAAGCCACACGAAAACCTTTTGGTGTCCGCAAAGCTGATCAACAAACAAGGCGCTAATCGCATTGCGTGTATTAAATCAGCGGAACAGCAGGCGCAAACTTTTTAACGCGTTTGCTTTCCTAATTATGCAATACATATGATAATGACCCAAATGTGCAAATTTATGGTAGGGAGACATGCAAATGTATGTCTTACCACTTGTAATGCAATTTATCAAACCTGAAACGGATTATGGTGCTGTTTTTGCGTCTAGATTTACCATGTTTGCAATGCATGTACAAACTGGGATGCAAAAATGTCTGCTGACACTGTGGCCAGAAGGAGGTTTAGATAGAATGTAAGATGACAGGGAGAAAGAATCTTCTGTACATGGGTCGACAGATTTGGGTTGTTATAAAACAATAAAGATACATGAGAAAGGAGGATTCTATATTGGATTATCCAATAGATTTGGAGCCAGTCACAAACAGAAGCCATGACATTTCTCCTATCTTAAAACTCCTTGCAAAACTTTTTTCTTGAGTCTGGATCCTTCCAGCACAGCATCGCTGTCAGTGAGATCATCTGCTGCTGAAGCACAAACCTGATCATGGCGAAGTGTGCACGTAAGTCATCATCCACCAGAGAAGCACACAGCCTCTGTAGCTATAATCACACATCACGCAAAGGACCCACTGTGCTTTGATGTTGATAATATAAATAATAGGAATAAAATAAAGGCAGATTAAATCCTTCATTTGCAAACTGGATGCTGCAATCACTGTTTAGGCAGGTGAAAAATCACTGTTTTAAGGCAGCTTTTCCATGTGGTGACAAAGACGGTGTATGCTTTAACCTTGTCACTAAACAAAACACATTGCATCATTGACAGTAACATTGCGTCATTGCAGAGCAATCGGAGCTGGATCAGTTTGATTACGTTGTTTAAATGTGAACATATGCCAGGAAAGGGTTTTGTTAATACAGTAAAACATGATTTCGTAGCACCAAACAAAGACGGAAACAATCAAACACATTGTATATCGTTAAAATATTGGCAAAACAAACAAAACTAATTCAGTACAATCATTGGAAACTAATTTATTTTTACGTACATAAATGCTTGATTGAAATTCTTCGCAAGTTAAGTGATGTTATGTGTTAAAATTAGCAAAGCTATAACATACAGATTGCAAATACTTACAACAAACTATTTTTATGTTGCTAATATTACATATAGGCTTAAATATTGTGTCATACATACAAAAAAAAAAAACCCCGGTGAGTTTAAAAGATCAAGGGAGGCAAACATCTAATAAATTCTTTGACAGACATATTTGTCCTTTTTATTGTTAATATTGATTTGCCAATTCCTAAGCTGCAACCGTTGCGAGTTACGTTCAGCAACACAGTTAACAAGCGGTGCGCGCTCCTGTGGTGCAGACACACACCGATGGGGGAGGGCGCGCCACTCTGGACACAGCTCTGTCCTCCTGCGCATTAGCCTGCAATCAAATATTTTTATTAACAGCAAAGCAGGGTGCAGTCTTTCCCTCACTAGGTCCGTCCGGACCACGAACATAAAGCATCTGCTCACAGAACAACTTCAAAGTCAGCCTTCTGCATGCGGAATTATGCACTCAGAGGTGGCCCGCAACAAATTAACAGAGAGGAGAAATAATCTCGTCAAGGCAGAGGCTGTATTGTGAGAGTAACATTATGCATAATTTTCAGAATTTCTCACAAAAGAAGTGTGGTGTGCATTTTCCATCCAGCGTTTCTGAGTCAATACTTTGTAGCACCACCTTTCACTGCAATTACAGCTCAAAGTCTTTTGTCTCATCCAGCTTTGCACATTGAGACACTGGAATCTTTTTGTTGTTTATTCTTCTTTGCCAAATAGCTCAAGGTCACTCAAACTAGATTAAGAAAGTTTGAAAACATACATCATCTTGCGAGAGATTCTCTGGATTTAGGTCTTGACTTTGACTGGGCCATTCTAACACATGAATATGATTTGATCTAAATCACTCCATTGTAGTTCTGGTGCTATGTTTAGGATGGTTGTCTTTAGTTATTTTGTTGTACCCCAGGTATGAAGCATTTGTTGTAAAACAATAGCAATTAAACATGAAAATACAACAAAACTGCATCTGCACCTAAAACATAATCATCCGATACAGTTTTCCCAGCTGGGAAAACAAAAAACAAAATACAACAAGGCCATGTCTGACTTCCAGAAAGTACACAATCAGTGGAACGTTTAACCAACAAACGAAAAACAGAAGGGCAGTGCAAATGGCACGCACTTACAGACATGCAGTTCACTTAACCTCTAAAGAGATGCTCGAAAAATGTTGCAAACGTTTGACACTCAGTACGAATTGCCTGGGAAAACATGCCCGTCACAAATGGCCCTTCCACAACTACAACAGCACGACAAACGACATACTTAAGGAGATAATAGTTCCCATTTTACTCTGCCACTACGGATATGTGGTCAGGTTCAAATATGACCCCTTATACTAGCTTGACCATACACTACATTACAGCTGACTGGACCCTGCAGTCCAAGTGTTTAGAGAGCAGATATGTCCCAGATAACCATACTGCAAACACCGTTGGAGAAAACCTGAAGTCTGCTTTAACACACTGGGGACTGGATAAACACAAACTAGTCTGCATCACTACAGACATGGTGCTAACATTGTTGATGCAATAAGGAATCTCGGCTGGCCATGGCTCAATTGCTTTAGCTACAAGCTCCACCTTACTTTCTCATACCAGACCCTGATGACACTGCACTGACAGCCAGTATTAAACAAAACAGGTGCAGGATACTGACTGAAAAATACATCTCATCTGCAATCTAAGTCCTCCTGAGAAAGGCCACCATCATGGATCCAAGGTATCGTAATGGAGGAAGCAGGGGCATTGGATGATGTCAAACATCAGCCTGTGCAAGAGCTACTAGACCTAAAAAGGCAAATGGTGAGAGCTGCAGCAAAGCTGCTGGAGGAAACGAGAATGAACCTACTGCTGCCACATGCACCAAGAAGAAGAGGCTGAGTAACCTTCATCAAAACAGAAGAGTTCATTTGACAAGCCAGGTCCAGGCTACATTTCCAAAAAGGGTGCAGGCTGATGCAGAGCTGACCAAGTTCCTTCAGGAAGGTGCACTTGATGTATCTCCTGATCCCTTGATGTGACGGCGTGACAGTCAAAGAAGATATCCTTTGGCAAACTTGGCTCAAATATTAAAGTGCATTTGTGCAACAAGCACCAGTTCGGAGAGAATGTTTAGCACAGATGGCAATATTGCTACTCCTGAGATCCTGTCTTAAGCCACACAAAGTCCACATGTTGGTATTTCTAAACTAAAATACCTAAGGATTTGAATATGGCCTGCTGAGGCATCTGCTCTAATTGAAATGGAGTGCTTTTGCTGCTAGTTTGCACATTTGTTAATTAAACTAATCGTTTTGCTTGTTTTCTCTGTCATAGCCTAATGATTAATATTTTTTGAGGGGGCAATTTTGTTTCCAGTAACTTCACAATCTGTTTTATTTATTGTTTCGATTGTGTGTGGTTTTATTTCCATTTCATTGCTTTTGGATTTGTTTGTTTTTTTATTCAAGTGCGTTTGTTTGTTAACAGAGACTAAGAGAACATTTTGTTTATTATTTTATTTATCGTTTTTGGTTATTTTGAATTTTTAAAATGTCTTCCAGTTCCAGTGTTAAATGTTCTTTAGAGATTAAAGTTTATTGATCTTTAAGAGGATATACTTGCATTATTATGCCATTATCATTATATTAGTTGAACATGGTCTCCAAGTGACAATATTATGGTATATCGCAATAATTTCTGGGACAATTAATTGTCATGACAGGCCTGATTGACATGCAGAATTTGCATGTATGGCACTTAAAATATAACCTCCTGCTGAGTATTGCAGTCCTGCGCAACTGCAATACTGCCCACACATACAGGGGTTGGACAATGAAACTGAAACACCTGTCATTTTAGGGTGGGAGGTTTCATGGCTAAATTGGACCAGCCTGGTAGCCAGTCTTCATTGATTGCACATTGCACCAGTAAGAGCAGAGTGTGAAGGTTCAATTAGCAGGGTAAGAGCACAGTTTTGCTCAAAATATTGAAATGCACACAACATTATAGGTGACATACCAGAGCTCAAAAGAGGACAAATTGTTGGTGCACGTCTTGCTGGCGCATCTGTGACCAAGACAGCAAGTCTTTGTGATGTATCAAGAGCCACGGTATCCAGGGTTATGTCAGCAAACCACCAAGAAGGAAGAACCACATCCAACAGGATTAACTGTGGACGCAAGAGGAAGCTGTCTGAAAGGGATGTTCGGGTGCTAACCCGGATTGTATCCAAAAACATAAAACCACGGCAGAATTAAATGTGCACCTCAACTCTCCTGTTTCCACCAGAACTGTCCGTCGGAGCTCCACATGGTCAATATACACGGCCAGGCTGCTATAGCCAAACCTTGGGTCACTCATGCCAATGCCAAACGTCGGTTTCAATGGTGCAAGGAGCGCAAATGTTGGGCTGTGGACAATGTGAAACATGTATTGTTCTCTGATGAGTCCACCTTTACTGTTTTCCCCACATCCGGGAGAGTTACGGTGTGGAGAAGCCCCAAAGAAGAGTACCACCCAGACTGTTGCATGCCCAGAGTGAAGCATGGGGGTGGATCAGTGATGGTTTGGGCTGCCATATCATGGCATTCCCTTGGCCCAATACTTGTGCTGGATGGGCATGTCACTGCCAAGGACTACCGAACCATTCTTGAGGACCATGTGCATCCAATGGTTCAAACATTGTATCCTGAAGGTGGTGCCGTGTATCAGGATGACAATGCACCAATACACACAGCAAGACTGGTGAAAGATTGGTTTGATGAACATGAAAGTGAAGTTGAACATCTCCCATGGCCTGCACAGTCACCAGATCTAAATATTATTGAGCCACTTTGGGGTGTTTTGGAGGAGCGAGTCAGGAAACGTTTTCCTCCACCAGTATCACGTAGTGACCTGGCCACTATCCTGCAAGAAGAATGGCTTAAAATCCCTCTGACCACTGTGCAGGACTTGTATATGTCATTCCCAAGACGGATTGATGCTGTATTGGCCGCAAAAGGAGGCCCTACACCATACTAATAAATTATTGTGGTCTAAAACCAGGTGTTTCAGTTTCATTGTCCAACCCCTGTATATTGCAATGACAACTGTGATTCAATATATTGTGTAACTCGATTTTTCCTAATGTAAAATATAGTTTTTGTTCCACCTAAGTTATTCACTACTTCATGTTGGTCTATCACGTAAAATCTCAATAAACCACATCAAAGTTTGAGTTGCCATTGTGGCAAAAAATGTGTAACGCATTTTTTGCAAAGCATTGTATTAAATGAGTGGTTCAACACCATCAGTGATCATCATGAAGATGAAAATGAGAACCGTTCTTGGACGTCAGACAGAGACAGAAATGAGAACAGCAATCATCTGTTATACAGTAATTCTATCAGAGTTAGCTACGGCAGGAGGTAAAGCACTTTGATTTATAATGTCATTAGACATGTTTGCTACGAACCAAGTAGTTTTACCTTTTTAAACACTAACCTCTTTCTTCTTGAATTAACAGGTGTAAAGCAAGTCAAACAGGCATCATTTGCAAAAGGAGGACAGAGAGAGAGAAAAAAAAGCAATGTATTACAACGTGATTTAGGAAATCGTGTCTATGGGGAGGGAACCCAAAAAGTCAAGGATGGAAAGAAAAAAAAAGAAAAGAAAGGCAAAACCAAATTAATGCCCGTCAGGGGACGTGAGGCAAAGAGAAAAAGGATTTCACTTCACATAATGAAACAAGATAGGGGCGAACTGCGTCTTTGAGGTCAGAGGGAAATGATTTACTCAATGAAGCATGTCAGAGATGACTGTTGACAATCGAGACATAAAATGTTCATGCAGAGGCCTTTGTGATGTCAAGAGGGAGTAACTAGTTAGGTACCATGTGAAACAAAGTTCTGCTTCTGAGGAAGTATTCATTCTTAGAAAGACGTACTACGACTGAGCAGGCAAAACGGACAGAAATCTGCGTCACACCAAGAACCTGGGAAACACTTTAAATCTGTCGTAAAATGCAAGAACACTGTAGGGGAGCTGTGCTGTGAGAATACAGGAGTGATAAAGACAGGAGGAACACACACATTTTTACACATGTTCTTAACTCTGGACATAATTTTAAAAAATGTCCACCGACAAACTGCCAACAAAGGAAAGAAATTATTTTTATGATCAACACTCAAATGTTTTAGCTGCCCTACTCTTTAAGATGATATTTTTACATTCCTACACTTTTAATAACAGAAGAATTGTCCTCGAATGTCTGGGTTCAGGGCTGCCACCAACAACCATTTTTTTATTTATTCTATTCTATTATTCTATTAATTTTTTGATCAACGAATTAGGGCTGCAACTAACGATTATTTTTGCTAATCGATTAACCTTAATTTTTTTGATTTAATTGATTAATAAGTGGATAGCCAGATAGTTCTGGATGGAGCATATTTACAGACAAAGAAGGTTTTTCATCTTAAATGCAACATGTCTACATTTTTTGTGCAGGTTTGACCTAATTACTGCTCTGATTGAGTTGTTCTTTCAGCAAATGGCATGTTTTAGAGTCTGTATGTTCCAGTAAACGATTATTCGATTACTAAATTAGTTGATGATTATTTCAATAATCGATTTATCATGATTAATCTGATCAATTGTTTCAGTCCTACAACGGATTATTCCAACATAATTTCCACAAAAAATAAATGCATTAAACTTTTTAAATCATTATAATAGACTTGCACATTTATTGCAGTCAAAAATCTAAAACACCCTTTAAAGACTGAAACTGATGTATAAACCGCCAACCCCTGCATCAATCCCTTATTATGTATATGCTAAGAAATAAAGAACATGATCAGGTACTATATTTCATATTGCGAGTATTCAAAGTATCAAACATAATGAGTTTCAACTCAAAATTACAATTGGCCTGTATTTATTAAATGTATTATTTATAGGTTTCTGTGTTTTAAATTAGATATTAACAATATCTAGGGCTGCACGGTGGCGCAGTTGGTAGCACTGTTTGTTGCCTTGCAGCCAGAAGGTCCAGGGTTTGATTCCCGGCCGGCATGGAGTTCGCATGTTCTTCCCGTGTATGCGTGGGTTCTCACCGGGTACTCCGGCTTCCTCCCACAGTCCAAAGACATGCCTGTTAGGTTAATTGGTCACTCTAAATTGCCCTTAGGTGTATGAATGAGTGTGTGCTTGGTTGTTTGTGTGTTGCCCTGTGATGGACTGGCGACCTGTCCAGGGTGGACCCCGCCTCTCGCCCATAGACTGCTGGAGATAGGCACCAGCTCCCCCGCGACCCGCTATGGAATAAGCGGTAGAAAATGACTGACTGACTGACTGACATTATCTATGCAAATGGATGTGATTTTAAACAGGATGAGCTAAATCTGATTCGGCTGCACAACATCTGCACATTAACACACACAGCCACAAAGTTACCAACATGTGTGACTTCACAGAGCTCATTCAGCAGATTAGAATAAAACAAACATCCCAGCTGCTTTGTCTTTACTGTTGGCTCCTCAGTGGCCCCATTTGCCACCTCTTGAGCAGCTTATCCTGCATGGTGCTTGAGTTGATCTGATATGCAACACAACCCCACAGGGTTGTGTTGCATATCCCCTCCCCCTCCGTTTCTTATTGCGTAACCTAAGGAACGGCCGTGAAACAACTAAAACCGTAAAATATGAATTTGCAAAGGGCAGAGTAACCAGGCAGCTGCAGCATTCAGCAGTCAGTTTATCTGTGTGGGAACTCTTTGGGTTCCAAGCGACGGAAGCTGATTGAAAACAGAAATGTTTTGAATATACACTGCTCAAAAAAATAAAGGGAACACTTAAACAACACAACATAACTCATAGTAAATCAAACTTCTGTGAAATCAAACTGTGCACTTAGGAAGCAAGACTGATTGACATTGTGGAAGCATAAAGCTTTGTTAGATTAAAAGTGTTGTTATTGTTTTTGCCATTATAAGATGAATTCTGTGAATTCTTTGTTCTGTGCATGAGGAAATAGGCCTGTCTGGGAACAGATCAGATCTCTCCATCAGTACAGGTGATGAGAGGGAACCAAACTGACCTACAGAACGTTACCCTTCGTTTATGTGGAGGCTGGACCTGGGTTTTAGAAGAATGTTGTTTCTGAATGGAAAATGGTTTGACCATTTATTCTATGTCTTAAGAACCTTATGTATTTTTGTTATTTGCTGCAGCACAATCCTAATCTAAAAGATTTACATTGTTAAATTTGGTTTCAAAGTTTCATTTCTGCTGATAATTATTTTGTTTTCTGAGATTCCTATGTACTCGGGCTGGAGTTTGAGCACTATTGTGAAAGTCGTCATACCCCTTTTCACTTCATCATTGCATTGGACTATGATAAAGGAAGACGTTGAGGAAATACAGGAAAAAAGACACTAAGGACATACAGACAAGGTGATGCAACGATAGCCAATTTACATATGACACTTCTGTTCCGACTATGACCTGAACAAGGCCCCTGACGTCTAATGCTTGGATAACATGTATAATTTAGTAACTAAGAGGAGATATTAGTAAGGGTTTAACTGCCATTTTTGTTGAACAACGTTTTCTCCTGTTTCTGTTAATTTAGGAAGGTAAGATGAATGTATCTGGTTTCAATTTCTTCCAGCAGGTAAGTTTTATCCATAAAAGGCAGACTTTCTTTGGTTGTTATTTTGGCCTGTTTTGATACTAGATACATTAGTTGGTTTCATATTCTTTAATTGTTTAGAGTTTTGTATGGGTTAGAAGGGAATATGTGGAACAGTTAATCGGACATGAAAGTGGAAATAAACAGCAAACGGACTGTGGAGACATCAAGAATACAATCATATACGGACTATGGATGTTTAATTAGACATGTGGTACTTCAATGTCATGGCTTAGCAAGATACTGGTCAGTATTCTCTGTCTTCTCAGGATCATACCAATCCAGACACTGGCAGTACAAGTAACCTTTTTGGGCGTTGGACTTCAGAGACCTATGGACACATGAAGACTTTGTGGGACCCTGAACCAGGATAAATGTGATGGCAGAACAATAAAGTTGCAAAAAACTGATCTAGGAGATGTGGAATTGCTTGGAGTATGGAGTCCACATGAGGACGCAGCAAAGCACTTAATGGGTGTGTTATTCTATGTCATCCTATGTTATAATATGAATTTTCTATGTAGTTAGATTTGCTGTAGGAATGTTCTGAATCATGTTAATCCATTTATACTTGCAAGTTGTGATATTCAGCTCCAGAGGTTTGACATGACCAATGTTCTCAGTTACAAAGGTTTTGGTAATGATAGGAATGATTAAGCAGGACCTGATTGCCATGAAAGGTCCTTAAAATAGATGATGATATGTATTAGATTCAAAAGAGATCTCTTGTTCAGACTGGCCGAGAATGAGATTTCTCTATGGCCTCCAGACGTTTTTTCCTGCCTTTTTAGGACTTTTAGGTAGGTTTTTCGACTGGTAGGACCTAAGCTGACCTGAAGGTCCCCTTCATCAACACATAGTTTGTGAGTTTGACAGACAGGGATGTTTTTTTCATGGGTGAGTTGATGAGATGTGTTCCTGAAGGAGACTTTTGGGAAGAGCTACAGGGTAGCCGGATTTGGTCTCATTAGTGAATAGGTTTAGTTTATCATAGTCTAACACAATTAAAATAATGTGTGCATAGGAACTTTAAATAGGATCTTAATTAATTAGTTGAACCCGAAATTTCAGACCTAAATACGAGCAATCATTTAGGGTTGCTTAATTTTGTACATAATGTAATTTCCCTACGTTCCATAATTGTTCATATTTTTATTCATTTTACTCACTGGCATGAATATAAGACCTCTCTCAGCTGTTAATTAGCTTAAAACCTAATTAGGGGGGAATATGTGGAAGCATAAAGCTTTGTTTGTTAGATTAAAAGTGTTGTTACTGTTTTTGCCATTATAAGATGAATTCTGTGAATTCTTTGTTCTGTGCATAAGGAAATAGGCCTGTCTGGGAACAGATTACATTAGAGAAAAGTTATTGGCGTGAGAAATGATTGACGGGCTTGTTATTGCAGTTCAGCCAGGAAATCTCATGACTCCAGCCAGGTCACTGTGTAATCAATTCAGTTATTGTGTTTCAGCTGGGAAAGTTGTAATACCCCTAACTGCTGCCAGGTCACTCTGACATTAGAGTTTTGCATCCAGATAAGAGATGAAATTGTAAACTGTAACGTAGACTAGTTTTGATTTCATGCAGATGTTGGCCGGATCTGCGTTCCAGGAAACTGCTCTTGAGAATCAATGTGCGTAAGTGAAAGGGTACATCTGATTGGTCAAAATGTCTCACATACACAACAATGATATGACTGTTGTATATATATCTAGACTCATGAACGGGATTTTGGGATTCTTTGGGATTTTGTTGAAGATGTATTCAGAGATGTGTTCTGAATAAAAGGTCCCCCGCGTCGGCTCTTGAGAGGAAACCAGTTGTCTCTTCGTCATTTTTAAATTAGTAAACTTTCTTCTCCCACAACATGCTGTCGTGCAAATGGAATAGACAACAGGGGGAAATCTTTGGCGATTAGCAAGACACACTCAATAAAGGAGTGGTTCTGCAGGTGGGGACCACAGACCACTTCTCAGTACCTATGCTTTCTGGCAGATGTTTTGGTCACTTTTGAATGCTGGTGGTGCTTTCACACTCGTGGTAGCATGAGACGGACTCTACAACCCACACAAGTGGCTCAGGTAGTGCAGCTCATCCAGGATGGCACATCAATGCGAGCTGTGGCAAGAAGGTTTGCTGTGTCTGTCAGCGTAGTGTCCAGAGCCTGGAGGCGCTACCAGGAGACAGGCCAGTACACCAGGAGACGTGGAGGAGGCCGCAGGAGGGCAACAACCCAGCAGCAGGACCGCTACCTCTGCCTTTGTGCAAGGAGGAACAGGAGGAGCACTGCCAGAGCCCTGCAAAATGACCTCCAGCAGGCCACAAATGTGCATGTGTCTGCACAAACGGTTAGAAACCGACTCCATGAGGATGGTATGAGGGCCCGACGTCCACAAATGGGGGTTGTGCTCACAGCCCAACACCGTGCAGGACGCTTGGCATTTGCCAGAGAACACCAGGATTGGTAAATTCACCACTGGCGCCCTGAGCTCTTCACAGATGAAAGCAGGTTCACACTGAGCACATGTGACAGACGTGACAGAGTCTAGAGACACCGTAGAGAGCGATCTGCTGCCTGCAACATCCTTCAGCCTGACCGGTTTGGCAGTGGGTCAGTAATGGTGCGGGGTGGCCCTCCATGTGCTCGCCAGAGGTAGCCTGACTGCCATTAGGTACTGAGATGAAATCCTCAGACCCCTTGTGAGACCATATGCTGGTGCGGTTGGCCCTGGGTTCCTCCTAATGCAGGACAATGCTAGACCTCATGTGGCTGGAGTGTGTCAGCAGTTCCTGCAAGATGAAGACATTGAAGCTATGGACTGGCCCGCCCGTTCCCCAGACCTGAATCCGATTGAGCACATCTGGGACATCATGTCTCGCTCCATCCACCAACGTCACGTTGCACCACAGACTGTCCAGGAGTTGGTGGATGCTTTAGTCCAGGTCTGGGAGGAGATCCCTCAGGAGACCATCTGCCGTCTTATCAGGAGCACGTCCAGGCGTTGTAGGGAGGTCATACAGGCACGTGGAGGCCACACACAATACTGAGCCTCATTTTGACTTGTTTTAAGGACATTACATCAAAGTTGGATCAGCCTGTAGTGTGTTTTTCCACTTTAAATTTCCTGTGTGACTCAAATCCAGGCCTCCATTGGTTAATAAATTTGATTTCCATTGATGATTTTTGTGTGATTTTGTTGTCAGCACATTCAACTTTGTACAGAACAAAGTGTTCAATAAGAATATTTCATTCATTCAGATCTAGGATGTGTTATTTGAGTGTTCCCTTTATTTTATTGAGCAGTGTATTTTGCCAAAAGTTAAAATCAATATAAAGGATCTTTTTCAGTATCTGCAGTTTTTTTTTTGGCTGAAATAACATGATCTGATTTATTGTTAGTCATGACTATTTATTTTCCTATTTATCACATATATTTATTCATTTACTATTGGAATTTAGTTCAATTTTTCATATTTTATTCTATTTTGTCATCGATTTTCATTTTAGTATCTTGTTTCCCAGAGATTGTTAAAAAACAGTATATGGCTGAATTTATTTGTGTTTAAGTTTTTGTATAATATTTGATATCTCAATATTTTGTCAGTTACTTTAAGGGAAGATTCAACAAGAAACGATTTAACTAGATCTCTTTTCTGGGTAAGGTGGGGTTTTATTTTGTGTAATTGAAAAGGTTTTCAAGGAAATATTTGTAATAAGAAAACAAAAACCACATTTTTTTAGGTCAAATTAAACTTTTCGGAGTCGTCACCAGAAGCTTCTGTAATAACGTCTCCAAGGCTAACATATCCATAACAACCTTATCATTTGTAATTCTATTTAAAATGTCTTAACAGTTTGTGACACTACAACACTTGTGCACTGTTGCTCATCCAGTTTTATATATTATCTAATAATATCTATGGTGCAAGTTAAAGAGAAAATACTGTCTCTGAGTCAACTTGTAGACATGACACAAATGCATCAGGAAACCCCCTAAAGAAAACCACCTACTAGCACATCACCAAACAGTTAAGCTATACACAAAGAAATGAAAAACAACTAAAAAGACCTTACAGTCAAACCTGGAATAAATAAAAAATGTAGGTCACATGCATGTAATAACCACGAATGAGAGGGTTAAAAGGGTTGAGGATGCTAAACTGGAGATAAAACCCCAAAACTGCATGTAGCTGCTATGTATGAGTCTACAAACTCAACTTACTTCTAATATTTAGTCTAAGAACTTATATACTCTTTAAGTATATTTATATTTTGTTGCACCATATACCATGCACCAAGAACTCACAAAATGATACATTTTCAAATAAACAGTAAAAATATCACATTGGACTTAATCTATTAAAAGGCTAAATTGTATGCGCTCATATGTGAAAGGGCTTTAATTTGGGGGCAGGCTGGTTGGTGAGCAGAGTGCCACTCCAACTCACTATCCCGAGGATCGACGTCAGTGGGCGGTGGCACTGAGGACGTGTCGGTAAATTCTGAACTATTGCGTCTGCTGATATCATAACTGTCTGAAAAAGAAGGAGGTTTCTTCCTGTTAAAAGGGAGTTTTTCCTCTCCACTGTCGCTACATGCATGCTCAGTATGAGGGATTGCTGCAAAGTCAACGCCAGTGACTGTCCACTGTCTCTACATGCTCATCTGGGAGGAGTGAATGCTGCAAGTCACTGACTGGATGCAATCTGCTGGGTTTCCTTAGTCAGAAAAACTTTTTATCCAATTTGAATAAATAACTAACTCTGACTGCACTGTTCAATGGTTAGGACTAATTGGAATGTATGTACAGGGGTTGGACAATGAAACTGAAACACCTGTCATTTTAGTGTGGGAGGTTTCATGGCTAAATTGGACCAGCCTGGTAGCACATTGCACCAGTAAGAGCAGAGTGTGAAGGTTCAATTAGCAGGGTAAGAGCACAGTTTTGCTCAAAATATTGAAATGCACACAACATTATGGGTGACATACCAGAGTTCAAAAGAGGACAAATTGTTGGTGCACCTCTTGATGGCGCATCTGTGACCAAGACAGCAAGATCTGAATATTATTGAGCCACTTTGGGGTGTTTTGGAGGAGCGAGTCAGGAAACGTTTTCCTCCACCAGTATCACGTAGTGACCTGGCCACTATCCTGCAAGAAGAATGGCTTAAAATCCCTCTGACCACTGTGCAGGACTTGTATATGTCATTCCCAAGACGAATTGATGCTGTATTGGCCGCAAAAGGAGGCCCTACACCAAACTAATAAATTATTGTGGTCTAAAACCAGGTGTTTCAGTTTCATTGTCCAACCCCTGTACCTGACTTTTGTGAAGTGCCTTGAGACGACATGTGTTGTGAATTGGCGCTATATAAATAAAACTGAATTGAACTGAAGAAGCAGAAGGAAGCACCAACGCCCACAGACAGAAATGAGAAAAGTAAGACACAGACAGCTGTAGGAAAATGTGCTTCTAAGGTTCAGAACAAAAACTAAGGCAAGAAATTAGTAAATAAAAAGCTGTAGGTTCAGACATGCAAACCGCTGATGCAGCAGATCAAAGAAGCTCAGAGAAGCAGGTTGAGGTGGGAAACAAGTCACAAAAGCTGAATACTAAAATCATGAAGAAATCTAACTTAAAAAAATGTATAGTCATAGAGCTATCTGGAATTATAGTGTGATGATAAAATAATTCTTGCTTATTTTTCACACTTTCCACTCACAGTTAAGTGTACATGTTGAGAATGCCAGGGGAACTCCTAAATGAGTACACTTCAAGGTTAATTACAGCTTTAAAGTCATGCTATGCATCAACCCTCAAAGCAACTTAATCGTGATTAAAATCTGAGGAACTAGATACTGACTCATAATTACAATTAAAAACACTCTTAAGGGATCAAACTAGATATGTGCAAATGATAGTGTTATGCTGAAACAACACAATAAACTGCATCAACACATTTTGTTTTAGTCACACAGGAATTTGTGAAGTCGAACTTTAAAGAATCTGTGCTCACCGACGACTGAATCTTACCCCTTCTCCTGCGTCGACCTTCTCCTGCCTCCCCTGCTTCATCATCCCCTTCATCCATCTCCTCTGATCCACTGCCGTCTGAGCCAGAGATCTCCTCCCCTTCAGTTGCACAAACAACTTCTTAGAACAACTTTTAGTCTTTGATTAAAACATGTGCAACATGAGCTTCATAGTTAACCGTTTCATGTTTGGCTTCTTACCCTCTTCTAGTTTTTTCTTGAGTTCCTCGATCTCTTTCTGAAACTGCCGTAGAAGGGCATCCTTGGGATCCTCATTGATTCTGGCTTTGTTTTTGATGTTTTTAGCCCTGTTAGCATAGCGCAGGGTACTGATGGTCTCGTCATAGTTGTAGTCTGCAGGCCCTATATTTGCACACTGGTAAGAAAAGGTATATTATGTAAACGTTTAAGGTAAAAATAGAAAGGTCAACACTGGATATGCAAACACAACATGTCAGTTGGTTGGTATAGGGTCTGTTCACTTGGGACAATCAAACAAAAGCAGACCAACTATAATGGTTTACGGTGTTATAAACAGGGCCATCTCAATAAATTTGAATATTATTGAAAAGTTAATTTATTTCAGTAGCTCAATTCACTACGTGGAAAACATCAAATAGATAAATTACACACAGACCAATGTTTTTAAGACTCCACTTCTGGTAGTTATGATTATTTTTTACTTACAGCTCATGAAAACACACCATTAAAGTTTGGAATATTACATCAGACCAATGAAAAAAAAAAACATTTTTTAAACAAAAATGTGGGCTTATTGAAAAATATGTTTAATACTTGCTTGAAGGTTATTTTCAAAATGTACTTTTAATCTGACCAACAAGCCTCATCGGAACCCATGTTCCAATTTACTGAGCTTTACCTGTATAATGCATCTGAGATATAAGGTCTTCTAATGCTGTGTTCAAACTGTAGCTGTACCATCATGGTCTTTGAGTTTCCTCCCAGTGAATCCTGCAGCAATCGGGTCAGTTTGGAATTTCTGTAGGGAACGTGCGTGCTCTTTCCATCCACCAGGGCAGAGATGACGTTGCCCAGGGTAGACAGAGAGAGATTGATCTTCGTTGCCTCCTTCAAACGCTGACCTGTGGCTCCAGTTTTACCCTGTCTTTCTGAACCCTAGGTGTGGTGAGATACAGGTGGTAAAATAATTGGTGAAGGTTATATGGAACAAGTTTAGTGAGGCTTATATACAGGTTTTGTTTGTCTATTTAAAGGTAGCAGCTTTATTTTTCATACATACTGCCAGATCTACAAGATGAAGCTTTCCCATGCGCACATGCTGGTTACCATCTACACCCTTCTCACTGCACTCGATGGTGATGGTGAAGATGGCATGAGAGCGGGAGCTGTGCTCATTCATGTTTGTAGCGCCGACAGACCCTAAACAAAAAAAAATATCTTAAATATTGTTTTTGGTTTTAAAGGATGTATTTGAACTGTTGCTTCTTCCAGACTGGGATGTTCATGAAACATACAACAAATGCTCTGCTGTTGTATGCAGCCTCAGCTTTTAAGCATACTCAGCAGATTTTCAATAGGGTGTCCCCTCTGCATTAGGGAAGACCATTCAAACCGCTTAACGTTAGCCTGCTTTATCCATTCCAAAACCAGTTGGGAAGTGTTAGGAATCACTGATGTGTTGGAACACCCAGTTTTTACCGTCTGGATGTTGATTTGAAGTGAAGTAGAAGAATTAGTCCTTTAATATTCCATTCATTTTGAGCAATGCACTCATACCATTGGTAGCAAAGCAGACCCTCAGCATGATGCTACCACCACCATGCTTGACAGAGGGTACAGTGTTCATAGATTTGAAAGCCTCAGCTGACTCCTCTAAACGTATAGTGCGTGTAGGCAACGTGGCCACACAGCTCAGTCTTTGTCTTGTGTGACCATAAATATTTCCAGAAGCTTGTCCAGGACGGCAAGAAATTTCAGTCAAGTTTGAAGGTTTCGATTTAGTAATGTCCGTTCTTTCTTGGTTGGTAGCCTCTGTGTCCATGGCAATGCCGGATTGGTTTCATGTGGACGGTTACAGTGATTTTCCTTCATATGCAGAGCTCCAGACTAACTGGTTGATTAACTTTTTAGACTTAAGATCAAAGAGAGTATTGGAATAAATATGATGTTAGTGTAACCTCAATATTAAGAAAATTCCTAAATGCCAGCATTGCTCATCCTCTCATAGTCTTCCTCTTCCTTTTCTCTTCTCTCCTCATCTTCCTTACTTCGTTCAGAGCAACCTTCACCTTCACCTGCTGTTGACTTCCTACTTGAGCTCACATCCTTAGTAGTATCTGGATATCAGGGATCTGCTTCTGTGGTTCATGATGGTAAACTTATACCAATACTGATATTTAACAATGCTACAGCAGTACTAAAAGGTTAATATATTTGCTATGCAATAAACCATTTGCTGGATTATGTCTACAAAAGGTATGTGTAATGTTTTGTAATGTACCATCTGTCTTACTGTAAATAGACACTGCCTGGCCAAAAAAAAAAAAGTCGAGTGTCAGAAGATTTATTTCCACCCAGTGTTGCATTAATTTTTCACCAAGATCTTGCATTGATGATGGTAGAGTCTGACCGCTGCGCAAAGCCTTCTCCAGCACATCCCAAAGACTCTCAATGGGGTTAAGGTCTGGACTCTATGGTGGCCAATCCATGTGTGAGAATGATGTCTCTGCTCCCTGAATCACTCTTTCACAATTGGAGCCCGATGAATCCTGGCATTGTCATCTTGGAATATGCCCGTACCATCAGGGAAGAAAAAATCCATTGATGGAATAACCTGGTCATTCAGTATATTCAGGTAGTCAGCTGACCTCATTCTTTGAACACATACTGGTGCTGAACCCAGACCTGACCAACTGCAGCAACCCCAGATCATAGCACTGCCCCCACAGGCTTGTACGGTAGGCACTAGGCATGATGGGTGCATCACTTCACCTGCCTCTCTTCTTACCCTGATGGGCCCATCACTCTGGAACAGGGTAAATCTGGACTCATCAGACCATATGACCGTCTTCCATTGCTCCAGAGTCCAATCTTTATGCTCCCTAGCAAATTGAGGCTTTTTTTTCCAGTTAGCCTCACTGATTAGTGGTTTTCTTAAGGCTACACAGCTGTTCAGTCCCAATCCCTTGAGTTCCCTTCGCAAAATGCTCTTACTTTCACTATTAAACATAGCCTGGAGTTCTACTGTTGTTTTTAATCGATTTGATTTCACCAAACGTTTAAGTGATCGCTGGTTATGATTATTCTGGATTTTATTCCGGTCACATTTCTTCTTCGAGGACGATGGGTCCCCACTATCCTTCCAGTTTTTAGTAATGCGTTGGACAGTTCTTAACTCAATTTTGGTAGTTTCTGGAATCTCCTTGGATGTTTTCTCTGCTTGATGCATGCCGATGATTTGACCCTTCTGAAACAGACTGACATCTTTTCCACGACCACAGGATGTGTCTTTAGACATGGTTGTTTAAGAAATGAGAAGCAACTCACTGCACCATTTGGGGTTAAATAACTTGTTGCCAGCTGAAACTTTATCGCCCTTGCAGTAATTATCCAATGGGAGGCTCGTACCTATTTGCTTAGTTAAATCCAGGTGGCGACTTTTTTGTTGGCCAGGCTGTGTTTGATTCTGTCTGTCTGTCTGTCTGTTAACAGAAAAAACAAACACACCCTGCTTAAAGTTAACTGACTTAGCTGCAGAAAGAGCGAGTGGAGGCCTGAACATAATGTTATGCAGAACAGTGCATACTAGAAAAAAAAAAGGTCACACTCCACAGATCCTTGGCCGAACTCTGGAGCCTAGATATTAGGGTGGCAATTTGGGTGTTATGGTTAAAACCTGGATAGTATTAGGTGTTCTAACACATTAAACACACATTAAAACTGGGCTTGGAATGGATAAAGCTGGCTAACGTTAAGCTTCTGAAATGGCCTTCCCAAAACCAGGCTTTAATTGGACTGAAAATGTATGGACTAGGCTTGAAAGCTGAGACAATATCAACCAATCTAATAGATCTCTACAAACATTGTAAGAATGATCCAACATCCAGCTAAATATGATAACTGACATTTTATTCTGTTGCGTTATTCCACCCTAGAAAAATAACCAGTCAAATAATGTGAACTTCTGACTGCAGCAGTATTTCTCATAGCTACAGACTTGTTGTAATCAACAAACTGGGTTTGTAAACAGATAAATAGTGTTTGATATTTTACTGCCAGATGTCAGTCCAGTAGTTCTGCTTACGGTTTTTGTGACCCAGAGTCATGATCCTGTCCATATCGTCCGCATTGTTCACAACGTAACCAGAGAGATCTTTGATGTACACACCAACATCTGGCCTTTCTTTGACCTATAAAAAGCAAATCTTTATCATAGGAAATTGCAACTGTTGCAAAACCAGATGTACCTTTAAGACAACTCATTGTTAACACTTTTATAATTGGTCACTACATTTCAATATCCTGTTACCTCAAGCCTCTGCAACTGGTCCTTGCCCAGCAAGTCCCGCACATCCTCATTGTAAATCTCCAGGTAGGAAACGCGAACTAAAAATCTGTTGAAGGCAAACATAGAAATAAACTAAAATAGGGGAAGGCTGATGCTGAAATGCAATGATTACCTCACAGTTGAGACCCTTGAAAAAAGCTTGTGTATTTAAAGGTTTTTACTAAATCTCACTGACACAAAAAGCTAAATCAAAAAAATGTAAGAAAATCAAAAAGCTGTTTCTCTAGTGGGGTGTTTGTAGTACATGGGAAAAACTTCACCTCTCTTGAGGTCATAAACACACTGATTTATGTTAACTACAACTAATAAGTAGGTGCAATTATAAACAGAGCTTGGCAACAGGAGAGGATGTGAGTTGTTCACATACAGTAGTGATGTACAAAGGGATGAATAACTGTTAAGTGCAAAGAAAATTATGCTTTTTTTAACCTATTTTACTTTTATTTTCAAAGAAAACGAAGGGCATATTGTATATTTGAATTAAGACAACCCTAAACAGAATACACTGCAGTCAGATGGTCCATTAGTGAACAAACAGCATCAAGAACACCAACAGACACATCAGACCGAGATCAATTTGTGGGGAAGTTTACAGCAGGGTTGGCTTAAAAATTTTTTTTAGGAGCTTTAAAAATCTCATAGAGCACTGTTCAATCAATCATCTAATAAATGAAAGAATGTAGCACAAGTTCACTGATCAGAGAAACAGCCAAGAGGCCCATGGTAAATCTGGAGGAGCTGCAGAGATCCACACTATTGACAGGATAAATACTAGCTGTGAACTCCACAAATCTGGCCTTTATAGAAGAGTGTTGAAAGAAAACCATGATAAGTTCTTTCCACAGCTTGCCACAAGCCACGTAGGATGCGAAAAACATGAGAAACAAGGCTGTCTGTTAAGGTGCAATTCTGACATTCTGACATTGATCTTAAACATGCAGCCAGAGGACAGTACAATGCTTTAGAACAAAGTATATTTATGTGTTAGAATTCCCTCAGTCAAGGATTGGACCTGAATTCCAATTAGAACCAGAGGGACAACAAAAACTGATATTTGCAGACGCTCTCCAGCCAATCTGACTGAAGAAAGGGCATAAACGTCAGCCTCTAGATGTGAAAATGTTTAACTTGAAAGGTTTTTGAAGTCCATGTTTCCTTTAACTTCCACTTGACCATTATGCAGAACTTTGTGTTGGTCTATCACATAAAATAAAAACAAATAAATTTAGGTTTGTGGTTGTGATGCGATAGAATGAGGAAAGGTGTATAAAAACTTTTCGAAAGGACTTTATATTAGTTTCCTTAGATTTTACCTAGAGCTTGATTTCATACCTGGTATCGCCCTCTGCCTTGGCAATGTGACCAAAAATATGAGCAAAAGAATTTGGAATAATCCCTCTGAGTTCTGGTACGGCCCTCACACCCTCCATGGTGAAGGTTTTTCCTGTGCCAGTTTGCCCATATGCAAAAATTGTACCTAGAAGAGGGAATCAAAGAACAAAATCCTATCATTCCTAATGAAATGGACTGTGAAAAATGAAAAAGACAACATAGTGCTTGTTATAAACCACATGACAGTAATGTCTGTCATGACTGATAGTTAACTGATTAAGATGCTTTGACAAAGTGGGTTTTATCAAATCATTTGTATCAGGAACACAAATGTACCATTATATCCCTCTAAAACTGAGTCAATGATGGGTCGGGCTGTGAGATTGTAGACATCCAGCTGCTTGCTGTCAGGTCCAAACACAGTGTCAAAGGTGAATGTTTTAGGAAGTTCCTGAGGGGTCTCCAGTTTGTTCACTGTTATGGTTCCACGGATCTCGTCCACTATGACGGCCTGCTTGTGGGACATCATCTTCTCCTTCTGGTTTAGGGGACGACATCTCACCACAACTTTGACATTATCGCTGACTTCCTGTTTCTCAACCTTACTGCTCTGAAATGGATAAAAAAGACAGATGAACTTAGCATAGCTTACATAGCTGACAAACAGGATGGGATATGCACACACAGGCAAATTTTCAGACACCCCTGACAAAGACGTGTAGCACAAAAACTTTAATTTAAGCAAAGTTTTTTTCAATGAGGAAAAAAGTCCCATGTTAGGAAATTATTGTTTCCAATAAAAATAAAAAAAACACCAGAGGAACAATTATTGGTACCCCTTTTACATAAAACTGATTGAAGCATTATTTTTATTTTTAATCTACTATTTAAAGTGGATTAGAGTGTCAAGGACTTCTAATTTATAAACGTTGATTTTCTTTCCTCTGGAGTATAAATTAGCTGACACAGAGGCTCACTTCATTCATCAACTGGCCAACAGGTTGGCCTGTGTTTATTCTGCCTCCTCAAACAGCAAGCAGGATGGTAAGGGAGGCAAAACAATATCCAAAGTTCACTGCCAGAGAACTGTGGCAAGGACTGGCCTCTTGGGGTCCCCACATCTCCATAACAACCACTTGATGCATCTACTTTATAACCAGTTGTTTAGGAGACATGGCAGAAAAGGCATTATCTGTCCTACCATCACAAACATAAAAGTGTGAAGTTTGCTAAACCTTACTTGCACTGTACATGGAGCCATGTGATTTGGTCAGATGAGACCAAGATTGAACCGTGCAGGTGGGCCTGACACAAATCAAATGAGGAATAAAGGGAAAAGCACCATATGCCCCCTCTTTTATGTCAAATGGAGCATCAATGATCCTGTTGGCCAGGGGTGTCCAAAGTCAGTCCTCAAGGGCCAGTGTCCTCCATGTTTTAGATGTTTCCCTGCTTCAGCACACCTAATTTCCATTGCTGGCTGATTAACAGGCTTTTGCTGAACTGCAATCATCTGAATGAGGTGTGAAAGCAGGGAAAAATGTAAAACATGCAGGACACCAGCCCTCGAGCACCGACTTTGGACACCCCTGCTGTGGGCCTATGTCTCCCCAAAAGACCCCGAGAACCTTGTTAGAGCACATGGCATCATGAACTAAACTAAACCAAAAATGGGTCACCTCTGGGTCTTGATCCAAAACAAAAGGAAAAATAAATACAGAAATGGTGCAGAGAGATAATTCACCTTCCTCTCAACTCCTACACCTAAATCCAACATAAAACCCATGGGTTCATGTGGGAAGAGAACATACCAGAGGATACAGGACTCTAGACAAGGCCATCATCAAGCTCTGAGAGCTACTGTCCTGCTTTTTTTGTGTATCCCAAAAGTACTGCAAAGGCCTGATAACAACAAGCCATCCTTTTGACTCAGGTGTGGTGAAGCAGTCTGCCCAGATAATTGGTGAAAGATTCCTCTCTCTTGAGACACTACAGCGGATTAATTAGTATTGTTCTATTGGCAAAGGATTGTTGCATTAAGTATTGACAATAACTGCGTAAAGAGAGATTTTGTTAAAGTAATTCTTAACATGATAGTTTTTTTTCCCTGCATAGATGACCTGTATTTAAATTAAAGGTTGAATTTTTCTGCTAAAATAAAAGATAATTGTATTTATTTATACGCGTCTACATAAGGGCTGCTATTAGTTCGCATCTGTATATACAGCCACAATTCGTCGTCTCATAGCTAATGGATAATAGCAACCCGCAAAAACATAACACGCCGTCTAAAGCAGGCATAAATAGCATAAATCCCTCAGAGTTCACTGGCTATAATTAACACTAGGTTTTAAAACGATATAAACTGTTGCTAGGTAACGTTAACGGATCTGCTTTGACCGTAATTGGTTTGCTAGCGGCGATAGTAACGCCAATGTGCAATGACAGGGAAGAAACTATAGTAAAGTGGGGGCTTTTATGATAAAATAAAACCAATAATAGACAAAACATTGGAAATAAGTGCACCGTTACGTGAGGCCTTTAACATTCCACTGCATCTTGTACGATAACTGGTAGGTTAACGATGCTAACCGGGGTTAGCATCACATCAACAGAGGAAGGGAGGAACCCTACTTATGAGCAAAACAAAAAACACGCAAAGAGGCGTGGCGACTTACCGGCATAGCGAGGTAGTAGAATGTGTTTTATATTGTGGCTTTTAGACGCTCGGAGGGCTCTGTTCAACAGCGGGTTAGTGTTCGCTGAATTACTATACCAGCGATGTCATTCTCATCAGCAGCTCGTAGCCGTTAGCTAGTTGTCAGGTTCCGCCTGAGTCTGTGTGCGCATGCGTGTCCACTGGTTTCGACTGGACATAGTAAATGGACACATATCACATATCAAACATAAAAGTTATATATCAGTCAGTCAGTCAGTCATTTTCTATACCGCTTCTTCCATAGTGAGTCGCGGGGAAGTTGGTGCCTATCTCCAGCAGTCTATGGGCGAGAGGCGGGCTCCACCCTGGACAGGTCGCCAGTCCATCGCAGGGCAACACAGAAACAACCATGCACACACTCATTCACACACCTAAGGGCAATTTAGAGAGACCAATTAACCTTACAGACATGTCTTTGGACTGTGGGAGAGAAAAGAATATGTATTAACATGTTTTTACAGAAGTTAGAGCTGTAACCATACAGTTAGTTAAAAATAGATTACTGGGATTATAGTAATAAAAAAAGTTTGACTCTGAACTGTTAGATTTGGCAAAAGTCCACAAAAAACCACTGTCGCCAGTACCGGCCATTATAAGTGCTATCTAAAAGTACAGCTTGGTTATACATTTCTTATTCATTAGACTTTAAAAGTCTACGACTTGAATTTCTTTGATCTGTTCTTTAATCCCATACAATGAAGACTGAGACAATTTTGTTGCATAAGCATAAAGTAATGCTGAAACCTCACAATTAGTCATGTTTATCAAAGTGAGGGAAATGCCATGCTAATAACTGTCATTTCAAACAAAAATTGTTTAAAGAACCGTTCTTTGGCAATGGGGCTTGATTTAGTCTTCTCCAAGGTGCAATGCATGATCTATGGTGATTTGCCCTCCTGGTTGCATTTGGGTATTGATTTCAGACCTTGGAGCTTTGGCACCAAAAAACAAACAAACAAACAATAACTTCAGCATTTGCTGCATTAGGCTGGAGGAAATTGGGAACCATTCTCTCATGGTTATCATGGATGCACTAATTCAGTAACTAGCAGACTGTGGTCATGTGCTAACACATAAATAGAGTTATGTGTCATCAGCATAGATGGGTTAGTGTGATATTGTAGTTCTCTATAGCTTGCTCAGATTTCTAATTCCAAAATGACACATCATGGCCCTTTTCTGCTAGTTAAGAGCTGAGCTTAGAAACCCAACATTTCTGCCTATCAATGAGTACATAATAATAAACTATTTCAAATGCAGCACTTAGATCCAGTAAGACAGAGGTGATCAAAATGTATGTCATTTTAAACCGTTACTAAGTAAAGGTCTGGGTAGTGTGGTATGGTTGAAAACCTGACTAAAAAGCACCTTTTTTTCTGAAATATGAGTAAATGTGTTGATACACTTTTCAATTATCTTTGCACAAATGCTGCATGAAGAGTAGTATTTACTATCTGCAATATTTCAGGGGGAGCGCAGCTAAAACATAAAAAAAACTTGTGGTAACCATATCAAGATAGCAAGTTTCAGGTCATGAAGAGCTCCTTTGAAAGATGCATCATTTAACAATTTCAAATGAATCCAAATGCCATAATTATTCCGGAGGCCACAAATGTTTTATTCCCAGAATTTTCACTGCAGGATTTATTGAAATAAATAGAGTCCAGGCGGGTCAGGGTTTGTCATGCTGTCAACAATAGTCAAAAAGGTCTGGGATTATTAGTTTTTATTGATAATCAGAGAAATATGACTTCCTCGCCCTTTCTAAGTCCCGCATGTATGAAGACTGTATTTGAAAATGGTGTAATGGACCTGAGTTTAGCTTCTACACTCTTTTTTTTTATTCTAATTCTTCAAGGTAACCTTTTCCTCTCATTTTAGTTTTTACTGGGGCAATTTTATTCATAACAGCCATAATACTGGAACTAAAACTATTTTGCAAGTTCACCAACACGGACTGAAGAAAGGTTAGGTGATGGAACAAAGGGACCAAACCGTTAACTTTTCTGGAAGTATACTTTATTAACACATAAGCAGTACAGATAATTTACTTAATCTCTATAAATATATACAAATATAATATGTTTTCTTGGTGGGTTTTTGACAAAGGCACTCACAATTGTGTGTAACAGATGAAGCAAGGAACCTGAAGAGGGTTTTAGTGCAAAACCTGAATAATATCACATGTCACAAACATGCACACCCATTGTAGGACATAAAATATATCTCTGGAGACTTTACCCACACTCTCACATCCACTCAGGTCCAAACTAAAAACCTGTTCTTGGATTGTCATCTGGCAGGATTAGTTTTTGGACATCAAAACTAATTTTGTTCGGTTTGTTCATTAAGTCATTTGGCAGTTTGAACAGATTTGACAAAAATATACATAAATGCAGCCGTAATACACAGTCAGCTCAGCCTTTCAAGGGCTTGGAGAATAGTGTTGTGGAAAATGCCTGTTTGTCCGCTGCTCTCCTGCGTAAGGAGGACCCGTCCGTCAGGCCGAGGTTTGTGGACGAGGACCACCTCTCCTTGAAGCAGACTGAGCTCTGAGTCTGTCTGGGCTAACTGTGTTGTGGTCACCCTGTGTCTGGAAAACAAGAAAAACAAAAAATGATACCAGACAGTCAGATCAATAATTGCTCAGGTCTGTCTTTATTTGTGTGAGTGAAGACCCCAAACTGAGGGTTACCTGATGGGGCTGAACTGAGCAGACAGGGCTGAAATAGATGGCTGTGAGTGGAATGGCTTCTGTGGGTTAGAATTTAGATCAGAGGTGGTCATTTCAAAGCCCTTCCTAAGAACTGGACCTTTTCCGTCTTTCAGAAGGATCCCTGGTCCGTCTCTTCCCATGGTGAGTGATGGGGCCCACACCTCTAAAGGGAGGAGCCCAGGACGGCAATTTGGGTGAACCTGAGTCCCAGATGACCAGGAGGAGGTCCGATGTCTTGGAGGAGGAGACTCTTCATCTGTCAGGAACCGCACTGATTTGATCGGCTTTGGAAATTCAGAGATACATTTAATCATGTAAAAAGCCCAAGAACATGGAAGCAAAGGCAAACATAAATCTGACATTACCTTATCTGTGCTGTTTTTCTGTGTGTCAGGTTTGACCAGAATCGACTGAGGTGCGTTTGCAGCAGACTGCCTTTGATGCTGAAATACTGCTTCATGTGAGGCACCGAAGTCCCAGTCCTTCATGATCGCAGCAGCAGAGGGCGCTGCTGGCTCAGTCATCCAGCCATAAGGTTTGTAGTTGGATGGAAAGCTGCTGTTTCTCTTTCTCTGCAGGGCAGGTGAATAGCCTGACGCCTGAACTTGAGCAAAAGGTTGCGAGTTGGACGGGACGTTGTAAGAGGACATACGGGAGGGACGGGTTGAGGCTGTAATAAAACATAGGAGATGCATTTTGTTTTACAACCATCTGACCAAATTACCTGATGAAGCAGCGCATGATTAGACAGTTGTGTCTTACTGACCTCTGTGCGTGTTGAAAGCATGCCTCACCGTGTCCCAACCTTGAGACGTCCCATAGAAAGACGGTTTAGCAGCTCCACTGGAGGACACAGCGTGCTGTGCTCCATTTGGCACAGATGACACCTGCCCTGTTGAGAATTTCGGTCCTTCAATACCCACCCTGTCTAGAGCAAGGACCACAGTGGGATTCTTTGCAGGGGTGGGTTTCTTCCCAGATACCGTGTTATGCTGCGAGAATGGATTAGCTGCTTTGGTCTCCAGAAGTCTGGCTGAGGTTCTGTAGTTTAACAAAAATACATCTAATAAAAAAATTTACTTTTTCTTGCAACAGTATTCATACCTCTCAAACTTTCTCACATTTTTAAAACAAATATAAACGTGTTTTAATGTGAATTTATGAGATGAACCAAGACAAAGTAGTGTATATTTCTGATTGGAATTAATTCAAATATATAGTTTAAAATTTTTGCAAATCATAATCCAAAAATGTGTGGCATGCATTTTTTATTCAGCTCTGTTACTCCGATACCCCTAAACAAAATCATAATTAAACAGATGTATTTAAACAGATATTAAAACTGCAATTTAATCTCAGTACGAATCCATCAGTTCTGTGAAGGCTTTTTTGGAGGATGTTAGTGCAGAAAGGACATCATGAAGACCAAGGAAAATACTTAAACTAGCAGGCTGAGCAAGAAGAGCATTTACCACAAAACAGCCAAGAGGCTCTTGGGTAACTCTGGAGGAGCTGTAGATATGTCCAGTTTACTTATACTGCACAATTCATACACAAGGTGAACAAAAGTGCTTTACAGGACATTAAAGAAAAGTCAAAAAGAAAAGTTTACTCAAAAACAGAGATTAATTTGTCATGCACTTAAAAGCATAGCATAAAAAAACAAATGTTACGACGGAAGGCTTTGGAAATTTACTTTTAAATTTATATCCCATCCAAATCTAGTCTTCAATGTCAGGCTTCAACAGGCAAACATTTCATTAGTCAAATTCTTGGATCAAAAGCTACAGTAAACAGAAAATGTTTTCAGTCCTGATTTAAAGAAGCCAACTGTTTGTGCACACGTCAGGTTTTCAAGAAGTTTGTTCCAGAGCTGAGGAGCATAGAAACTGAATTCTGCCTCCCCTTGTTTAGTTTTGCTTCTGGGAATACTAAGTCAGCAGGTCTCTGAAGACATGAGGGGTCCATATGGTTCATACCTGACAAGCAACTCCAAAATGAATGTTGGCTCTAATAGCAGCATTTTAAAATCTATTCTTTGGCAAATAGGGAGCCAGTGGAGTAATTTAAGAACTGTTATTACATGATCTATTTTCCTAGTGTTGGTCAGCATTTTGGATGAGCTTCAGCTGCCTGATTTTTTTGCAAAGTCCAGTAAACACACAATTGCAGTCTAACCTGCATAATATAAAGGCTTCTGTGTCCTGTAGGAGAATCTGCTGACAGGTCAACTATCAGTCATGCAGTCTGCAAATCTGACACCTGTAGATAAACAGCAACTAGAAAGCCATTATTTAAATTTCTCAGTTTGCCACAAGCCACGTAGGGGACACTGCAAACATGTCAAAGAAGGTGCTCAGAAAACACAATGTACATTTTTCTCTGTCTTTGGCATACAACTAACATACCACCTTGCACACATTATCTCCATGGTAGCGCATTGTAGTAGTAGCATCATGCTGTGGGGATGCTTTTCTGCAGCCGGAGCAGGAAGGTGGTAAGAATTGATGGGAAGATGAAGTTAGTGGCTAAAAAAAGACTTAGGACTGAAGAAGGGGTTCGGTTTCCAGCAGGATCAAACTGCTAGAGCTACATGGAATGGTTTAGATCAGATCAAATGATTTTCATGTTTTAAAATGCCAGTCAAAGTCCAGAAGTAAAACAACTGAGATTCTGAGGATTCACAGAGGCTTTCCATCCAACCTGGCTTAGCTGAGAAACACCCTGACAGACATGCAGCTGTAAAATATTTAAAAAATATTTTGAAAACCATGATTTCTTTTTTCCAATTCAAAATCAGCACTTCTTGTGTTAGTCCATCACATACAACCCAAATGAAGTGTGTGGTTGTAACATAATAAAGCTTTTAGAGGGTGTGAATACCTTAACAGGGCTCTGTATCAAGATCTTTAATATTAGATTACAGAGAACTTTTTCAACAAGTATTTATTTATTTATTTGAGCATTGAGCTCTTAAAGAAAGCATTTTACCTTTTGATTTGATTGATTGATTTGATTTGTTTACTTTTGATAGCCTTCTTGCATGCCTTTAAATGCAGCCACTAACCTGAGCACAGGGGTGATGTAGTTGCTGGGAAGAATACCCACTTTCCCCGTTCTGAGCGACAACCCACGGAGCCAGCCCTCTTTGAACTTTCCGTACACGCCGACCATCTCTCCTTTCCTCAGCTCCAGTTCCTCCGGTCGACGAGGTTTGTAGGAGTACAGGACAGCGCACCTGGAGGCAGGCTACACTTTTATGGTCCATAAACTTGTATTTATGCTTTTCTTATTATTTTCTTAATACTTTAATTCTTGCATGATCCTACATTATCATCTTCATAATGTATTGTTTTAGAAATGACTCACACACTGATGGAGAGCTGCTGCGTGGAGGAGTTTTTGCTGTCTGCAGAGGTGGAGGCCATTTGGGGGTTCATCAGAGCCACGGAGATTGTGGACGGGGTCTCGCTGGTCATCTTCTTTTCACTCTGAAAACAAATTTGACTTGTAATTATAATAAGAAACTAAGAATATGATGCACAGGATATTATGAAAGCAGATATACATATAAAGGTTGAGTGAGCAGCTGCAGTTCTGGGAATTCTGCCGCTTTTTTTGAACATCATGAGTCAACAAGATACCTGATGGTGGTTGCAAATGTCATGATTCGCCGTCATCCTACATGCACTGACTTATACTGGGTGGAGTTTGATGGTAATTCAGGCAACAGCACAGAAGGGATCAAAGTGGCAGATTTTGGTGCTTAACCCTATAACTACAGCCGATTTTTGTTTGATCTGTCTTACTTCGACAGCTAACACTGAACTAACATCACATAAACTTTAAAATGTATTTTAACAGACTCAGTACTGAATAATCTGTCCAGCTCTTGAGATTAAGTAGTAATGTTTTTACTCAGTAAGCTTTATGAATTTATTTGTGATAGATCTTAATTTAAGATAAATTTTAATCCTAAAGTTGTTTTAAGACAAACCTGTATATTTATGTGTGTGTATATACTTCTGTGGCAAGCCATTAATCTTATCTGCAAGGAAGGCCGAGAATTGACACAAAAAAATTTAGTGTTAAACAGTTTTAAAAAAGGGGCGTTTGAATTTAATAAAAATGCATGAAAAAGAAATCACGATGACAGAAAAACGACTTCTAGTTCTTACATGGTAGCAGAAAAAAAAAAGATTTAGTCTTGACCAGATGGGAACGTTATTCAAATCTAACCTACGAGTCCTAATCAAACAACAGATTCGAAACCTTAAATATTTACCAAACAAAAATAATGCCAAATCGGGAAGCTGCAAATTAAGGTAAACCATCATTGCCTTCATTGGATTCAGCACGGAAAGCAGAAGCCAAGTATTGCTAATTAATTCATTAACAGAACAATTAGAGAAACACGAAAGAAGTATGGTTTGTTCAGAGAGTTGCAAGCTTATGCTCCTGAAAATGGATCCAGCTTCACTGGTCCATTTAACAACAAATCCAGGTGGCCGATTTTGGCATAACTTGGATATGGAAAATTTTTCCTTACAGAAATACAGGATTTCTGGAACAATGTTCTGGACAGATGTGACTAAAGTGGAGATGATTAGCCAAATCTAAACACAGCACATAAGCACAAACACTCATATCAATCGTCTAGCATGACGGTAGCATGATGATTTATGATCGTTTTGCAGTCAAAGGACCGGGGCATCTTGCAGTCACTGAGTCAACCATGAAGCACCTCTGTATTATACTGTATAATGTGAGGACATCTGCCTGACAGCTAAAGCCTGACACAATCATAAATCTACAGCACAAAGTCTAAAAAGAAAAAAATAATCAGGGTGTTGTAATGGTCTAGTCAAAGTTCGAGCCTAAAGCTGATTTGGTGGGACTGAAAGAGTGTACTCTGTTTTCCTGGGAGTGTAAAAATGAAACTTGGTGGAAATAGTTCAGACACTCCAGAAGGATTGCATCGAACAGAAACTTTGAAAATGATCAAACAATAAGTGCCACAGCTTTGTCTTTCAACACAATGACAAGTTTTAATACGTTACAGATGTACTTATTTATCTAGAAAAAACTTTTTTAGAGGGAATGTGTGTATACTTTTTAACAAGGAATAAGAAAGTGACACTCTTCACAATTCTAACACTTAACAATAAAAAATAGACTTTTTTGTTGTGTTGGTGATGTTTTTTGAGTGTGCATTCCATCACCTCTCCTTGAAAAATATTTTACAATTGCACAAGCATGTGATTGGACAGTTAAAAAGCAATCGCCCATCACTTTTCACTGGACAAAAAAATAAACAGTGTGGTAAACATCTAGCGTCATAATTCCTCTGCTCCTTTACTTTCTCATCCGTCTGTGTGGCTATTACGATTTGTTAATTTTTTCTCTGAAGTTACTTTCAAATCGCTGATGCAATGGTGATGCACACGCCTAAAGCTATGTAGAATACAGCATAAAACATAGACAAATGAAAACTCGTTTAGCATAGTTATTCTACAGTTATTTTGCGATCAAAGTTTCTCTATGTGAAGCTGAGAGCTGGGAAACGTTTGACAGCCTTGATGTCGGCAGACTGTGTGTCAGCCATGACGTTGTCAGTGAGTGACAGGGTGTGACACGAAGGTGAGCTGGTTGACCGTTAAAGATCCAGTTTGGAGCTTAATCCCTCGGACTGCTGACGATGGTCTTAATGAGGTTTCAATTGGATGTGCCTCTGCTTTTTCTTCCACCACTGACACCTAGCACACATTATTTTCATGCAGTCACTACAAAGAGGTGGAAAAAACTTTCCTGTTGCCCTTTATCTTTTGTCATGACAGATATTTGCTGCTATTCATAGCCTCTCCCACTCTTCTTCTTGAAGCACTACTGCTGGCATGTGGGCCACATGTTTCCTAAATGCAACTCGTGTCTGGCTCTCAATTCACGCTAAAACTTAAAGGCACAAAGACAGATTTTTTTTTAGATGTAGCCTAAAAAGTCAAAATAAATAAATAAGTAAATAAATAATGAAAAGTGGCTGAACTGTGAGAGAAAGTAAAGATCTGTGGTGTTTGAATCATTTACAAGAAAAAGAGTTAGATTCTTTTACCTCTGTTACAGCATAGACATGATCAACCATGATCATAATAGTAGGACAAGTTTGTGTTTAAATATCCTTTATCCTTTATTCACACAAATTATATCTACAATAACAATGATATATGATAAAAAAAACTTCAATCCAGAAGAGTCCTTCAAGAGGACTTCATTTAAAACAGAATGATGCAAAACTCGGGTGCAACATTATGCAACAAAGAAAAACACTCTTGAAATATTTAAGTTCCCTTTCAATTGTTCTGTCTGTCCTCAGTGCTTAAAAAGCCTGCTGTGTTCTTTGTTGAACGGTGTAAACGATGTTACTCGTTACATGAAACAGAAGATGTTTTTTTCAGGTTTAACCAACTCAATTAGTTTGCATTGATTCAACAAGACTGACACGCACAGTTTGAACACTTTTAATTTAGTGATGTGTTCACCTCATGTAGAAAGAATTCAAACAAATCTATTAAAAGACTATTAAAAGAAAAGCTTTTGACAGATATGATGAACTGGGCCAACCCAATAAAATTAATCTGACCATGCCATTGTAAAAAACTGAATCAGCCATAAAGGATCACTTTGACCCAGCCCAGATACATTAAGTTATTACAATGATTGCTTCACCCTTCATCCAGGAATGGCATTTTTCCCACATTTTAAGAACCACTGGACCACTTGTTTAATTTAAGTTGGAAATCAGTCTAAACTGAAAGGATCTGTGTGGCAAGACTAAAGTAGCTATTTTTGAGCTTTAACTGCCTGTTTGAATCAGAAACACACAGAAAAAGCATTGCTTCAGAAAATTTATTTCTGTAACTGATGTCACCTTTATCTCTAAAACTCAGTTTCATCACGTTGCGTCCCAATTTGGCAGAAGAAAATCAAAGCTGTTTTGCATTTGCTGAACCTAACAGCTGAAATAACAAGTCTTTCAGAGGGTGCGTCGCCAGGATAGACTAGTAGAGATGAGGAGCTGTTTGAAACTGTCTTTAAGACATATGCTGTTCTAATAATAAGTGAATAATGCTCTACCAGTACTTTGTTTAAAGTCCTATATCTTGAGAAGTTTAAATTCTAAATGTCCCTAGTTCTATTACCAGATTGAATTTAGGAACCTATTTAAATGTTTCATAAGGAGATTAAATCATTTTCTTAAAAGGTGTCCTGTTTAAGATGCAGCACCAGCTGCAGATCTTGTGAAACCAACAGCAAAGGCGTCAAAACTATATGCATTAATGAAAAAAGCATCACTAGATAGCTGCTCCCGATCCCCATGTTTTTGCTACTATCTTTCTTTTGATTAGATTTTCTGTTCTTTGTTGCACAGTTTGTACTGACTATAGCCTGCTTTAACATATTGTTATATTACATTTTTGCTTAAAAGAGTCTGCTCTTAAAAATGAGACCACGTGTCTCATCTCAGGGAAAGGAAAAAAACAAACTTTGACGCTTAAAATAGAAATCAGGCTAAGCACCTATTAAATGAATGCAGCAGCCATATTTAAAGAGATGTAGGAGAGAATCAATTCATAAGCCCATTCATACCAACACATTACCCTTTTATTCCAACTTTCACAAGGTACTCCTCAAAACAAACCATGCCATTCCTACGTACCTGTCAGTATCTGCCATTTTGGTTATTGTGTTTATTTACTTTTTCTGTTAAGTGTTTCTGTTCCTTTGGTTTAGTAATTGTGTTTATTTATTCCTTTTGTTGTCCTGGTGTTTTAGTATTGTCTACACTGCTGCCCCATAGTTAGTATTTCACTCTCCCCTCGTTATTAGGTTCCTTTGGTTATTATTTTATTTATTATATTATAATATATTATATATATATTAAAATATTATATATATATAATATATTATATAATATATATATTTTATATAAAATTTTTTTTTTTTTTATTCCTTGGAACTGTTCTTCCTCAGGTTTATTATTTTTACAGTTCTCTTTGTGTATTTCCCTTCTTTGGTTAGTTAGTTTTTTACCTGGTACTCTCGTGCTTGTTTTACTGTTGGTTAGGTCCTTGCTGCGTTCTTGTTTATTAGTTCTTCTGCTCTTCCGCCCCACTAGTTTGTTAGTTCCTTCCTAGTTCTTAGATCCCCTTTAGTTTTTTACTTAGTGTTTGGTTTCCTTAATATTAGTAGTTCTCCCCAGCCTTATTTCTAGTATAGTTCTCTGTTAGTCCCTTCTGTTCAGTTCCTCTCTAGCAGTTATTAGTGTTTGGTTATTTGTTCCTGATAGGCTTAGTTTCCACATATTGTTTATGTTTCAGTTATTTATTTTAGGTCTTCGCTTTCTCTGTTCCCCCCCCCCGGTTAGTTCAGTATTTGTTGTCTCTTCCCTACTCAGTCTCCTGCTTCTACTTTGTTTATGTTTTCAGTCAAGTCTAGTCTCTGCGTCCCTCAGCATTTGTCACCATAGCAACCTCCATTACCTCAGTTTCCTTCACCTGGCCAGCACACCTGTAAGCATTCATCTGATTACCTACTCCTCTGATTCCCATTGGTTCACACAGCTGCTTCCCTGTATATTAGTTTGGTTCTTTGCTTTACTCCTGGCTGGTTCCTCATGTTTCTCACCTGCTGTCTTTCTGATGTCTCCTGGTTCCTTGTCGATGTTTGACAATTCCTGTAAGTCCTTCGTTATTTATTATTAAAGAAAGAAGTTTAAATTGCACCATGTGGCTCCCTAGTGCTTGCTTGCATTTTGGTCCAAACCAACTTTGAACAATGACAATACGAAAACATGTTTCTTCTTTTAGTAAATATTTGAATGGATTATAAAGATAAATAAACATAAAAATGCAAACATTTCAGGTATAATTTAAATTTGTTGTATATTATTTTGTGAAAATCCGGTATTACAGCCTGTTTTTATTTATATTTATTTTGATTCTGATCCCTGTTTGGGTTATTTGCCTGTTAGAAAATATAGGAGATTAAAAACAAAATAACTCTAAGCAACCCCTACAATAACATGTAATTAACAGTCACAAAACCAATTTTCCTTATTTTAGACTATGATGGGATTATAGAAAAATACTTCCAATTATCAGGGATCAAACCAGGTACAAAACATCTCCTAGTGAGCAGAAGTAGATGCATGGTCGGATGAAATACCCTGGGGCTGGCAGGAAATAACAACTTATCATCCGGAAGACACTATCCCCATGGTAATACATGGTAACAGCAGCATGCTGTGGGGATGCCCTTCTTCAATAGGAACAAGGCCTGTTCATCCTCAGGATGGCTGTTGCATATGAAGGTACCTTTTGGGTCAAAACAACTTGTGCATCTTAACTGTGCATTTGAAGAAATGCTAATTCTACAATTAAAAAACTCCTACAGCATTTCTTTCTGTGACTTCAAATTCACAGTTATAACGCACAAACAAACCCAAAATTACCTTTATATATATGAAGACATGGCTTCTCATAGTTTTAAGGTAAACTGCTGCTTGTGGATCTACTAATAATTTCTAACAGCGATATTTGAGACTACATAAAATCTAAATAGTAGCAGTAATTTGCGTTTATTGTAAGGTGATTTTCGAAGGGAAAGAGGAGGGATGGAGTTTACAGAATGTTATCTCACATCTTATACACCTTGAGGAACATAAATCAAGCAGTAATTTACACCTTTGTGGTATTTAGATTATCTCTCTGGTGTATGGCCATGCTAATTACCCACAAGTCACACATTGTTTTGCTCCACCATCATCGGTATGATTGTAGCAAAACTGAAAGCGTACTAAAAAGAAGGTTAAACTTGTAAAGCAGAAGTTGTGACTCATGGAGTTTGCATGTTCTACTCGTGCATGCGTGGGTTCTCACCGGGAACTCCAACTTCCTCCCACAGTCCAAAGACATGCCTGTTAGGTTAATTGGTCTCTCTAAATTGCCCTTAGGTGTATGAATGAGTGTGTGCATGATTGTTTGGGGACTGGTGACCTGTCCAGGGTGTACCCCGCCACTCGCCCATAGACTGCTGGAGATAGGCACCAGCTCCCTCGCGACCCACTATGGAATAAGCGGTAGAAAATGACTGACTGACTGTTTAGGAGACAATGTTAATACAGGTGTGTGAATTTATTTTGCATAATTTGTTTTGGAACAACTGGAGCAAAACTGTGAATGTAAGAGGTTTTCGATGTGTGTCTCAAGGAATACAATTTGTGTATTTGTACTTAAGAATCTGAAGAGTTGTAACTGTTGTTTGTGAAAGACTGAAAAAAATTCTACAATTACAAAACTCCTATAGCATTTCTCCGTGTCTTCAAATTCACAGTTACAATGCACATAGTTTTGACCCAAAATTACCTTCCAAGTTGCAACACAGTATAAACCCAACTGTGTCTAAATGAGCTCCCCATAATACATGTCTATGGCTCATCTGCAGAGGAGCAACAACAACCATCAAGTTTTATGATAATACACTATGAGTCTTTTACATCGTTGTTAAGGAATCTTGGTCCTCTCTTCTTTGCAGACTTGTTTTAATTCAGCCACACTAGAGAGTTTCTGAGCATGTTCAGTGTGTTAAAAGTAAGTCCAAAGGATCTTCATTGGAGTTAAGTTCAACTGTCACTAGACTATTTTTATTTTTTTTGCCATTCAGATACAGACATGCTGCCGTGCTTTGGATCATTGCCCGGCTGCACAACCCAAGTGTATGGCCTGATATTCTCCTTCAGGATTTCCTGCTTGCTTGGAGTCCCAAGAAGCACTTTAGCTTACATTAGTCATGGGATAGCACTGGTTGTGGTAATGTTTTAATTAGTCTGTCACTTTTGAACTGAACCTTAATGGTTCTAGGGCTGCACGTTTTTAAGGCGTGTCTCTCCCTGTTCCAACACGCATGAAACAAATGAGAGAATAATCTCTGGAGCACGTGGATCACAGCACAGGCCTGTAAATTTGCCTTAATCAAATGTGCTAAAGCAGTGAATCTAAAACATCTAACACCACTGAGGACTGAACCGGATTAACCTCACGTTAGACGATATATACACTACCGATCAAAAGTTTTAGATACACTTTCTCACTTAATGAGTGTCTTTATTTTCATCACTATTTACATTGTAGATTCTCAACAAATGCAACAAAACTATGAATGAACACATAGAATTATGTAGTAAACAAAAATTGAAATAACATTTGTATTTATTTATCTTTTATATCGCTAATTCCATAGTGGAAGCTGGTGCCTATCTCCAGCAGTCTACGGGCGAGAGGCAGGGTTACACCCTGGACATGTCGCCAATCGATCGCAGGGAAACACAGAGACATAAAAGACAAACAGCCATGCACATACTCATTCACACCTAAGTGAGAATGAGAGACAAATTTATCTAACAGTCATGTTTTTGGACTGTGGGAGGAAGCCGGAGTACCCGGTGAGAACCCACACATGCACAGGGAGAACACGCAAACTCCATGCAGAAAGACCCCCGGCTAGGAGTCAAACCCAGGACCTTCTTGCTGCAAGGCAACAGTGCTACCAACTGCGCCACCCATTATTTCAGATTTTTCTAAATAACCACCCTTTGCTTTGCTCTCTTTGCATTCACTCCATGAGCTTCATAAGGTGGTCACCTGAAATGGTTTTCCAAAGAGTTTTGAAAGAACTTCCCAGAGGTTCATTGAGAGACGACCAACAGTTAATATTTCTGTCATCACAGCAAAAGGTGGCAGAGAGAGAGAGGGTGAGGACATGTGGCAAATGGTGCCAGGGCCAGGACTCGAACCCAGGACGGCCACATCAAGGACTGAACCTCTGTAAATAAGTTATTTTACAATTTTGCTACATAATTCCTTATGTATTCATTCACTGTTTTGAAGCCTTCAGTGAGAATCTACGTACAGTGTAAATATTAAAAAACATAAAGAAAACCATTACATGTGAAAGGGTAAAACTTTTGACCAGTAGTGTAAATGAAATAAATCCTCAGAGAGCTCAAATATATCTGTATATATTTTAAATATGTTCAAATAGATCTATAAAAACATCTTACTTTCAGTGGACAGCCTAGATTTATCTCAGATTTTTTATTTTTAAAGCCGTATTTAATTTTTTCTGTGTTTTTCTATTAAAAAGACCCAATTAAAAACCTGTTAACTTTGTGAATCTAATGCTGGAAACCTGACTCCTGTTGATGTGACTCAAACTGGGTGACTGCCCTCTCTTATCTGAATGTAAGAAATGGAAAGCAACTGAACTAGCAAACATGTGTCTCATCAGAAAATTAAAATCTCTCGTATAGGTATGTTTGTCATAAGACATCTGAATTCCACTGATGTAAATGCATGAAGCATTAGAAACTAAAAGTCCCATCAAGGTAAAAATGCTAAAGTAGAAAATAATTCCATTTCAGATTAATAATTTCATCTGATGTAAATAAAAATAGTTAGTTCTAATAGTTGCAATTAAAATCTGGATGACTATAACTCTTCTAAATACAATTTATATGTATTTGAATGACTATTAGTCCAGTTAGTCTGGCTAAATGCAAAGAACGATTCTGCTGTACGAGTCAAGCATGATCTGGGATTTTGTTTTAGCTTTTCTATCTCCATCCTAAATTGTGCTCTTACATAACCATGCCAATATTCACATTGATACACATTATTCTCCTCACAGTGGGAGGGACGCTGCAGCGCTCTGTTAAGAAGGCAGAACCTAAGGTGAGAGCTGGTGAGATTAATGGAGAATCCCCACCCCTGCTGGGTTCGGTCACCTGGGAAGACCCAGCCTTAGCTTTAGGGGTATGGCCCGAAAAGGGAATGTTAGGCTTCTCAGCCATTTTGGTCAACTGTAAAAGTGTTACCTGCTTAGTGAAGAGGAAGCAGGATAGTGGGGTCTGTTATGTAACCAACTTCACAAGTGACTCATCATCATCAGCAGCAACATGAGCGAGATAAGCAGACACACTGAGGGACACTCCAAACCTCCCACTCTTCACATCTTTCTCTCATTTGTCCACCTCCTTCTTTCTCCCTCTTGTGGGTTGCTTCTCTTCCCAGCTCAGAACCATCTTTTCTTACAAGTATATACTCTCACATTTCTTCCCCTTCTTCCTGCCTAGCCAATCCCATTTCCCCTATTTCTTATCGCTGGTCTCAGGTACCCTCCACTTCCTTCCTCTCCTGGTTTCTCCAACACAAATGAGATGTTTTTTCCACCTTTTTATGCACTGACACGTGTAATTGCAGGTTAGAGCTGTGAAATCTGAGGTAAATCAAGGGAAACCATTGTGTGAGAGGGCGGATCAGCAGAATATATTATCAAGCCTTTGACAAGATGCAGACCTTTTATGACCTCTGCAGTCGGTGTAGATACCTTGAGGGGCTACCAACTTGGATCTGCTTCCTGGTTTCTCAAATAAATAAAAAAACTAAAATGCAGCCTTCTTTTAAAATGCTTTATTAATTTGAAATTTAGTGTATTAATCAAGCTTTATGAGTTACTGTAAGTTGGTGACAGCTAAATAAACCCAGGTCTTTTTGTAGAGATGCAGTGTGAAATCAACTGGTGACCAGAACTGAATGATTTTTGGCTTGGTTTGCGCTTACAGCAATACTCTTGAGTGTGGAAGCTGTTATTCATGAAAAAAGACTCATATGAGCTTTTTTTAGTATTGGTGAGGTGTTTAAAATGATGTCAGAGGATTAAGGTACTTCTAGAAAGTAAACTTTTTTTCTATGGTGGTATACAGGTTTTTCCTTCAAACCTCTACTGAAACAGGGTGGGAGATGCCAGCAAGTAGCAGTAAGGCTTAACCTAAAACATCAATGTTAGGGCGCATTTACACTGATGGTCTGATCCAGTCCAGTCTAGGGATCAGTCCAGAGATTGGTAGAAGTGAGAAAATGCACACTTCAGTTGGCGTGGTTTGCTTTTACACAGAGATTTTTTTGACCTGCCACGGATTGTTTTGGGGGCAGCATTGAGCTGTTCGAGAATAAAAAACATGAAGAAGAAAGCCCATCTCATCAGGGTCAGTTGCCACTTTGTTGTTCAAATGTAGTTGTGCGCCTGCACCTCTTCACTACTCCACATAGCACCACAAGACATTTTCAAACTCTTTCGTCTTTGGGCGTGCGCTCTTACTTTGTTCTTATTTTGTTTTTCCTCTACTTCTTCTTCTACTCAAACTGCTCTCACATTACATCCTCTCCTCCTGCTTTTGGTATGATGGTCCGGCATGCTTTCAAACTGCATGGGAACTGCTCCAGGGTCTGGATAAACCGTGCCGAGACTGGCAGTTGTAAACGTGCCAGAAACTGGACTCTGGCACGGTGCAAAGTATTCCAAAGGTTTGGTGTGAAAGCACTGTTATTCTGTTTTATTCTTTTGAAAAAGTCGATAGACAGTTTAAAATGTGAATTCTGTAATCATGTTTTGTTTTGAAATATTCGTGACATCATGTTTAGTCGCAGAGCTTTTTAACACTGATTGCTTTTGCAAATTGCTTCTGCTGCTACTGTCAATAATTAATGATCGATCATGACAAAAGGCTCCTTTATAGCTAAAATAAAATAATGTGTGGAGCACTTATAAAGTGCTGTGAAAAAAGCTGCCCCAGATCATCACACTACCACCACCATGTTTGACTGTTGGTATGATGTTCTTTTTCCAAAATGCTTTCTTAGTTTTACAACACAAGATCGCATGATGGGATGTACACCTCACACCTCAAATTTAACTCAGCTATTTAAAGAAATGTGGATTATCACAGCTAATTCATGATTTTAAAGAGGGGGGAGGGGTATTGGGCAATGGTAGGTCAAGATAGCTTTTTTTCTCTTAATGAATGAAATCCTCATTTGTAAACAGTATTATTTACTCAGCTTATCGTTGTCTGATAACATTTTCCAATGATCTGAAGCATTTAAGTGTGACAATTAGACAATAAGGGGACAATTAGTTTTTTGCAGCATATTACATTCTGAAATGTGCAAAACCAATTGTGAGCTTTAATAGTTCTTGCAAGTAAGATATACTGGATTAGCTAGGCACCTCTGGCACCTCTGTTAGATATCCTGGAAAAATTTACAGGATATCCGCATCAGCAAAAATCTGTTTTGACAGATCGGAGCTTTGTAATATTGGTGATCAAGCAGCAAATCTTTGACCGGATCGGTGAATCTTTAGGACATACCTGTCATATAGTTCAGTTATACAGTATGTTTAATACAAAAGAGCTTTATAAATGTTTCTTTTGCTGCATTGAATTTCTCGTTTTGAGCAAGACTGTATTTTTTTGAGTTAGGGCAGAAAAAAGGAGACACACTTACACATACCCTGTTTGCCTGAAATCCTCTCTTGAGGAGAAAAGCCTGGACTCTGTCCCAAAACTCGGATGATTAAAGACCTTTTCAAAGTTACGGTCCACTCACATCTTTCTTATCTTGCACTTTCCCACATCTGTGTTCTCTTAATAAGAGCCTCTTAATCAATGTCCAGCCAATGAGCGAACCCCCCTTTCTCATACACTCCTTCAGCTCTGTGTTATTATTTCCCTCCCTGCATTCCTGAGGTCAACCTGATCCTTACATGACTAGACCAAAACATCTGTATTATCCCACCAAAACAGGCTTCATTACTTTTGCCAACCACATTTTCTGTTCCAATAAATCACTACCAAGAAAAAACAACTCAAATATGGGACACAGAAAAGATGAAGAGTATGCAGAATTCGACTCACCTGTAACAGGTGTCTGTGAGAGTCAGAGCGCCGGCTCATTCGACGAGAGTTCACTCTGCGAGGGTAAGAGTGGCTGCGTGGTACAGAGGGCGCCAAGAAGTGCTGCGGCTGACCCTGAGGGTTGAAGCTGATGGATGAGCTGATGTTGGTGGGTGGCTGGAAGGAGATGCTGCTGCTTACTGCGGGCTGTTTCCGCAAAGTACTGATGACGGGGGTCTTGGCTTGGACCTGAGGGACTCCGTAATGGGCAGAGCGACTGGATGCGTCAGCGGCCTTGTCTTTGCCCCCG
Organism: Crenichthys baileyi; assembly: GCA_036173005.1. Lineage (NCBI taxonomy): Eukaryota > Metazoa > Chordata > Actinopteri > Cyprinodontiformes > Goodeidae > Crenichthys > Crenichthys baileyi. Next base: position 348,571 of record JAHHUM010001776.1, on the reverse strand, counting down.
CTCCCGTATTGATGGTGAGGTTCTGCTGAGTCACTGCCGCTCCGGCTCTTTCCTTTAAGCAGTTTTGCTGCAGCAGGGTTTGGCTAGAACAGTCAGAGAAGCATAACCAAAAATCAGGATGAATTCATGCAACATTCTCTCCTACATGCTGCTTGTGCCTGACAACCTTCTGCTCCGGCTGATCAGCAAAACGGCTGTCTAAACACACCCACATATCGCAACTCGGCTCTCCCTTACAACTTGTTGGACGGGCTGGCAGGCAGACAGGATAAGTTCCAGCCAATCAGCCAAGAAGGGCTGAGCAATGCTGAGAAAAGAGCAGGCAGACAGACAGGCATAGCAGGGTTGATGCTACTCCCTCAGCACTGATGTGCTGTTATGTCACCCAGGCAGAGAAAGCATTACCGTGTCTTCACGCCTGGCTGCATGACAAGAGGAGAGACAAGCTTGGAGAGGAGAAAAGTACAAGAAGAGGCAAAGATAGATGAAACAGGCAGTATCAAAGAGGACGTGGAGACAAAAGCAGGTACATGAGGAGATGTCTTAGTGACAGGAGGAGACATTTGGAGAAATTCTAACAGGACTGAATGATGCACAGCAGTGTACCAACTGTAGGAGAAAATGTAATTTTCTCCAGCATGGATGAAGTTAATTCCTTAAGGCAGAAAGCGCAAAAGCAAACAAATGACAGCCAGCAAACCCAGCAAACCTGAGTAAGGCACACAGTCACACACTAATGAGCAGCTGTAGACACAGCACAGCTTCACGAATGAGCCCTCTGCCTCAGCGCTTTCAAGCATAACAGTGACCTTTACTGATGAATCCAAAATTTAACTGAAAAATAAGGCAGCGTCCAGCCGCTGAGCTGTACCCAATCAAATCCGTATGTTTTTGCACTGTGGTGAGTCAAATGTCCTAAAACAAAAGGAGTCAAAAACAGAGCAGAAAAGAAAGAATCTCACCTCTATAAACTGTCTGGGACAAATCCCGACTTTTCCCCCCAGCTTTGCTTCAATCCAATGCTCGTCTACTTGCCTGATGGTGGTCAGGATGTCTCCCTGCAGACCAGAAATAGGTGACAGACACAGAGAGAACACCGGCAGAACATCAGGTGGTTGATAACATACAGAGCTCGTCCCAGAGACTGAGCACTCAGCCCAGAAACTCGTAGTGCTGTGTTTCTGCTGCGGCATGTGACATCAGCTCACTTTGTGTCTGCAGGCCTAGTGCTTTCTGTGGCCAGCTTCTTAAAAAAACAAAAAAAAAAACATTTGACCCACCTCCATTAAAGAGAAAGGTCAGCTCAAGTGTGCTTTAATGGAGAGTGCACAAGAAACCGAGGGTCTTATATAACAGCCTCAGAGATACCTCAGGGTAAGTAACGACCAGTGTAGCAGAGGTCGGTGCCCTCAGCTCCATAAGTCTCAGTTTTCACTCTGTGAAAAACAGGCCGAGCGAGCGGACAAGAAGCAGTGACCATTATATAATGGTACTGCTAGAAATGTACTGTGCAGTATATACATGATCATAGAATGTTGGAGAGACTAGTATGCTAAAATAATGAGGTCATAAGTCAGCTATTTTCCAAACTGCTGCCTTTTTCTAACCTTTTAAATAAATCAATACACTTGTCATTGTTACTGAGCTTGAGTAAAAATTCAAGAGACAGAGAAAATCAGCTGCTGGTCTGGATTGGACAATTTCTAGCTTGATCGGCCCTGACAAGTGGCCACCCGTTTAGAAGCTCAAAGATCCTTTTTTTTTTCTTAACAGCGAAGACAACATATTTATCCGCAACCAGGTTATGCTGCCAGCAACAGTGTGCTGTGCAGATGCTGTTACTGAGTGAAGAACACACAAAATTAGCTATGTTTAGTACCAGTAAGGCTGTTAAAATAAATTCAGAGGAGAGGAAGTTATTTAAGAAATGTCTAGGTTCATTCACTCTCCGAGAAACTAAAAATCTCAGTAGATAACAGGAAGGCTGAACAGAGTATAGCAGTTTTACTGTTCGAGATTTCAGCCTCCATCCTGGAACATGCTGGTTTCGGAAAATGTAGTTAACCTCATAGGTACGGATCAACGTTCTCTGGGGACTGAACACAGAGACAGCTCTTACAGTAATGCTCCCCCTGCTAATTGTCCTAGCCGTGCAAATATTAGATGCTGAAGACAGTATAAAGCAATCAGCTGAAATCATTTGGTTAGTTTTTTAAGTTATACTAAAAGCCTCTTTAACAGCATTTGCTCACTTACATACACTTCTGCCTCTTTTTCACCTGCTCTATTTAGGTTTCACGGCTCCACTCTATTCGGCATAAAACCTTTTGTGTTTTCATTGACCCATTAAAGGCTGGCGCTATGGCTTGAAGCCAGCCGTCAGTGTAGTGCGCTATGCCGCTACTAAATTACCGTGTGGCATTGTCACAAAAAATTAATCTGCGTTAAACGATAAATAATAAATAAATATAAAATAAAAACATAAATAGACAAAATACAAATAATGATTGTATTATTGTATATGTTAGAATGTCTTATGTTTTTTCATGAATAATCAGAGGTTCTGATGTGAGGGGGGGTAGGGAGGAGAAGCAGTGAGGAGAGACGCTGCTGTCTGGATGGAGAAGCTCCAAAGTTAGGCAATAACGACGACAAGGATTTTAAAGACCAAAACCGCTGACTTTTGACCATGGTAAGTAAGTTTAACGGTTGGTTATTGGATATTTGTTCTCTGCAGATTCAACGGGTCTTCCCACTGTTTCATCTGATGTAGGCAGTCTGATTACGGGCAGCTGCTCTCTGCCTGCTCCATCCTCCTGCAGACGCTGGTTCGCTTAAGGAGCATCAATAAATTTCCGAACCAAACACGCTGTTTCATGGTGGTAATGTTTTGTGTGTTTTCAGGGAAATGTTTGTGCGTTTGAAAAGCTCATTGTATGTGTGATCAGCTGATTTAGGATATTATTAAATTCAGTGCCCCGCCTGCATGTAATTCAGAAAGCTGATGTGTCCTTTTTCTTTTCCCTTCAGCCTTCATGCATGGTTTAGGGTTTGTAAAAAGTAAAACTGTATTTTTATTTGAGCCACTCTGGCCATCGTGGTCCTTAATATTATTGTAGTCACCCTTGAGTTTTATTACCTTTTCCCTGCACTACCTCAGTGAAAACCTTCTCATTTCTCCTGGTCCCATGGCCAATCAGTGAACAGCAGTCTGTTCATGTCACATGTACTCCCTACTCGGCGCCGATCGTACCTGCTCAGGAGCAGGGACCAAAAAACTAGGTACCAGTATGGAAACGCTTGCAAAGCGTGCGGAGTGGAGTGGAGCTGGGCTAAATGGAGCCAGTGGAAAAGGGGCAATAGATGACGTTGTCTCTGCTCCCAACACAAATAATTGATGACCGCTCACAGTTAATGGCCCAGACAAAAATATTTTTAGTGCTCTTCTTGTATCTTCTTACAATACAGCTTGTAAAGAAAAATCTAAATCAGCTAGAGCTGGCACCAGCAGCTCACTGAGATTAAATGTCTGCCTCCAGAAAAATACCACCGTATCACACTATTTCCATAAACAATTACAACTAAAATTGTAAAACATGACCTGACTGTTTTTATTCCACACAGAAAGAACAATTCCTACTGCTGCTACAAATGCCAACTTGATTATTACAGTTACATTATTGCTAGGCATAATGTTATTTTGAATCACTGGATTTTGTCTCTTAGATGTAGTATTTTCTAGGCTATTTTATGTAAAGTGACAGGCCTTCAAACTCTGAATGCAAGTAACATTATTGGTAAGTTGGATGGATTTTCACTGCCTTTAGATAGATATGAGTAACTGAAATGCAGAGTGGTGGGGAAACTGTGAGGGTGGAAAGGAACAGACAGGTGAAGAAAATTTGGGTTAAACAGAACCAATATCTTTATCCTGATATTAACAATAATATCACAAGTTTCCCCCTTATCGTGCAGCCATGTTTCAAAATAGAAAATGAAGATGCTGATCAATAAAAAACCTAAAATTTGGGAACCAAAAAAATCAAACAACCTGTTTCTAATAAGCCTCTTTCAGAGCCTATGGCCTATTTTCATTCATCATAAGAAAACTGCGTTATTCAAGTTCCAACTCCATTAAGCTAGTCCCGACAATCAACAGCTGTGATTTCCTTTGGGCATCAACCTATTAATCCAAGCTCCTGAAAAGAAATAAAGCAGGTTTTAACACAGGATGAAGATTAATTTAAGGCCTGAACAAAGCACAAAAAGACCAGGCAAGATGAAAATCTCAATTTCACTGCAAAGAGCCTTTGGAAGGTTCAGCAGACTAGAGAGGGATACAATTGGTCCTATAAAAGAAGTCTGCAGATTGAGTATACAGGACTAATGCAGAAGCTGATGTTTTCTAGCAATGGACAGGGATGTTTGAAAAAAAAGGCTACAAAATATGTCATTTCACTTAGAACAGATGGGTGTCAGAAGGAAAAAAACGATTCATCATAACTAAGTAATAGACGAGAACATTAAAATCCTCCAGATTTGCAAACTGAGAGCTTAAATTAGTGGAATTATAGTTAGCCAAGCACCACCTTTCATACACGTTTGAACCGATGTTAGCATTTATCCAAACATGCACTGAACATCTGAATATTACAAGGGTTTATGAGCTGAAGCACCAAAAAACATGGCGACAGAACTTTGGGTTTATTAAACACGCCTGAAACTGTAAAAAGACAGCGATACAAGACTAACTCTGCTTTAAAATGAAAAAAATTGTGGATGAGTTTATCCTTCCCCCATCTGGTGATACTGCACCTCTGGTTACGAAGTCTTTTGAATGCTGATAGCATTGCTGGTCAAATAAGGCTGTTAAACACAGGAAAAGTCAACTGTACACACACTGACAACCGAAGGCAGTAAAAATGAGCTTTCCCTGCTGTGTTAGTGTTGTGTTGAGTAGCAGACCTTGAGGAAGCTGAGATAATATTTGCTGTCTTCCACATTCATCTCTTCAGGGCTGAAGTCACAGAGCGCCCTGCAGAGGGGCTGCGGCTGGGTCTGTTGGAGAGGCTGCAGCTGAGGCGTCTGGCTGCCCGCCGGCAGCGCGCCCAGAGACGCTCTGCTGCCGTCACTGATGTATTCATAATACTGGCTGTCCTCCGCTTTGTGGCTGGGCGGGGCACTATTAGCAGGTGTGAAGACCAGCTCCCCCAACATGTCAGCCCGATGGTTTTTTGCTGATGTTTTGAAGGCCGCCTAGAGGAGCAGAAGACAGTCAAATACCAGCAGATTTATGTATCTGTGACATGACTGCTTTAAAAGACCCAGGACATTGAGAGCGTCCAGTCAGTTGAAAATAATAATGTTTTTATGACCCTGTTATGATCAAAAACTGTTTGTTTGAATAACTCTTCACACATGTCAAGCTAGACCTTCCTTTAAAATTCCCTTTAAGGTCAAATATCATTTTCTGCTAGTTTAGAAATCACTTTGGAAGTTTTACTGAAACTAGCAGTTGATGTTTATATCGTGTTTGTTTTTGTTTCTTAAATAATTAATGAATGTAACGATACTATAGATTAGTGTAATTACTATTTAACCCCCTTTAGTCTGAGACTTTTAAATAAAATAAGCCATCTACTTAGTGAAAAGAGTTTCCCAGAGCATAATTTAATCTCAGTATAAATCCAGTCCTTCTGTGAAGGTCTCAGAGATTTGTTAGAGACAATTAGGGAACAGAAAACACCATGAAGACCAAGTAGCATTGCCGACAGGTCAGGAAGAAAGTTGTGGAGAAGTGTAAAGGGTTGGGTTGTAAAATAATATGGCAAACTTTGAACATCTCACTGTTCTATCCATCATCTGATTCTGGAAACACTATGACACTACCTCAAACCCAGTAGGACATTTCAGTCTACCTAAACTGACTGGCAGATAAGAGAACGCATTAATCAGAAAACTGTCAAGAGGACCATGGTTACTCTGGAGGAGCTGCAGAGATCCACAGATCAGGTGAAAGAATCTGTCAATGAGTCATACACGCCACAAATCGGGCCTTCATGGAAGAGTGGGAAGGAAGAAGACATTGTTGAAAGTAAGCCAGACAATGTCCTGCAGTTTGCTGTAAGCCACATGTAGAGAACATAGAAAGCATGTGGAAGAAGGTGTTCTGATCAGATAAGACCAAAATTATACTTTTTGCCCTACATGCATAACACTATGTGCGGTAGAGAACTAACAATGCACATCACCCTCAAACACCATCCCCACCAAGAAACTTGGTGGTGGCACCATCCTGATGTGGGGATGCTTTTCTCAGCAAAGATAAAGAAGCTGGTCAGAGTTGATGGGAAGATTGTAGAAGCTAAATACAGGATGGTCCTGGAAGAAAACCTCTCAGAGGCTGCATAAAACTTGAAACTCCTCCAAAGAGGAATAGTCAAAATTCCGGTTTAGATGTGCAAAGCAGGTAGAGACATACCCCACAATACTTGCAGCTGTAATTGCAGACAAAGGTAGTTATACAAATTTTGACTCAGGGGAGTTGAATACAAATGCTCCCCATTCTTTTTAGATTAAATGTAAAACAACTTAAAAACCATGTATCATTTTCCTTTCAATTCACAGTTCTGCAAAACAATGGTGTTGGTCTATGACACAGAAACCAGATGAAATACACTGAGGTTTGTGGCTGTAACAAGACAAAATGTAAAAATATTTAGTAGGTGGGAGTACTTTTGCACTGCACTGTAGTACTTATTCATCCCAGGCTCAAAGCTTTAAATAAAACAATTTAATGTTCAATTATACATTCATGTCTCAACTGTTAAATGATCCCAGATTCAACATCCTGAACTAAGCAGAGCTCTTTGAACTCTGACTGAACCCAAGGTGGGGATTTAAAGTAAACCCCCAACTCTTAGTCTGAGCAAGTAGAAGAAAATGGGTCTTTTCTCCGTATCACAATAAGGAGAGATACATCAGATAAAAATGCACTGCAGTTATCATTCTGTTTAGTACCTTTACAGGCCTTAAAGGTGAGCCAGGATTAAATGTGGGAATTTGAAAAGATCACTCATTTGTCAATTCTCAATCCTCTCTTCTTTTTATTTTCTTTCTATTTTCTTTTTTAAAAGCATCAAAACCATCATGTTCCAGGTGTTGCATGTCAGAATGTGCTCTGGAGAATGGGGGAAATTTGATATTTCATGATGACTGAATCTCAGTTATCTGACCCGCTCTTACTGTATCAATGTAGAGTATTTTCAATAATCTATGAGCACTTTGAGCCTGTGCACCGGCTTGCTCAGTGGAGACTTGTTTTTGAGAACAGGACTCGGGGGAAATACAGGGGTTTGTGTTTAGCTCTTTGTCATGTGGAAAGTGAGGCCTCAGGTCGGCGTTAACATTCACCTGTGGAACAGTGAAACCATCCACACACAGGTCTGAGCGGACCTCCTCGCTTTAGGCCAAAAGGAGCAGAGAATAACATTTTAATAAGTCGTTTCATGCTTTAGTGTGTGTATTACAGAATTAACTAAATAGTTTCATACATAAGAGATCAAGCACACCATAAAAACTGTAACTGGAGCCCAGTCACTGGGCAAGTAGCAACAACCACCAGGAAGTTTTTCCACTGTGTACACTGGGATAACTTAAAGGGAACATATCATGCAAAATCCACTTTTTTAGCCTTTAAATACATTTGTTCTGTACTTGGTGTCTGTAGGAGTGTAGAAAAAAAAAACTGAGTCTCTCCAGGTGTTGCGGAGATATCTTTATATTCTGCTAGGGTCGTATTTTTCAGTCCATTCAGTTTTCTCTATCATCTGTTATGTTTTTCCAACTGTTACGTTGCAGTATTTGCTGCGGAACAGTTAAATAAGGTTATGGACCTCCGGCTGATCAATTTCGCGTATCCAGCATACTTATTTCTCGCTGCGATTCTGTAGTCCAAGCTCAAGTATTCCTACACTGAAAGAGGATAACTTCGGTTCAGTTTTTGGGTGTTTCAACCCACACAATTCACTATACCGTGTTCCAGCATCAGAACCTCTTTGAAGTGCCTGGTTAAATTTTATTTTCCTTGAAAATCTACCCACATCAGTGTCCCCACTGATTTTCTGTTTCCCCACTTTAAGGATGAGTGCCTTCAGCAAGCTCTGCCAGTATCAAGAAGGATTGGCTGAAAGACTTCATCTGATTAGGGGATCAGTTCCTTGTGTCTCTGGAAACGATGGACGCAGCAAAGCGTTAAGCTGCAAATAACGCTAAAATGACAACAAATTTTAGTTTGGACAATAATTTATTGTTTGTCGATATGACGTCTTGGCCATTGTTTTGATAGCAGTAGCATTGTGCCTTCTGCTTGTTAGTGTTGTGTGCTGCTTTTAGCTCCTTGAGGACAGAACCGTACTGCATGTTTTGAATATTATTATTACATAAACAGTTTTGCATTGGCTTTGCCGTTTTTGTCTTATTTCTGCGGCGCTAGATAATTTTGATCAAACTACAAGAATATCTGAACGGGTTAAAGTACAGACCCCCTTGACCTCGAGGGGGTGGGGTGTGAAGTGCCTCAGTAGCATTTAAAGAGACAGCACCAGAACAAGTTGCTCTCAGACGCACCTCAGAACATGGGGGAAAAGAGGGGCCTGTGGAGCTTTTGCAGTTCCACTTTATATAGACCACAAATTAATAATTTAAGTGTGAAAAAGAAGGATTTAAAAGCATATGTCGTAATAACAGAATAAACTGTTATTAGTTATTCGTAAGGTAAATAAGTAGCTGTGCTGTAAGAATGATAAGAGCAAAGTGCCAAAAAGACGAGCTGTCCAAGGACAAAGAGAGGTGCAGAGAAGAACCGTAGCAGAGATGGAGAACCAGTAATAAGTGCTGATGGCTGAAGTCTAAACTGGGATCTGGATTCTTTAACTGAAGAATGCTCAGCAAACAGACTAACTGCATTTAGCAATATTAGCTAAAAACAACATCTGACTCTGCTGTTTGTACTTTCAAACATGGTAACAACTTGTTCACTGAAAGGATGTTGTAAAGTACATCTAATGTATCTAGTGAGATACACATAATCAGAGGCAAAAATGAAATACTTTTTCCTGTGACCATCACTAAGAGTTATGTGCAAGGAAGCCATATTGGATTTTGAGGTTGGGGTGGGTGGAAAACCTCCAACTCTTCAACTCACAATTGACTTTTAAGAACATTTCTCTTCATTTTTCCATCAATAAAAACGAAGTGCAAAGTTAAATTGCATCCTTTAACCAATTAACAGTGGTAATGAACAAGACTGAATGAATGATATAACAACCGATAATAGAAAAGGGATGGGGTTTAATATGTGAACACTTCTTGTCCCTTTCGCATAAATGAACTAAGTGGGGGCTATATTATTGTGTATTTTTCTAAAAATAAAATGATAAAAAAACAAATACAAATGATGGAAGAAACAACAATATAATTTATTTTAAATTTTTTTTTTGTACTTTTTATCTTATTAAATTATGTATTTATTTTTTCATACTATTAATCTTATTTTTATTATACACAGATTTGTTATAACTTTTCAGCACTTTGCAGAAAGTGTTTATTTTATTATGATTTTTTCCCCTGTTTATTATTATTTCCAAATTTACCTTCTGTATATTGTTTACAGGTTTCAAATGAAACTGAAATGTTTTTCTTCATTGTTTGTCTTTCTGATATAACACAGCAAACTGAAAAAGTCCAAGTACGCTTCTCTCTAAATCCTTCTCCAAGTACATCCAAATTTGGGGCCAAATCTATTAGGAAATTAGATTTATGACTTTTGTGTCTCCTTTGGAGATTATTGTGAAATTTTCTGAGTTACGCTTTCTCTGACAGACGCTGTGAGTTTAATGAACACTGCTTGGGTCCTGCATTGCAAACTTAGAATTCAAAATATTTTGGTATTTATCGTTCTTATTGTATTGCCAGGGTCAGGTAGTGTTTTTTGGTTTGTTACTGTTCCAGTGTTCTGCAACCTGCAGCTCCAGAGCCGCAAGTGACTCTTTAGGCCCTCTGCAGTTGCTTTTAATAACTTTGTGAAAAAATGAAACAGAAGTATGTGGTGTTTTAAAACATAAAGGTAATAAAACATTTATTTTTAGCAGCTTTTCTGAACGTTTCGTCAAATATTGCAAAGAATTTCCACAAAAATATGACATATAATATTTATTGTCATTAGGCCACACACTACAAGATTTTGTTTCTCAGTTTTTCTAAAAAATCTGGAAAGTTCTCTTTAAAAATATATGTGCCATCTTTTTGTAAAAGGTTTGTTTCTCTTTGTTCCGAATCCTAGAAATAGGGATTAAAATGTGGTTAAATCAGAAAACCAACTTATTTTACAGAGTTTTATTTAGTAGGAGCAATGGCGAATAGGGCTCTTTGGATTGTTAAGGTTGCTGATCTTTGCTCTATGTGCTCCTTTTTATTGTACATGTTTGCATTCAGTTGGTTGTGCAATCTATAAATACAACTTTTAAAAAGTCTAACTCCTGTTTCAATGAGGTTTTAAGTTGTCTGTCGGTAAACTTAGAAAATTTGGTATTTGGTACTTTGTTATAAAATGTCTGAGAGCCGTTGCTCCAGCGGGGACATTACATTTCTGAATTAGAAGATGGTAAGCTTTCATATGAAATGTAGTTTTTACTTACAACAGGATACAGCCTAACAGGCACAGCTACTTAAGAGTCTATGTTACCACCAAGCCACACCTTCAGGTTGCACAATGAAGTTTAGGTTTCTGTATTTGTGAACAACATTATGATCCACATACTTTCTTTAACACCTCCCCTTCTAATGACACAATTGTTAAAATTTAAATAAACAAACCGACAGAAACGCAGGGCGTTAGGCCTCGGGTCATGCACTGACCTCGCTGTGCCTCTCTCTGCGCTGACTCTCCGGCTGCTGATCCTCCAAGCCTCCCCTGTCTACTGGCACTGCATACCGGTCTCTATGTGACCTTCTGTCAGGTCCTGACAGGCCCTGGAGCCCCTCAAGGAGCCGAACCAGCAGCAGGTTTTCAGGAAGCTCCTTCATTGTCTTGACAGGGACAGGAGCTTGACACTCCGGACAGAAGAGCTGGGATTGGGCCACCTCATGCCTTTGCAGGCAGGACAGGCAGAAAGTGTGCTGACAAGGCAGCACTTTGGCAGAGGCATCCAGCTGGTCAAAACACAGGGGACATTCCAGCAGGGGGATCAGTGTCAGCTCCTCCGGTTCAAAGGGCAACAGGGATCCAGGGCCATCTGAAATACTGTAATCCACCATGCTGAGACAGAGAAAAGTGACAGGAGACACAAACTGTTTACACTCTTTCAATTAGTTAAAATTAAGTTTTTAATGCTAAATCATATGACATGGTTAAGGTAAATAAGCTGGAAATTACTCCATGAGGTTTTAACAGTGATTCAGCGCTGCGTGTTTACAGGTGTCCTATCACCTCACCTAGCTGCAGGTAACACCACAACAGGAAATATCCGTATTCCTCCAAATGAAACAAACAAAAAACAAAACGATGTCATTCAACTCTTACTTACACGTTAATCCACGGGCTGCCACCGGGATTTCCCCCTGAACCCAAATATTAGGAAATGCGTACGTTTTTCGCGGCAGTCGCCATGTGTGAACCCGGAGCTGGAGGAGCAGCTCTCTGCCCCGCGGAGGGAAGGAGGGGCGCCTCGGCGTCACATAAACACCGGCAGGTATGCTCCTGCCAGCAGTTATAAGTGTGTCAGCATGAAACCCACCTGTGGAGCCTGAACCGAACCGGTGAAAAAAAGAAATGTCTCCACAGCTACAGAGAGACTCAATCTTCAGGAACTGTGTCGGATTTCAAAGTCATGACGTGCTCAGTTAACCCTTACACTGTAAAACGGATTTTGAAGTGTACAGTCTAAACCCAACCCAGGAACACGAAATGAAACATCTGCATATAGAGATTGTTTGAAAGAGGATAGTAGAATATTTTATTCCACCTCTATAGAGGTGGGTAATAACGAGCTACATACTGTTACATTTATTTAAGTAAATTTTTGTGGAAAAAACTGCTTCAAATAGTATTTTTTAACTTTTACTTGAGTAATATTATTTTCAAGTAGGCTAAAACTACTCTTAATTGGGTACATTTTCAGCTTCTACCCACCCTGGCAGATTTAGATGTAGAATTATTTTAATTCAACCAGAATGTATATGTGTGTAAAAAGAACTGAGACATCTCTGAAAAGATGAAAGAAGAATTTACAAGAAATTGCACATTTGAAACAAAAAGTAATTCTCTGTTTACTTACATTTTATTAAAAGTAGTATGCTAAAAAATATTTACACCTTCACAATAATCAATGAAAACATTTACATTGTCGTTACACCAATCAAACCTTTATTATAATTGCTGAGTAGCTTTTTTCATGTTTCCACTGCTATTTTGGTGATTTATCTCTAAGTTTTGGAAGGCCTCCTTGCCATCGCCCTAATCTTTAGCTCCCTCCACAGAATATCTATCAGATGGAGGTCAGGACTCTTGGTTGGGGCACTCGAAGACATTAATATTACTTACAGTCAAAAGAAACATGCTGGTAAAATTAAAACAGAACTGAAATCTGCACACATTAATATTATTGTACTTAATTAGTCTGCACTGTTCAAACATGTTACCTACTCCATGCTTTAATTGCAAGTTTTATGTTGTGAAAACATGACATCTGCATATTTGTATTTCTTGTGTTTATATATTTTTTTTGTGAAAATGCTGTTTATTTTACCAAATTTGTTTAATAATTTGAAAATAACAGAATTTGAACATCACTTCATAGTTCTGTCTATCTTATTAGATCGTTTCTAAGTAATAATAACTATTAATAGTAATACATTTGACATTACAGTCAATCAGGGGTAATAAGCTTTTACACAAAGCATTTTTTTACTCTAACTTGAGTCATTTTTTTGATGAGTACTTTTTACTTGTATCACACGGGTACACAAAACTGAAAAAACAAAGGTCAGAGGTGCTGGCTTGTGTGCTGATTAAGGTCATCCTGCGCACTCGTGCAGAGGAAAATTATCGGGGCATTCATGTGTCATGCTAATTAAATAATATTTAAATTTTACATTCTAACTATTATGCTCCTATACTGACTTAGACTACAGCCACAACAGGCAAGATTTGTTGATTTATATTTTTTTAACAGATTGAAAATTAAAACATCTGAAAATCAAGCGGTTCTTAAACAATGTGAATACAGAAAGCATTTAAAATTTCTCAATCCAGAATCATCTTACTAAACATACATTTAAATACAGGCCTATATCAATCAATGCTAAAAACACCTGACTTATAAAGATACAGTTTCACAGTTAAAATGACAAATGCACAGACAATTCAATCCTGTAGAGACTCAAAATAAGAAATACAAAATGCGATTAGAGAAGTTACACAATGGATGTTTATTTGTTTGGCGCTCAGACCCCAAAGGAAGACATGAATGCTGATAATGCATGAACTGATGAACGTTTTAGGATTAGAATTAGAATTGTCTTCCCCGCGGATCTGGTACTGGTGATGGAGAGGAGGCCTGATGGTAATGGAACTGAGAATCCGATGGAAGCGATGGGGTGGAGGAGGGTCAAAGCTCGACTGACAGCTGGGAGATCCATGAGTGGGAGACTTTAAATGCGGAGCCTTGAAGGATCATTGGCTGAGGATTATTGCAGACTTGAAGTCGATTGGTTGGCCCGGAGATGCACGGAGAAGCCATTGGGTGAAGCTGGAGGAGGGGTGAGTCTCCCAGATTGAATTTTTGTCTTTACTCCATGTTTCATGGATGCAGATGATCGCCTCTGTCAGAACAAACACCTCTGCTGGGTCTTTCGTGGCAGCAGACCCATGTCTAACATGTGCCTTCATTGTGCCTTAAAACAGTAATCAACTTTTTTATTCTATTTTAAGATGGTGGCATGTAAACCTTTTCCCTGACAGCAAAAGTTAAAATGTTGTTTATTAGCCTGAAAGCTCAGCTTGGTAGCAAATTTGACTTAAGCATCAGAACTATTGCTAAGGTGGCTAAGGCATGAGTTTTATTGTTTTAGCTTGATTTTAGTTTCATGTTTTACTGTTTTATAGGTTGCTGTTCTAATGGCCCACAACTGAATTGTTTTGGAGGTGCCTCAGGTGGCGTCTTTGATTATAGGGACCCGGGATTGAATCATGGTTGCCTCCGGACGGGCATTGAGTATAAAAACTCTGCCAAGTCTGTGTGCAAGTTGTAATGACTTGCTGCGGCGACCCCTGAGTGTAAGGGATCAAATGAAAACAAGTTACTACTGCCTATGTTCCCTTTCTTAGGGGAGGCTACCTACCAGGAAGGGAGCTCAGGAGGCCACTCACAGGAGGCCAGCACCACTGGGGAGCCTTCTGGATGTTTTGAAAGAGAGCCAGCAGGGAGAGGAAAGCAGAGCATGTGCAGCAAGAGATAAAAAGCTACAAAGCAGTAGCAGTGGCGCTATTCATTGGCAGGGGAAGGGGAGGGGAGGATCTCAGGGAACAGACAGAGTCCAGGGCTTGGCCCTCTGAGATATATAAACCAAGATGGCGCTGACGATGGCAGCCTCGGAGCTTCGCTCTCTCTTTGTTTTTGTAGTTTGTGTGTTTTTGCACATCAACTCGCTCCAATCTTCACCCGGATCTTCAACAAGTCACTGGAGAAGTGTGAGGTTCCCTCCTGCCTCAAACGATCCACCATCATCCCGGTGCCCAAGAAACCCACCATCCTAGAATTAAATGACTACAGGCCTGTAGCCCTGACGTCTGTGGTCATGAAATCCTTTGAGCGGCTGGTTGTGAAAGCACCTAAAGACATACAGGCCCTCTACTGGACGCCCTGCAGTTTGCTTACCGAGCAAACAGGTCGGCAGATGATGCTTGTTTAACTTGGGTCTACACTTCATCCTGCAACACCCTCGACCACCCAGGGGACCTATGCCAGGATCCTGTTTGTAGACTTCAGCTCGGCCTTCAACACTATCATACGAGGACATCCTCCACCAGAAGCTCACCCAGCTCAACGTCCAGCCTCCACCTATCAGTGGATCAACAGCTTCCTGACAGACCGACAGCAGCAGGTGAGACTGGGGAGCATCTTCTCCGAACCAGACACTAAGTACTGGTGCCCCCCAGGGGTGTGTCTTATCCCCACTCCTCTTCTCCCTGTACACACAATGACTGCACCTCAGCGGACTCGTCCGTGAAACTCCTAAGTTTCGAGATGAAAACCACTGTCACTGGACTGATCCAGGACGGTGATGAGTCTGCATACAGGCGGGAGGTGGATAGCCCTGATACACTGGTGTAGTCAGAACTGCCTGGAAACTAAAACCACTCAAGACTCTGTGGAGATGGTGGTGGACTTTCAGAAAACACCACCTCCATACACCCCCCTCACCATGCCTCACAACACCGTGTCGGCTGTGCGACACTTCAGGTTCTAGGAACCACCATCTCTGAGGACCTGAGCATGGTCCTTCACAAATAGACACTGTTCGAAAGGAAGCCAGCAGAGACTGTACTTCCTGAGGCAACTCAAGAAGTACAACTTCCCAAGGAGCTGCTGCGTCATCTTCTACACTGCCCCATCATTCAGTCTGTCCTGTCTTCATCATCTCAGTGTGTTTGATTCATCCAAAAACAGGACAGGTCCATAGACTGCAAACGAATAATCAGGACTGCAGAGAGAATCATAAGGCATGAGGCTGACCTTCTCTACATCCAGGACTTATACAGGTCTAGGGCTTTTTTTTAAAAAGAGCTGCTAAAATCTCTGCAGATCCCACACACCCTGCACATAAACTGTTTAGAGTTCTGCCTTCAGGCCGACGCTACAGAGCACTGTTCACCAGCCGCCACAGAGACAGTTTCTTCCCCCAGGCTGTTTCCCTGTTGAACATTCAATAGAGTACAACACAACAGCATACAGATGTTGCAAATGCACCTTTTTATTTATTTATTTATGTGTATATTTGTACATTGTAGATATGTATATTCTGTAGTGCAAAAACAAAAACCAAAGAGCAAAGTGTACCGGAGTCAAATTCCTTGTTTGTATGTACAAACTTGGCAATAAAGCTGATTCTGATTCTGATTCTGATTCTGATATGTCCACTGTGTATTTTACCTTCTCCGTTGGACCAAGCAGAGCTGGAATGCTGGGATTTTATGGACTTTTAATTCAGGTTTTTGTTATTTCATACTTGTAAGTTAGGTCTGGGCTTCTTTTTGGGCTTATACAACTTTTTGTGGCTTTGCCTGATTCTCAAAAGAACCGGGTCACACCATTGCTAAATTAGCCAAGGGTAGATACAAACAGACATTCTTGTTCCAACACAGTGGCGAAGCTACTCTTAACTTTTACTAAGTTGATATACTCGTACTTGTACTCATACTCGTCGTCTTCCGCTTCATCCGGAACCAGGTGGCGGGGGGGGGCAGACTCAGTAGAGACACCCAGACTTCCCCAGGCACCTCCTCCAGCTCCTCCAGATGGAGCCCAAGCCCCAGGCCAGCCGAGAGGCATAGTCCCTCCAGTGTGTCCTGGACTGTCCCTTGGGCCTCCTCCCGGTGGGACGTACCTGGAACACCTCCCAAGGGAGGCATCCAGGAGGCATCCAATACAGATGCCCGAACCATCTCAACTGACTCCTCTCGATGTGGAGGAGCAGCGGCTCTACTCCGAGCTCCTCCCAGATGGCTGAGTTCCTCACCCTATCTTCAAAGGAGTGTCCAGGAAGCTCATTTCAGCAGCTTGTTTCCAGAATCTCGTTCTTTCGGTCATGACCCAAAGTTCATGGCCATAGGTGAGGGTAGGTATGTAGACTGACCGGTAAATCGAGAGCTTTGCTTTCTGGCACAGCTCTCTCTTCATCACAACACACCGCCCTAGTATCATTACTGTGGCAGCCGCACCGATCCGTCTGTTGATCTCCCGCTCCATTCTCCCCTCACTCGTGAACAAGACCCCAAGATACTTGAACTCCTCCACTTGAGGAAGGAACTCCCCTCCAACCTGAGGAGGATAAGTCACCCTTTTCCAGTTGAGAATCATGGCCTCGGACTTGGAGGACCTGATCCTCATCCCAGCCGCTGCGAACAGCCCCAGAGCATGCTGTAGGTCTTGGCTAGAGGAAGCAGCAGGACAAGTCATCTGCAAAAAGAAGAGACCACTGGTCCACTGGTCCAAAACCAGAACCCCTCCGGCCCTTGGCTGCGCCTAGAAATCCTGTCTATAAAAGTTATGAACTGGACCGGTGACAAAGGGCAGCCCTGACTTAGTACTGGCAATGCGGACCAGACTCCTCCACTTATACAGAGACCGGATGGCCCCTAATAAAGGGCCTCCGAGTCCATACTCCTGGAGTGCCACCCACAGGGCACCACAAGGGACACAGTCGACTGCCATCTCCAGGTCCACAGAACACATGTGGACAGGTTAGGTAAACTCCCACGAACCCTCGAGCACCCTGTAGAGGGTGTAGAGCTGGTCCAGTGTTCCACGGCCAGGACGAAAACCACACTGCTCCTCCACAAGCAGAGGTTTGACTATCGGCTGGACTCTCCTTTCCAAGGCACTGCTTGCCTCTTCTGACGGACCTGATGGGTTGTCAGAATTGCTTCGAGTATGACTGGTAGTCCTTCTCTATGGCCTCATCAAACTCTTCCAAGGCCCGAATTTTTGCCTCTGCCACAGCCCGGGCCGCGGCACACTTGGCCTCACAGTTCCTATCATCCGCCTCAGGAATCCTATAAGCCAACCACAGCTGTTAGGACTCCTTCTTCAGCTTTACAGTATCCCTTACTGTTGATGTTCACCACTGGGTTTGGGGACTGCCGCAGCGACAGGCAGACCTCACAGCCACAGCTTCGGCCGGCAGCATCAACAATAGAGGCGAAGAACCTAGTCCCCTCGCACTCTATGTCTCCAACTTTCCCCCGGAATCTGGTCAAAGCTCTCCCGGAGGTGGGAGTTGAATACATCCCTGGGTGAGGGCTTCGCCAGCAGACTCTCACTATACTCTTCGGCCTGCTAAGTCTGTCTGGCTTCCTCCTCTTCCAGCGGATCCAACTCACCACGAGTTGGTGATTGGGGGACGGCTCAGTCCCTCTCTTCACCCAAGTATCCAAGAAGGTCGAAGACATGACAACAAAGTCGATCATCGACCTCCTGCCTAGGGTGTCCTTGTACCAAGTGCCCTGATGAACCCCCCTATGTTTGAACATGGTGTTCATCATGAATAATTCATAACTAGCAACAGAAACAACAGTCAGAGACCTGTCCCCGACCCGAAGGCGCAGGGATGCGACCCTCTCATCCACCTGGGTAAACCCCAAAATGAGACGGCTGAATAGGGGGGCAAACCCAGCCCAGCCCGCAACCTCTACCCAAAGGCCACTCCAAAATAGAAGAGAGTCCAACCTGGGTTCCAGAGCCCATGTTTTGAGTGGAGGTGAGCCCAACTATTTCTAGCCGAAATTTCTCAACCTCCCCCACAGGTTCAGGCTCCTTAACCCCCAGCGAGGTGACATTCCACGTCCCTAGAGCCAGTTTAAGATCAGGTCGTCGAGGTCTAAATTTGAATCTTTTAAATGGCTAATATTTAATAACATCCAAAACTCAACTTTATAGTGAAGAATGAGGCTGAATTTAAGCTATAAGCAATAATTTAAGTTTGGATCCAACTTTCACTAGTTCAGCAACAATAGCAACAAGAAAATTAAAATCGCCAAAATCACAGTTTCTTTACGTGGGGCAGTTGTTTCCAATGAATGGCAAATCTTTGCTGTCATTGTCAGGAAAACGGTTTTAAATACCACCATTTTAGAATAGATTTTAAAAGTTCATCACTCTTTTACTAACATTTTATGTCTTTATCCCAAACCAGTTCTTATTTACGATTTATTGATTTTAATGCCACGGAGGACCCAGCAGAGGTGACTTTTGTGATAAAACATTTTTGTTCTGACTTAGCAGTAACATAACTGAAGTAAAGTTATCTTAAACTAGTTTGAATTTAACACATTTTGAGGAGTAAGGTGCCTTAAATAAGTGGTCGCAATTTAAAAATATATCACGTTGTTCTTAAGCTGTTGAGCTTTCATAAATAATATATATATATATAAAGCTACTAATTTAGAAAGAAAACTAATTTTTACACAAATTTTTTTAGTTGATTGTATTAGTTTGTTTTATCAGTGTAACAATTTTTATTTATGATGAATATTTTTAATTTGAGCCAGAAAAATATTTTGTCACTGGTTGCAATTTTATTTATTTTTGGTGCCCTTTTAGTTGCTAAACCTTCACAATGTTTACCTGGAGACATAGAATAAAATCAAAATAATTCAAATGTATTAAAAGTTGTTATGCCAGTTTTATTGATTAAATTCTAACAGTTTTATCCCGTTAACTAATTTATACGAATAAATTCATTAATTTGAGTTAAAAAATGTTAAATTTGCTTGAATTGAACTACTATGGTTGATTATGTACTTTAAAAAGCTGGTGGCAATTTAATAATTTATTTAAGTGACCTTTTTAACTGTTAAACTTATATATACTTAGAAATACTGATTAAAATTTAGACCATTAAAATGTGCTGCTACCGTAGTTTTGTTGGTTTAATTCTAACAGTTTGTCTTGTAAGTGTATCAAGCTCTTTGGAGCTATTGCGACATCTTGATGTCCGCTAAACTTTCACTGCTCAGTAATCCTGACAATACATGACAAATGTTTTCATCATCCTGGAGGAATTAAAAAGTTTTAGGCAATAAAAAATAATTTAGAATGAAATAATAATTAAAATAAATGAAAGACACGTGTGTTGGATTTAATTAAAAAAAGAAATTATTACTTAGACTAGTTTGACAATAGTTTTAGTGTGTTTATTCATTTAAGTATTAAAACCATCTTCATCTTAACAGACTTTAAAAAATAAATAAAGTTAGCAGTAACTTAATGACAGCACTGACAGATGACACAGGGGCGCCCTCTGCTGGTGCAATCTCTGGACCTGCTTTGCTGGAGAGACAAAAACCAAAGCTGACCTCTTCCAGGACCTCCCTATTCTCTGTCCGTGTGTTTAAGTTTTAGCTTCATTTGAGGACAGAATGATGTGCAGAAGTTGAAATCCTTTGTTTAAAGCCGTCTGTTTTAATTGTTTTCTTTGGATTTTACCGTTGCACACTTCAAACTCCAAAATGTCAGTCTTGAATCCCAGGTTTAAATAATTCATCCGTGCTGGCTATGCACCGTAGGTTCAGAACATCGGCTTGAATTTTTCAAACAAACATGAATCTTTCATGCTTTTCTTCACGTCAGCAGACCTGGGGGAATTCTAAAAATGTACATATGGCTTTTCCAGCAATTCTGAGAGCAACAGAAATTACTTATTCAAATGTTCACATCAGCTCCTCCTCCTCCGTCCAAGCCTCCCTCAGCGACTCCTGATTTTAGCTTTAAAACTATATTTTCCAGACTCAGACTCAGTTTAATGCTTTCATGTGCAGCAAATTGATTCTCTGTCTTCCTTTCAGCGATAAAGAGGGCGGAAAGTGGTCTTTCAGAGGAAGTCTGTGCATAAGTGCTTATCAGCTCCTCACAGTCCGATGGTCAGGCTGGCCTCCACAGGGAAGCCCTCTGTGCTATGGGGTGAGAAAGCAGGTCTGATGGCTCTGATATGAAGCCTATCTGATGCAGAGGGAATGCTCTCCCCAGGGGCACATCTGAGGAGCCTGCGCAGTCTCAGAATATTATGACTTCCCACAAGTTTTTATTTTGCATACAGAAGAGTGCCTCCTTCTCCAGCTTTCATGTTTTATTTAAAGTGGTGTCTTACTCAGAGAGAGCTGCTAACTCACTGCCTTTACCTCTTTTTTCATTAGGCGAGAAGACTCTTTCTGCCCCCTCGCTCTGCTGCCATGTTTGATCATTAGACGGTGGTTTAAAGTATGCTTCAGTGTGTTTGAGGTACAAAACCTCCTGAAAGTTTCCTTATTGTGACACGTTACCTCCACAAACTTTAATGTCTCTAACAGGGATTATATGTGATCCAGATGCACACAATAGTGCATGATTGTGATGCAAAAGAAAAGAATAAATTATTTAAATTTTTATTTAGATTTTTCTTCCAAATAGAAAATCTGAAATGTGTGGCTTGCATTTGTATTAACTTTCCCTGAGTCAATATTTCATAGAACCCACTTTTTTTATATATACAGCTGCAATTGATTTGGGTATTTGTCTACCAGGTTTGTACATCTAGAGACTGAATATTTTACACAAAGTAGCTCAGGCTCCACCTGATTGGATGAAAAATGTCTGTGAAAATCAACTTTTAGTTGATAAAAATCAGAAAAGGTCTTAAAGTTCTTAGAGCTTGAATTGGTTTACTGATAAGCTGCGAAAAGCTCATTTTTATGCTAGCCAAAAGCCTTTAAGTTGTGATCAGAAGAATAATATTATGTACTTTAGGTTGTTTGTCTTTGGTTTTGTTTTTCTCCTGTCCTGCTTATGATTGTCATCAGTAAATACCTTTAAATATAGATTAGTTTGATTAGTAATACATTTATACTTAGATTCAAGCAGTTGCTCCTGGATGACCTTTCCCTTGGGGCTTGTGTGACATGTTATCTGTGGCAGAAACAAGCTACAGTGCTAAGAAATGGAAGAACTCCTCGTCTTTTTGAGGGTATATTAATTGGTCATCCACCTAAATAATTATGATATTTAAGGAGAACTGATGCAGACGGGACCCACTTTGACTAATGTGGCACTCCAACAGTAACTCCAAGCTAACAACTGGTATCTCAAAAAAGACAATTGTCTGTTGCATGTTACCCTATAGCATAGTGGTACAGTTGGTAGCACATAGCCTTGCAGCAAGAAGGTCCTGGGTTCTACTCCGGGCCGGGGGTCTTTCTGCATGGAGTTTGCATGTTTTCCCTGTGCATACGTGGATTCTCTCCGGGTACTCCGTCTTCCTTCCACAGTCCAAAAACATGACTTTTAGGTTAACTGTTTCTCTAAATTGCCCTTAGGTGTGAATGAGTGTGTGCATGGTTGTGTGTCTGTGTTGCGCTGCGATGGACTGGTGACCTGTCCAGGGTGTACCCCGCCTCCCGCCCATAGACTGCAGCAGCTTCCCTGTGACCAACTATGGAAGAAGCGGTAGAAAATAACTGACTGGATGGGTTTTTTTAGTGAATGCAAATCTAAAGTTTCCAGTTATTTCTAACAATATATAAACTTATTTGAAAAATAAACAGTAACTAAAGCACATTTTTCTAATATGTGGCAGAAGGGGCAGCTGTTCTAGAAGGTAAACCTCCATGCCAGTCTGGAATGCATTTTACTCCATCTTCCCAACTATTCTGAGAAGCTTCCAAGTTCCTGCTGAAGAAAGGAATCCCCACAGCATGATGCAGCCACCACCATGTTTCACCATGAGGCAGGTATGTTCTGGGTGATGTACAATAGGGCTCCTTGTTTTTGACCACATTAAGTATTTTGCATTTAGACCAAAGAGCCCAGTTGGAGTCTCCTCTGACTGAAGTAGCATTTCCACACATGTTTGCTCCTGCCCTACATGGCTTGTTTCACAAACTGCAAAGAGGACTTCTTATTGCTTCGTTTTCCTTCCACTTCCCAATTTAACACTACTTTAAATTGGTCTATGACATAAGATCCTAATAAACATGAAAAAAGATGAAAAACATCAAAGCAGTGTGAATGCTTTTGCGAGGCGCTGTACTTTAATTTGAACACAACCTCAGTCAAAATGCATAATCCTCGTGCTGCAATGCATAAGTGAGGCTTAGTCACAATCAACTAACGTGACAGCGAGTCATATTAGGTGTGTCAGAGGAATCTCATTAACTTCTCACTTTCAGGAGGGACTAATCCTCCACCTTAAAAGTCAGAGAGTAGTCATAACTGCTGCAGATCCTAGGTGATTCATTTACATTGTTTCTCTGCACAAACAAAGCGAGAAGCTTTTATTTTATTGCCTTAAGTAAATGTCTGAGGGAAGGAGTCAGCTTTTGTTTGGCAGATCACAGTATTCCAGTGAAACAGGCTCAACTGGAGCATCTGCTGTTGTTTTGGCCTAACAGTGTTTATACCTCACCTAATTTTCAGGTGAGTGTTTCCACTCTTGCTGCATGAGAAAAGTCCAGCTGACAACAGAGTGGAAGGATAATGGCCCTCAGTGTGTTGTCACTGCAGGTCCACTAACTCAGTCATGACTGCCTGTGAATCTGAGAATGTCATTTAGGACTAAAATATACACAGAGCAGCAGGCAGTCTTCCATCAGATGTCTTTTTCCTTTTTTTAAGCTTCCATAGAAAGCAGCTTGACCATTTTTTTCTGCCCACAGTTTGTTTTCCCTTGTTCCTCTGCCTGCACATTGAATACTTTAAATATTTTAGAGTTGATAAATAAATGAAACAACCTCTTTTCTTACTTCGAGGCAGCATGCCGAGATGCTCCCCTACCCACATCTGCAGCAGCTTATTATTGCAGCTCTTACTTTGTTTCAGCCAGAGCCCAAATGAGGCTCCGCTCAGGGACATCTTCATTTATTTTTCAAAAAGGCATCAAATGCATCCTCTCTGCTGCCACCAACAGAATTAGATTTTTAAAGAAAGGGTGCAGCCAAACCTCTCTTTAGCTGGATTTTTAAAAAAAGATTTACAAAAGCTTTCGGCCATTTCAATATTGTCTTGCTTGAACCGAGCATTTTCTGTTAAAAACAGAAGAGATGCTTGACATGTGCAGAAAGACTTTCAAGAGAAAACCAGTGACATCTGATCCTCCATGTCATTAACGACCTCCTTTGACTACTCTGTGGCTGTCATCTCAATCTATACGTTAAACGTACCCTAGCTATTTACAGCAATTTCCCTTATCAGGCTGCAGGCGGTGTGCATCAGCAGAGTGGGATCATGTGACCTGTGTTTGTGTTCATGTGTGAAAGGAACCCAGTCCCTCTGAAAAGGCAACTTGAGTGGGGCGGAAGAGGAGAGACAGAGGGCTGGGGTTGGAGCTGAAGTTACCTGAGCCAGACAGAAGTTTTAAGCCTTCCTTCTGCCCGGATGTCTGCAGCACAATGCACTGAAGGCTTTTTTGGTTCGCAAATGCTCCAGCAGCTGTTTAAGCCTGAGATGTGCATTAGGGAAACCAAAAATAGGAAGCACACACCTCTGAGCCAGCTGTCGTTCACTGCCTGTGGGATTGCCTTTTGCACCTCCCTCCCCCCCTCCCAGCTCTCTGCCTGTCTTGCTCTCCTCCGCCTTCCCCCTATTCTCATATTTTTCTTAATCCCAGAATCAGGCCTTGTGCTGGCATGAATGATGAGAATATGAACTCCACTCACAGTGGCCAATTATGCAAACTTATTAAAAACTAAAGGATGAAATCTCCGTCTCATAAATCCCTTGTGCAGGTTTATGGAGAAGCACACATCGGTTTCTATCCATTCTAAATGACGATGAGTTGGGGAAAATTAAATTACTAGAATATATGGCTGATACATGGTCATATGGAGCCTAACACCTGAACCTGGCAAGCCTCACGTGCCAAGGCTGGACCCCCAGGACCTCTTAACCACAACTTAGGGTTCCTACACATCTTTTATATGTACTCTTCCAGACTAGATTCTTTCTAGATTTTTTTCATTCTTTATTTTTAATAACTTTTCAGCAATATTTGAGTACAAAGTGTTAACATTGACCCTACCTGAATTGTCAGGTCTCATTTTCTCTGGAATCCACTAATACTAACACATCAAAACGCTGAAGTTGGTCTTTGGAGAAGCATTTGACTGCTTCTGTAACATCTGGACTAATTTAGATCAGCTCTGTTTTAAATTCTTGACCTTTTTGACTTCTCAAATATTCAACAGGGTATCTTATACAAAATACACATTCTTTAAATCATAGTTTGTGATCTTTGGTATCTTTATTTTGTTGGTAGAAATTCCTAAATATAGCCATTTTATTCCTTTTTGGCATTTTAGATCCATTTAAGAGCCACAGGTACAGTTCAACTGCTTAATGAAGCAAAATTAAAACAGTAAAAGAAATCCTGTGCCACAAAAGCTTGCTTCTGTATTTTGGCTGAAAACTCACCCTTGTTCTGTTTTCAAAAGAAGAAGGTGTCTAAATTACATTACATATGCAGCAAACGAACAGCAAATCCATTGCTAGCAAGAGAAACAAATGAATGAAAATTAAAAGAAAGATTGAAGGAAAAAAGACTGTTAGTCTGTCAGGCCTCCAGGAAATCTTTATTCTGGTGATTTCTGGGTGTGTAGCTTTAGCTCATATTAAGTCCATAGCGCAAGTTTTAGAACTGATTTGCATATAGCTTTTAAGCCTGTCAACTCTATTTAGAAAAATAACCAAAAAGCCCCTTAAATGAGGATGGAGACAATTTTTGGGGAGTTTTTGTGTTATGTTGATGTTTCCTCTTTCCATGCACCTTTTATGATGCTTTTAAGATTCAAAATGTGCATCAGTTCATAACCCGCTGCTGCTTGTAAAACAGCTGAATGTGAAGAAGGACCTCAGCAGGTTAATGCTGAGCCTTGCTCAAAGGTCCACTACTGCACGAAGAAGAGGTGTAAACTAAAGGTTTTTTCTTGCCTAAAATAGGTCTGAAAGTATCAAATCATTTACTTAAATGATGCTGAAATATTACAGAAATGTGTATCACATTAGGCTCCTTTTATTTTATTTACTCCACAGTTTGCATATTAAACTACGGTTTTACTGACATTAAGTAAAGTATTATGAGAAAGAGCAGACTGCTATGTGCACTATTGAACGTAGGTCTAATTTGTGGGAACACTGTCTCTGCTCTGGTGTTTCTTGCAGTATATTGATGCTGACGTAGTAATGTTTACTGAAATCTGCACTCCCAAGCTGTTTTTACATCTTCAGCCTGAACAAATGGCCTCGGGCTAAAACAAGGTAAAGAAGACGAAGAGTACCCAGAGGAGGACTAACACGCTGATGGGTTGAGTTGAGACAAAAGGAAAGAAAAGACAAAACAACCAACAACAATGGAAGCTTTGAGAGATACAGAAAAGCAGAGGAGTTGATTAACTTAAAGCTGTGCATGGCAGTGAGGCCCAAAGTTATTAATACCCCAGGCAGACTAAGGTTTAAACCAGTACTCTAATTTTTTCAAGATTTTCTTCTGACAGAAAGTAACAGTGACGTTTGGAGCAGCCCTGCCAAAGTGCAGACTTGAATTTGATAGAGATTCTGTGGAAAGAGGCAAAGATTATGGTGATGGAAAGGAGCCCTTCTCCAACCTCTAAGTCTTGAATCCCAATCACCAAAGATACATTGTCAAAATACCTGTGGAAACATGCAAAAAGCTGGTCAGCAGTTATAGGCCGGATTTATTGGCCAGTTACTGGCCAAACTCTGCTCCAGGAGCCCTTACTGTGGGAAAAAAGGTCAGAGTACATAGAGTTTTGGGACAGTACATCCGTCAGTGTACCTGATTTTAAAAAAAAACAGTGGATTTGTCGGATAAAATACAGAGAGAGTTCAAAACAGTCACAGTCTACAAATCCCAAAGCATTGACCTCTGTTTATCATCCTTTAAGATTCCACAAACACAAACATCCTCCTTCCCAAAGTAAATAAAGCAACATGGTTATAATATCTCGCCGTCTGTGTGCGGATGATGAAAGTCATTCACATCTGAAATGACTGGCTGAGTTTCTTTCAGCCATCTTCTCTGGAACAAACTTACTCAGTCACATGCTTTGATGTGCTTTTGTGTGTGTCTAATTCCCATTCAGCTGGCAGATACACAGGACACACAGTTTGCTTGGGATCAGTTTCAGAGAAAGGCTCAGAATAGATTATGCAAACTTTTTTCTCTTCCTGCACCTCATCGTTATTCATGCACATTCATTGCAAACATGCATGCAGCGTTAAAATGTAATAATTTCGTCCTGCAAAGAACAAATTGGGTGCACTTTCAAGGCGATATCACAGTTGAAGATATCAAAGTTTAGGTTAATTCAACAAAAAAATGGAAAATTAATTGGAAAACATTAACAGATTTTATGACTATCACTCGGCAGTAACTTTATTAATGGTGACCTGTTACATCGGTAATAAAAAGTGTGTCAGCAGTGATTAAGGTGACACCAAATCACATCTAGAGGCCAGATCACGACTCCTGTTAAACCATGGATATAATTTGTATGGCGTACAAAACTGAGAAATGTCAGCAGTGCCCCGGAGGGCTTTAAACATTTGCTCAAGGCTCCCTCACACACACACACACACACACACACACACACACACACACACACACACACACACACACGCACTCTTGTTTTGCTATATGTAGTGAGGACCATGTGTTGACTCCCATTGACTTCCATTGATTTTCAGTCATTTTCAACCCTTTCTATGCCCTAACCCTGACAATAACCCTAAACTTTACCATTACCAGTGCCTGCCTAACCCTAACCCTAACCTTAACCTAAAGTCAATTCACACCTTAGTCCTAAACCTAACCGTTAGCAAAATAGGTTGTGAGGACCAGCAAAATGTCCTCACTTTGGTACAAATGGTCCTCAATTTGATGGTGAAATCGGGAAAATGGTTCTCACTGTGATGCGAAGACAGGAACACACACACACACACACACACACAGATACACCAGCTGAATGTTGTTATGTCACTCTGATTTATTCTCACAGTCAGAGTGTTTTTCACCATGTTTCAGCAACTGTGCTGGAAAGTCTAGAACAAGACTGAATTGTGAATTTCTAAACTGCACATGTGAGTTTTTTTCCAGGTAAAAGGGAAATTAAAAATTCCAGCTTTTCACTGTAACATTACAGTGCCTGTATTAACAGTACATCACTGTCGGTTATATTTTTATATAGTTTTTCTCTATTTCGAAATTGTTGAAAGAAGTTGCTGTTACTGCTTTTATTTTTAATGAAGTAATTTAACAAAAATTCCAATTCAACTTAATTAATGATAGTGTGCAACATGAATTGTTCTTAGTGCCTTATAATGTCCGGAGATCAGTTTGAAAAGGATGATGCTTTTATGTATGTGACTGTGCACATTGGTGCAGAACGTGGCCTTGTGTTGGCTTAGAGATACTGTGTGTAGCAAATGTATTCACACCTCTTGATCTTTATTCAAATTTTGCCACATTACAACCTCAAACCATAAAGTGCATAATTAGGATTTTATGTGATACACCAACACCAAATAGTGCATGATTGTGAAGAGGGAGGAAAAGGATACATGGTTTTCAAGTGGTTTTACAAATTAGAATCCGAAAAATCCGCCGTACATTTTTATTTAGCCTTACTTTACTCGGATACCCCGAAATAACATCCAGTGCAATCAGTTGCCTTAAGAAGTCACCAAATTGGAACATGGTGGAGTAAACAGCATCAGGACGACAGGTCAGAGGTAAATTGGCAGAGAAATTTCAAAACAGGGTTTGGTTACACTACTAAAGCAGCTAACCTGACAGACTTGACAATGAGAGCGTCAAGTAGGTCCATGCTGCAGAGACCCAGTGCTCAAGTGGGAGGATCTTTATTGGAGAGTGCCAACAAAAAAGTTTTGTTAAATTGAAGCCATAAGAAGTAACATTTGCAACAGCCATTTAGGGAACAGAGCAAACATGTGGCGGTAGGTGCTCTGGTCACATGAGACCAAATTTAAACGCCAAGTGTGAGAAAACTAAAAACACATCACTTGAACACACCAATCACCGCAGTAAAACATGGTGTTGGATGCATCATACTATGGGCATGATTTTCTTCAGCAGGGACAGGAAAGCTGGTCAGATTTAAATACAGAGCAATATTGGAAGAAATCCTGTTAAAAGCTGCATGATGCGAGACTTCCAGCATGTTGTGCTCCAGAAGGTTCACCTTCCAGCAGGACAACATTCCCATGCTCTATGGGAAAGGTTGGGAATGGGAACGTTTAGTTCAAAAAATGTTAATATCCTACAGTGCTTCAGTTAAAGTCTACACCTAAATCCATTTGAGAATCTGTGGCAGGTCTTTAAAACTGATATTTACAAACCTTCTGAACTTGAGCTATTTTGCAATTAGGGGAAAGAAATGTATTTTTCTAGATGTACAAAACTGGTGGAGGCCTACAACAATAAATAGCTGTAATTGCAGCCAAAGGCGATTCCAAAAAGTATTGAGGGGTCAACACAAAAACACTCTACATTTATCAGATTTTTATTTGCTAAAACAACAAAAAATATCTCATTTAGCTCCTGTTTTCCAACTTTGAAATGATTGTGTTGATCTATGATATAAGATTCCAATAAAATAAAAATGAACTACTATAATCAGAGAAAATATGAAGAAATTCAAGGGGTTGGATTACAATTGCAAGGAGTGTACAGCAAATCAATGGTAAGTTTGAAAAAGATCAAATGAATTATTGCATTTTCTTGCATATCTAAAGAGTTTACACAAGACAAAAAAGGTAGCTTTTAACTAGATACTAAATATTTGTAATTTATACATACAAATGCTATGATGTAAAATACACAGTATTTTTGTTGCAGCTCACTTCAATATGTGGGTTTCTACATTGTAGACTTTATCCTTGTCTTTGTTTCCTAGAGTAGCTCCACCTCATTTCGTCCTGTAGCCTCCTTTATCTAAAGTTAATCACAGAGTCGACCATTCCTAGCATCCAAACTGTGAGTTTATCTCACAAATATACACACTCACAGCAGATCAATTCACCATCACACTGCCCTTAATGCATCTATCGTGTTTCTATGTTCACCTTCATTTTGCTGTCTGAAACTGGACCTCCTGTCGCCTAATAAATGACTGCCCAGATGTTTACTCTTTAGATAGAAAAATGGAAGCAAATGAAAGCCAGGGATGCTGAACTGATTTAATCAGGGTTACATCTGAGACTAATCCTTGGTTCAGCTGTGTAACAAGCTTGCAGGTTATATCCAGCAGACAGCTTCCCCTGATTGTGGACTTTGATATGCTGCAAACCGGCTCACTTTGTAGGACTTGGTAATTAACTGCATCTTTATTTAAATATCAGTCATTCTTTTGAGTAGTAGCATGGCTCCCATTTAAAACTATCATCAAAATCAAACCCAATTACTCTGTCTTTTAGATTCTGCAGGATTAATTTTCTGTTTGATGCCATGGCAGTCACCCTACAGTAGCGTTTCCAAAGTGTGGTGAAGGATTACAGACTGAAGTCACATCTGTGTCAAATCCTTCTCCAGCTCATTTCAGCCGGTTGTCATGCACTTGGATGACAGATGACAGCCTGACACTTGCAGAGGAAATCAGAGCTCTGCAACTCCATGATGAGCTTTAGACTGATGTTTGTACCCTACTTCCTCCTCCCGCTTCATGGCGTTTTCCAGCTTCCCATCCCTATGCCCTGAGGTAATATGGCCTTTGAGGTAAATACCATTTGTTTTGTGGCTGTTCTATGATGGCTGAATAATGGCCTGGAGTTTGTGGCTACATGAGAGTCTGGGGCCAGGATGGGAGTAATTTCTCCTTTCTTTCTGAGCCTTGACACAGGGCAATAGAGATTAATGACAAGGGTCTTAACACTTTCAAGGGGAGAAACATCTGCTCGGCTTTGGGATGTTTACACTCTTGCTGCAGAAGGTGGCCCTCTTTTAGCCCAGTGCTGAATTAATGCCAAAACTCAAACAAATGAGCAGGTAAGAAAGAACAAAGCATGCCAATAAATGTAATCTTACCTTCAAGTCCTATATCACAATTGAAATATTTAAAATATTTGATTATAATCCATAATTTTCTCCCCTTGCTACTAATTAATGTGGTCAGGTTAGATGGTACTGTTGGTCTGTGAACACTGTAGGTTCTTGCATGAATGGCATCCTGGGCCAGAGCCTCTTTCTGGCATTCCCCAACCAATCAAAATGCAGAAAAACATTTAAATTCTGCAGAGGAGATAAGATGCAGTGTAATTATACACAATAAAAACTCAAAAATAGTCACCAACTCTCCACTGACTGCACATGAATTAAAATAATAGAAAACTTGTTAAAGACATAACTGGCAGATCGTTTCTATTTCTATTATCATTTCTATCGTTTCTATCTTTTTTTTAAATCTGACGCTTGTGCGCCCTCCTCTCTAATGCCACCCCGAGTGTCTGCCCACACGGTCCAGATAAAAAACCAACACTGTCTGTGAGCTTCTTATTGATGACTTGTCATTAACTGAGGTAATTTGTTCCAAAACATTTGAACATTAATATATATTTTAACCCATTTATTTATTACAAAACAGAATTCAACTTTAAGGCACTTTAAGGCACGTACAAAACAATGCCCAGACCGAATGACATAAAGCAACTGATCTGTAAAATTATTTTAATATGTCTTTAAAAAATAATGGATCCACATATGCACATAATGTTCTTTTAGTTTTTTTAATCATAAAGTTTAAACATTTTTTTGCACACAAGCTCGACCAATATGTCATGTTTGTTCAGAAAAAGACTCTTATGCTTGTTATGATTCTGGCACGTCTGCTCTACTCTGTCTTTCTGGTTGCAATCAGCAGATGAGATGCACCTGGTGACTGCTGCAGAGCAGTGCAATCGGTGGCATTCCAAGCACCTGTGTCTTCCCTGATATATACTGACTCTGACAAGCAGACGGTGCCAGATTTTTGAAAGCCATCGTGTGAGTAGATATCCAGCGTTCCTTCCTGACTGATCGTTGTTTTGACCTTGCCTTGCCTCTTGGATTTTTGCCTCTGCCTGCCCCTTGTCGGACTGTTTGGATTTTGGTTTTGACCCTGTTTCCTGCATCTGATTTATGCCTCTGCCTGCCCCTTGCCTGACGTCTCTTGTTCCGACCATTGACCCTGTTTCTGTCCCTGGATTATTGAATCAGCCTAGCCCTTGGATTATTCAGCCAAAAGTCACCTGTCTCTCTCACCTGCGCTGTGGAGATCCCTGCCTTCTACCCACTGAGGTTTCCCCTCTGGGTTTCAAGTTTAACCCAAGACAAGAACAGGTTAGTGACTTTTCTGATCCTTGCAAGATTTGGAGAAACTACAAGTCACTAATCCTTCTTTCTGCTTCAGTGATTCCTGGAAGCTCTGTGGAGTTTAACCTGAGTGACGTTTTCCTGTGGCTGAATAAACTTTTTAATCTTTCAGTTCTGTGTTTGGCTGAATCTTGGGTCCGCCTTTTTCTAATTCGTAATAGAAAAATCTGGCCAAAAATGGACCCATCGCCAGCACAGCAGTGGCGCATCCACGTTGATGAGACCCTTTTCTAGCTGGGTTCCGGCATGGAGGAAATAATTTCCACATTACGTTCTGGCAATCCTGTCTCCAAGCCGCCACCGTCACAAATTAACCACGCCCAAGTGACACAGACAACAGCAGAGGTAAGGGAGCCACACCTATCTCCGCCTGAGATGTTCAGGGGAGACCCAGACCAGTGTCGAGCTTTCCTAACTCAGTGTGAGATTCATTTTGAGCTTCAGCCATCATCCTTTCCCACTGAGCGCTCCAAGATGGGTTTTGTTATATCTCTGCTGGCAGGAAGGGTGAGGCAGTGGGGGACTGCTGAATGGCATAACAGGTCTGCATCTTGTAACTTCTATGAAACTTTTTCCAGGGAACTCATTCGAGTTTTTAACCCTGTTCTTCCAAGTCGTGAAGCTGCAAGAGGCTTACTGTCCCTCAAACAGGGTGGTCAGCCTGTCTCGTCCTATATAATTGACTTTCATTTGCTGGCCGCAGATAGCCGTTGGAATGAGGCAGCACAAATGGATGCATTTATGCAAGGACTGAACGCAGACATCAAGGATGAGTTAGCGACCCGTGACCACCCCTCCTCCCTGAAACAGCTCGAGGATCTTGCTGCTCGCATAGATGTTCGGCTAGCAGAGAGAAGGAGGGAGAAGCGACATGAGGTGGGTCGTCCCTCATTTCAGGGTCCGGCACACCTGCGTGAAAGAAGGAGCCGGTCACCTCTCACTGAGGAGAACGATGAATGTGAGCCCATGCAGTTGGGCAGAACCAAGATTACCCCTGAGGAGAAAGATCGTCGGAGGAAGTTCAAGCTCTGTTTTTATTGTGGAAAGAAAGGACATTTAGCACTCAGATGTCCATTAAAAGGACAGGCTCAGCAGAGGAAGGGAGGTCTCTACTGAGCCGAAGCCAGCTAACTGCCTCCTCCTTCTTGTTTCCTGCTTTTTTTCAAACCTCTTCCATGTCTCTCCAGGGGGCCGTGTTTATTGATTCAGGAGCAGACACTGAATTCATGGACGAAACATTCGCAAATAAGAACAGCATAAAACTCATTCCGTCAGCTGACACACGAAACATGCTAGCATTGGATGGTCACAGCATGAGCAATTCACACCTCAGGACGGAGGAGATTACCTTAACAGTTGGAGGTAATCATCAAGAAAAAGTAACTTTCATGATCATTAATTCACCTGAACTTCCTGTAGTCTTAGGGGCCTCCTGGTTGCAGAAACACAACCCTCACATTGACTGGAAGAAGAAAGAGATTCTGGGTTGGTCTGAGTCATGTTCCGCTGCCTGCCTTTTGTCTGCTGCTATGGAGGTCAGCGTGGAGAATGAGGTTGAGGAAACATACCCGGATTTATCCAAGGTACCGCAAGAATACCATGACTTAAAGGAAGTGTTTAATAAGATCAAGGCCATAGCTCTGCCACCCCACAGACCATATGATTGTGCTATTGATTTGCTTCCTGGCACTTCACCCCCCAAAGGCAGGCTTTACTCGTTGTCTGGTCCAGAGCACAGGGCCATGAAGAAATATGTTGATGAGGCATTAAAGGCAGGACAAATTCAAACTTCTTCCTCTCCTGCAGGTGCTGGTTTCTTTTTGTTGGGAAGAAGGATGGTTTGTTAAGACCATGCATTGATTATAGAGGCCTTAATGAGATAACAGTTACCACTCATGAACACAGCTTTTGATCAGATCCTGGGAGCCAAGATATTTTCTAAGCTGGATCTAAGGAATGCTTATCATCTGGTCCGAATCAGAGAAGGGGATGAGTGGAAGACGGTTTTTAACACGCCTACGGGCCATTATGAATACAAGGTCATGCCATTTGGACTTACTAACGCTCCTGCAGTTTTTCAGTCATTGGTCAATGACGTTCTAAGAGACATGGTGGGTCAATTCGTGTTTGTCTACCTTGATGACATATTAATCTATTCTCAAGATCTGGATACCCACAGGAAACATGTCAGAGCTGTTCTCCTGCGTCTTCTGCAAAACCAGTTGTTCGTCAAGGCAGAGAAATGTGAGTTTCACACCACTACTACATCCTTTTTGGGCTTCATCATTTCCCCAAGTCAAGTGATTGTCGATCCCTCTAAAGTAAGGGCCGTCTTGGAATGGCCTGTCCCCACTGATCGTAAGCAGCTTCAGAGATTTCTGGGATTTGCAATCTTCTATAGGAGGTTTATTAGAAATTACAGCCTGGTTGCTACTCCCCTGAACGCTCTTACCTCTTCCAAGACAAGATTTGTATGGAATAAGGATGCAGAAAAGGCCTTCAACAGGTTAAAGGAACTCTTCACGTCAGCTCCAGTGCTACGGTCTCCTGACCCAGAAAGACAGTTTATCGTGGAGGTGGATGCCTCAAGCACTGGGGTTGGAGCCGTGTTAAGCCAGAGAGGTGAGGATGATCGTGTTCACCCATGTGCCTTCTTCTCAAGGACTCTGTCACAGGCTGAGCGGAATTACGACGTAGGAGACAAAGAGTTGCTGGCCGTCATGTTGGCACTGACGGAGTGGAGACATTGGCTGGAAGGGACTAAGGAGCCATTTATGGTGTGGACTGACCATAAGAATTTGGAGTACCTGAAATCAGCAAAACGGCTGAACCCCAGGCAGGCAAGATGGGCTCTGTTTTTGGTCGTTTTAATTTCTCCTTGTCTTACAGGCCAGGGAGTAAAAATGGCAAACCTGACGCCCTATCCCGGATTCAAGAGCCCGCAGAATCTCAGTCTGCAGGTGAAGAGGAGTTTATCCTTCCTGAGGCCGTCAGGTTGTCTGTGTCCCGAGTTGGGGTGGAAAGGGAGGTCCAGGAGGCCATCAGGGATCTGCCTATCCCACCATCATGCCCACCGGACCGCTGTTTTGTTCCCGAACGCCTTGTGCCAAAGGTACTGGAGTCTTGTCATTGCTCTCGTCTCGTTTGTCATCCTGGAATCAGCAGAACGATTCAGACTGTACAAGCTCAGTTTTGTTGGCCATCGTTCGTGAAGGATGTCAAAGACTATGTTTCTGCATGCACTCAATGTTGTCAAGCCAAGTCTTCTCGTCGCCCCCCTGCGGGGTTGTTGCACCCATTGCCCATTCCCCCTCGCCCATGGTCACACATTGCTATGGACTTTGTAACAGGTTTACCGATGTCAAATGGTCACTCTGTTCTACTGACGATAATTGACAGATTTTCCAAGATGGTTCATCTGGTGCCCCTGGAGAAGCTCCCGTCTGCAAAGGAGATGGGTGAGATATTGACCAGAGAAGTTTTCAGGCTCCATGGCATACCTACTGACATTGTTTCTGATAGAGGACCCCAGTTTGTGTCACGTTTTTGGAAGGAGTTCTGTTCTTTGTTGGGAATTTCTGTTAGTCTCTCTTCAGGGTTTCATCCTCAATCTGATCGCCAAACTGAGAGAGCCAACCAATAAGTGTGAGTATAACCACAGAGCCTGAGGTTGAAAGGTAATAGTTTCCTTTGTTTTTCAGAGTTGGAATCTAAGGAATAGAAAAACATTGGAGGGTGGAAAGCCAGATGTGTGATCTACACAGCGGATATCACGAGGGAGGCTAGAGGAGCATTGAGGAGATTTGCAGAGGGAATCTTGAGAGGATTTCTTCAGCAATTGCAAGGAGCGATGAAGCAGAGCACTGGAACGCAGGAACTGAGCATGAATGTTGGTTCCTGTGTAAGGAAGACAGCAAAGGTAAATGTCTGAACTCGAGGTAGCTTAAGACACATGAGTGCAAAACAATCTGGCATCTGCCTCAGGAAATCTACTCCTCTTTATCCTCCTCTTGGGGAGAGAAGGTGAGAAGAGAAACACACACACACCAACCTGCACACAGCTCTGTGGATATGGCACAATATAGCTGATTCTGATTAAACCATCTATAATTTAACTCCATCGCATAATACCAATCTAATCCAGATTAATCATCCTATCTATATCACTTATACACCAACATATGTCAAAGAGCTATGTAGCACACGTAAAGGAAGTGACTGTGTTATAGCAATCAGTGTAGTACAGCTTTTTAACAGGAATGGGAAAAACAGCTCAGTTTAGCTACTAGTGATTAGAGCCATCAACTTCAATATTAGTATTTTACAGAAACTGCTCCAAATATTCCAAAACTTTTCAGGCATACTCTAGATGTAAAGTTGATCTTTTTTAATTGTATATATAAGAAAAACTATTCCAAAACCTCTCTGCTGTACCACAAGTTGTTCCTGTTTAACATAAATATGCTGTACATCATTTCACTGCACCAGCTTCCCCCGTGACCCACTATGGAATAATCGGTATAGAAGATGAAAAAAGACGAATTATTTAACCTCCAGAAAACAAATATTAAGTAAAAATCTTTTTCTGGCTATACTTTTAATAAACAAAGTTTTGGGTTAAGGGGCACCTTTTATGTCCAGCATTCATTTCCAGTGACATAAACTCCCTTTCTGGTGTTAAAATTTAAAGCAGACATCAGAGATGACATGAAATGATGCAAATAAGTATTAATAATGTACAGTCTGCTTAACCATTTGTATTGTAATAATTTTGAACATGTGTTTATGCGGGGTTTAAGCTAAAACTCATGCTTCCTCTGGTTCATCCTTCAACAAGTTTAGTATCAATGCTTTGCACAATGTTGTGTGATGATTCTACAAGTTTACATGCAAAATAAATGAACTTTTCCATAATATTCTGGTTTATTGAGATGCACCTGTATCATCAGGGTCCAGCGCCCCAGGATTGGTCAATAAATATTGTTTCTTCGCACTGTCACCTCTTCAGATTAGGGTTTATGGTTCAAATCTTGTATAGGATCTTTCTTAATGGATTTTCTAATGCCACTGGGTCATTAGCACTGGAATTGGGCCAGCTGCAAGACCCTCTTTAGGTGCTTAAACGATATATCACGTTAATGCAGTAGTAACTTCATACATGTAGCAGCAAAGGACATGCTGGTAAAAATTCATTGGCAGCTATACAGTACAAGAAGACAAAAACAAGTATCAGCACAGCAACAACTAAGTCTCTACAAACAGTTTCTACTTGTTCCTGTTTATATACAATCAGCAGCACAGATATCTGCAACAGGATGTTAAAATGATGGATTGTTTTTCTTTTCCCAGATTCTATGTTTCCATCTGGCCACAATTCAGGCCAATAATTGTTTTACTGTAGTTTTCAGTTTTCCCTTCACTAAGAAAGTTGTATTAGTATTTGCAATTAACCCAACAGCCACCATGACAAAAGACTTGGTCCAACAATGAAATGCCATCAGTTTCAAAAGGAGCATAAAGATATGAACAATTTGTGGGGCCCACTGGTAAATATGTGTAAAAAGCCTTATTAAAAATGAATCTGTACTGCAATAGCATAATTTCACACTGAAAATAAAGAAAAATCATACCAATTAATTGGTGCACATTGATTTAGAGAGAAAAGAAACCGAACATAAAGAAAAATTTTTTTGTTGGAAAATCACTGGTGGCACAATTGTTGGCTCTCCTGTCAAACGTCCTTACCACCCTTGAATTGCCAGTCGACAGCCCTTAGTCTTCTCCCATAACATTTCACGGGGGTCTAGTGGTGACTCTTAGAGACACAGGGTTTGACGAGGATCTGTTTGATTGAGCTCAGGTTGAACATCAACAGCAAACATCTAACAAGTTGTTTTAGTTTCAGCTGCCTTAAACACTCTCCCAAACTAGCCTTAAACATGGGCGAATCTATTTGTGTACCTGTGTGCTGTTTAATGTTACCATACACAGTCACTGACTGCCAGCAAAAGTATCCCAAGAACTTCAGACTCAGGGTTCTGTTTAAGGGTAGTGTTGCTTCCTAAAAAAGTTCCCTGAGCTATTTCTAAGGTTGTGCTCTGAAGCAGGTGGAGAAGACAGATGAACATGAAGGATATTTATGCATTTTGTGTGTGGAGATTCACTTCTGTGTTGATTTGGCCATATGTTTTGGATCATTATCTTGTTGAAGGACCCAGTGACGACCCATTTTCAGTGTTCTAGAACAGTCTAACAAATTTGTATTTCAGATATTTTGGTATTTCAAAGAAATCATGATGACATCCTCTATGAAAAGATTTCCAAGTCCTTTCAAAGAGAAATAGGCCCACTGTATGACAGGTCCTTCACAGGACATAACAGTGCTTTAACAATTCAATCTTTTCAATCTTTGTTTTGCTTTAGACCCAGCAGGAGTTTTTGTTGACGAAAAGCTACATTTTGAATCTAATCTGACCAAAGCATATGGTTCCACGTTAAGTCCCAGTAGAATGGAACAAACTCCATGTGTGTTTGTTTGTGATGGTAGGACAGACGTTTTCTGGGGACTTGGTGACCCCAAGATGCCACTCATTGCTCCAGTTCTCTTAACAGCTAGCTGTGGAAATTTAGTTTGACCTCCTTGCTCACTGTGCATGGTGGCCCGAAAACTATGGGTCCTCCTCCAAGGTTAGTGGCTGAAAAAGGTGCCTCTTTGTGATGCCATTTATACCCCAGGGAAACAGAAGGTCATTGGTCACTAATGGGAAGTTCTTAGAAACTATGATCAACAGAACATTAAAAAGTAAAAAAATGCTACGATGTCATTCATTTTAATGGTGTGAAAATGCTACTATTGTGCCAAGTGGATATTTTTTAATGATTATTTCTGAACATTTTCCTTACTGAATAAATGGAAGCAAATTAAAGGTTGGATTGGAAAATCTCCTGTGTGATATTATGCTGCTGCAAAAAAGACAACTATTTCAAGGGGCTTTGCACACCTTAATCAGGTGTGCCAAAAAAATTATCCCTGGCTCTAATTCCAAAAACACCCATGCATTGGGTAACCTGTGGTGCTAATATAATTTCTGAATTATTAATTTGTTTTGGTGACAAACTCGTTAGCTTTCCTATGCTCGCCCATCTTCTGATTTGCATCAACTGTAATATCCTCCTCATAAATATCTTAGATTAACAAATCAGATCTGTAAATTTGACTCAGAATGCTTACTTTCAGAGGGTGGTCTTCCTTCAGCAAGGGCTAATGATATCTTCCAGAAACAACTCAAAATGTTGGTTTAAAAGGGACTAAATTAAGTTGACTAACCAGTCTAAGTTGTTGTTTATTTATTTATTTCCTTGAAATATATGGAAGTAAAATAGTCTCATTAGGATCAGACATTTTTTAGACATTGAATTTTTAACACTGAATTTTTATCCTGTGCAATTAAGTATGTGAATTTTTTTGTACTTAAAATTTGCCAGGAAAAACTCACCTGGAAGAATTCGCCTGAAAAAATTCACCTGCAGAAATTCGCCTGCAAAAATTCGCCTCCTTTCCATAGAAATACACCTGTGTTGCCACAACAATTTCCCTACGTATGTTCTTTTACAGTCTTTTCACATAACTGACTTTGTGCTTTGTTGCGTGCTGGAAAATATTAAATATTTATAGACTAACGAGGATGAGCTTGAGTCTTTTCTGAAAGTTTGACATACTTTGAAGAATAGCTGCAGAACGTATTGCAATCTCTCTTTAGTGGCTCAGTTTAGCATAAAAGTAAACATTAAATATTCAGCTTTCTGGAATTATTTGTAGCTCTGCAAAAATCAAAGAATCTGTGATCTGTGGAAAATTTGACAAATTAATATTTAACAAATTTAACACATGTCAAATAAAAAGTCTATATTTTGTCTCCATGTTTGACTAAATGTCAGCAAGGTTCGCTCTGCCTTGCATAGATATTTGTTTCTATTTCTATTTTTAATACTCTTGTCATAAATATGACCAGATAAGATGACTATTTTAGTACAAGCCTTTACATAAAACATCCCTATCAATAGGGAAAAAACTTTTATTTATTTTTTTTTTTTTGCCCTAATCTAAATTTTTATTGCACTGTTCATAATTACAGAGCAACTGTAGCCAGCCAACTGATGCATATGTAGCATGCCCACCATCTGCATGAGTTTAATCCATGGCAGGATTTATCTGATACTCTGGTAACATGAGTGGTTTCTAGCATGCATAATACTCTCCAATTGGTAAAAACAATGTGTAATACCCCACATCCTCCCCCATCCCCCTCTGAACCATAATATGAGATTAGAATCGAAGTAGAATAAAAAAGAAGAAAG
Source organism: Crenichthys baileyi (assembly GCA_036173005.1). Lineage (NCBI taxonomy): Eukaryota > Metazoa > Chordata > Actinopteri > Cyprinodontiformes > Goodeidae > Crenichthys > Crenichthys baileyi. Next base: position 308,026 of record JAHHUM010001776.1, on the reverse strand, counting down.
ATTTTAATGATTGGAGCTTAGAAATGGATGGCATTAATACACAGCTCCTCACATAAAATACTGAAACACCCATCCATTAAAAACAACAGATTCCCTCTGAAAATAGATTGAATTGCATTCAGAGAATTGTGATACACTGTAGTGAGAGTTGTCTCTCACTCATTTATTCACTGCTTAATCACCACCTTCCAGCTGTGATTCATTTCTTTTAAAAATGAAACTTAAATATTTAATAGCAGAGAATCCAGACGACCAATCATCTGATATTATTTTTGTAACTCACACATGTAACGGAAAAAGAGCTACATTAATCTGTTATCAGATTGATCAAACTTTTGATCAAACTTTTTTGATCAAACTTTTGTCTGAAGAATTAATTTTTCTTCCTAAATGAATGATCTTAATCACAAATTTATAAAAAAAGGAGATTCTGTCTGTTTCTCATATCCTCACTGTTGCCAAAAACATTTTATCACCATTTTTAGTTATTTTTGATTGTTTGTTCTTTGTTGTATTGATCATCCTTCACATTTGTCAGAGGTTTCATTGACAGACATGCAGATAAAAGTATCCAAACTAGCATGTTACCTTGACCAGACTGTTTGAATTTACATTAAGAAGCGAGACGTTTTATATAATTTTCTAAAAAGTCCCATTTTTAGGGAGATGCAAGGTTTCTGCCCGACGGCACATTTAAGATTTCTTCACCATCAATCAAATTCATTCCACATTATTATGGGTTATATTACTATTAATGAGGTCAATAATAATCTAATTTAGATAAAACAAGACTAACACCAATTCTAAACCTTGTAAATAAAAAAACACAGAACTTTCAATATCTCAGATGTTTAACTTTTGTGTACAGGGCTCTCAGGAGTTTCAAGAAAAGTCGTTCCGGCCCAAAGTTTCTAAGCCCTAACATTAGTTTGAAGGGGACAGTTTGCTAAAGGAGTCATGTGTTTGTGGTTGTTGTGGACCCAAATGCAGAGAGGGCATGGGAAGAAGTGTGGTAGTGACTAGATTTTAATAAAACAAAGAACTTACAGATACAGCACAAGGAAAGCGGGACATGGAACCCGGGTGAGGGAAATAGAAGAATCTAGCAATGATCAGGTTTCTCCAACAGCTCCACCAGGTCCAGAGATGGCAGCAGGCTACTCCCACTGCAGTAATTTGGAATATGCTGCCATGCTTAATCGCTTTCATGGTGAAAGGGTTGTGCGTCGGTGTCTATGTACACTCTCACAATTTATTTTAACTTGTCCCCAGTGGTGAGGGTGATGGGTCCAACTGAAGTTTTCTGTCATGGTGGACCCAAATACAGAGAGGACATCAGAAGAAGTATGGTAGTGAGAAGATTTGAATCAAAACAAATCAACTCATATCTAATCATCGACTCTGTTAAAGGTTTTTTCTGAATTTCTTAATTAACCATATGCGATCATTTATATAAGATACTGTAACACGTATCAACAGACATTCAGACAAGACTGTCTGAACATAACACATCAGGTCATAGGTCATGATAACATTCATATTTTGAATATTCAGGATGCCATCAATAGGATAAGAGGTTATTGTTTCTAATGTCAGTTCATGAAGGATATTTTGAAGGGACCTGAAGAAAAGGACTCCTTGGGGCTAAAACGTGAGATCTGGTGTGTCCTGTTTGCTACACACAAGTCAAACAAAAGGTTTGATTAAAGCAAGCTCCGTTTTAGTAACTTTAATATTGAGATATATTTTTTTATATACAGCGAGAGCTTAGCAATGAATGCGGAGAAGGATTTTCCCCTAAGCTCTTGTTAAAAGGCGTGAGAGAAATTAGCCACAATCAGGGTCTTTATCTTGATTACACAGTAAAACGGGGAACACAGACGGAAAAGGCAAAGCTATTTGCGGGTGTTTCATAAAGCTGTGACACCCCAGGCTATGGATGAGGCATGCAAAGATAATTGGGCAGCGCTGGGAAAATGTTGGGAAGAATTAAGACAATGTTCCCCAGCTGATTATTTAATAATCTGACACAAAAGCTGAGAACAGCAGATTTTCACTAAAAGTGAAGTCAATTAGGGGGCCTCTTGTTTCATAAAATCCTGCCAAAACCTATTGTGAAGCAGTGTGTAAATACTTTTCACGATGACATAATGATTCCTAACAGAATGGCTATATATTAGGCTAAGTAGGATCTTGTCTCTTTTCCCATAATGTAGTTACTGTTTACCTGTCCTGCTGCCTTCATTGTCTGATATCACTCCTTGCAGACAATCACTGTTTATTTTCCAGATTTATGATCCAGTGTCCTCCAGTATTTCATCACCTGCAATATACTCTGCACTCCTCTTTTGATTTATATTACCCCAGGGCTCTGCAGTGCACACCACAGTGCCTTAGTGTCGCTGAGCAGTAGCCCTTGGAGGTGATTTATGAGCAATGGCGTTTCCGGTCAGAACATCTTAATTGAGCCTGGATATTGTTCAGGGCAGTCCTTGAGAAAGGGATAAGGTAATGAGGGGTGAATGACAAGTGGAAGACACTTTGGCTTTAAAGCGGCCTCCTTGTATCTGCAGAGAGGACACATTTTTTTTAAAAGCACACCATGTACACCTTCGCCAACGCTGTGTAGCTTCAAGATCATATGGTGAACCTGAAAGGAAGCTGTGAACTGGATTCTCTTCATTATTTTTTGCAGCTCTTAATCCACTGGTGAGTTGTTTGCCACAGAGGGAGCTCAGGTAAGCCTGAGTAAGCAAGCACTTCGATCGGTCTTGCTCTACCCTCCAAGGATCTCTGCATATTCTGCCTCATTAGGAGCTCTGCAGCTGGATATAAAACTTTGTGGAGCAGGACACATCGACTGTATCCTACAAGGTATAAACGAAATATCTAAACGATATTGAGTCGCACTGGCAACACAAACAGCAGCTATGATGCTGACAGTCTGTCTGAAGAGCTTAATGATTGTGTGTACGTTGTTGGGCCTCGGTACTGGCGCCAGAGCAAAGAACAGAGGAAGGAAACAGAACTGGCGCCAAAGAACTGCCTAAGTAGACTCACAATGGACTGGTTGCCTGCTGCAGTCAGCATTATTGACTGACACCTGTCACTGCAGTGTATGAGAAACTTGTGTGTGGATGTGTTCCTGTAATAATAAAAACAGCACAATTTACTGGCTCCCAGTTCATTATCAAGTGCATTTCAAGATCCTATTGACTTGGAGAGCGCTGCATGGACTGGCACCAGTGTATATCTCTGATCTAATACATCCCTACACCACTACTAGGGCCCTGAGGTCCTGTGATCAGGACCTGCTGGTTGTACCCCATACAAAATTGAAAACTAAAGGAGACAGAGCATTTTCTGTCCTCTGACTCCGAGATCAGCAGACTCAGCTAAAAACTTATTTTTTTAAATCTGCTTTTGATGAATCTAATCTTGTACTTCTTTTTAGTTGAAACACTTTGTGATTTTATCTTGAAAGGTGCTATATGAATAAAGTTTTGCTTAGTTTTACTTTACTTAAAGACCTGTGCCAACAACAGGTTCCTTATAGAGCCTGGAAAAAAGTATTTCTACCCTTTGAGGTTATACAGAGCCTCTGGTTTGGAGGATTTTTGGTGATAGACAAAATCAAAGGGTGCATAATAGTGAAATGGTAGAAATAAATGGTACATGGTTCTTTGTATGAAGCCCTCCAGACTCGAAACTTTGCTACAATACTTCTTCTCAGCTGCTTACTGTTTGACCAAACGTTAGTCCTTATCCAACCTTGTATTTTGTCTAAGTTCCAGTTGTTTTAACGTATTTAGATATTACTATGACTTGACATACAGGAGAGCTTAGGCAAGTAGCTATTTACTCAATGCCCTTTCCTGACCTATAAATGTCAATAAACATCTGCTTTACTTGATGTCATGTTTTTCTATTTACCTTTTTTAAAAAGTGTCCAAGATAACTTTGCTTCTATGTTGGGTCATATTTATACACCAGAGAAACAGAAAGTCATTAACTACTAATTAAAAGTTTCTAGACACTGATCAATTCACAAAACTAAAGTACATTTTAAAAATGCTTTGGCTACTTTTATTTTATAGGAATTGTTAGGTATGTTCTTTCTTAACATGCTTTTTCTGTGAATAATTGTACCGACTTATTAGAATTTTCAGTGTAAGATTTTGCTACTGCAATTAGAAATATATTTTTATTTTATGGCCTTTTATACAGCTTTGGCCAACAAGAGAAAAAATGACATAGCAAAGGGAGAATAAAAGAGACAAAAAAGTTTGGGAGAATTAAACTGTTCCCATAAAAATCAGAAAAATCTTGAAATACTTAACAGAATTTAACTATGCTTTTTATTGGACTTAATAACTCAGCAGCTTTTTCTTTTTTTACAATATCCCATTAAAGAACCTGCTAATCTAATATTTTCTAACATATCTGTTGTCTTGTTCCTTTAATTAAAACTTTAAATTTTTTGCTTGCCCATTTTTTGCTTTAGGATTTACTTTAATTATTACTTGGATGTGTGTTTTATTTGCAGATCATAACAGATAAATTTGGGTCATGTTGCAGGATCTCCTCTTTCTGTTACTTTTCTGGGTTTCATCTCCGGTGTCTCACAGGGGTTATAGAGCTGACTTCCACCCCCGTTTTGTCACTTCTGAGCATCGCTGCATTTAAAATACGCTCCCCTGATAATTTCCCACAATTGAAGTGGCAGAATAAGGCCAGATTGAAACCCTAAATGTATTCCTAAGACTCCCGTTCTTCTAACTGTGTCACTGTAGGCTCTGCAAGAACGTGCAGAAGGAGTGTAGGTTTAACATAATCACGATCTCCCAGCAGAACATTGCACCAAAAGAAAAACTGGGGATGTACAGTAACTGTCATAATAGTATTTATTTGATATCAAATGTTAATTAGCAGGGCATCGGTTGGCAAACACAACCCAAGAGTGGGGATAATATACTTTAAATGCTGCACTTCTTCTTAGCAGTCAGGTGGAGCATCTGCCAAATATGTAGAAAGACAAACTGTATTTGATCATTGTGCTTTTTTCAGACTTTTCTCCTTTTTTTAGACGACGCTGTGGCACAATCAGGGGAATTCCCTTCTTGTTCCACACCCAATGGAGGAATATGTGAATCACAAGAATGTGAGCAGAAGATTTTTAAACATCCAAGGTATCTTGAAACATTTTTGTTCTCTTCCCCGGAGCTTCTAAAAGAACTCGGAGATGTCATTCATCTAAAATTAGAAGAGCGAGCAGAGAGATATGTTAGTTCTGGATATTTTTGGAAACATGCAACTAGACCTGTCCCAGTAAACGCTTCAGAAGAAAGCAATAAATTGCATAATTTCGTTCGTTATTCCACGTGTCAATCCTGTCAGAAACCATTGTCTATCTACCTATATGCGGAGTTCAGGACAGGCAGCTGTGTGAAAAAAACTCAGAAGTAAACCTTATTTTATTCATTAAATTAAAGATATGAACAAATGTTTTTCTTGTGTGGGAAAAAGTTAGGACACCCTACCCTCTAATAGCTAGTGTAATACTTGCAGCCATCTACCGGTCTCTGGCATCAGTCTGGGGAAAGTTTCCCCCACTGGTCACTTCCAGCTATAAGATGTTTGAAAGGTTTCAAGTCACCTCACAACATATCAATCTGATTAATTATTATGAGTATGATAATAATTATAATTCTAGGATAATAAAGATATAATTATTCTTGGCTTTCACTCGGCCAGCACTTTCTGTTTCTCCATCCTTAACTAGTCCTAGGTGGATTTGTGTTTTTGAGTCATTGTGATGTTGCAGGGTTCAGTTCTGATTCAGATTTAATTTTTATAGATGGTCTCACATTTTCCTGAAGCACCTTCTGATACATGGTAGGACAGGTCCTGCCACAGCAAAACATCCCCAAATCATGTCGCTTCCACCTTCATGCTTCACAGTTGGTATGAGGTTCATTTCCTTGAATGCTCTATTTGGTTTATGCCAAACATGTCCTTTGTTATGGGGTCCAAACAATTTTGTTTTGGACTCATCTGTCCAAAAAATTATCTTTGTCTACAGTCTCAAACAGGCAAACTTCACCCCAACCTCAGAGAGCAAAGGTTTCCTTCTTCCACACCTCCCATGAAAGTTATGCAGTCTTTTCAGACTGTAGAGGCATGCACTTTGACTTCAACAACAGTCAGTTCCTGCTGTAGTTCCTGTGATAAAATCGTAGGGTTTCTGGAGGCATCTTTCAGAATCTTGCGGTCTGCTCTCAAGGCGAACCTGTTTGGATGACCAAATCCAGACATGTTGCTTTGACTTTCCTTCAGTTTTATACTATTTTTCACACAGTGAAATAGCTGATGTTATGTTTTGAGACCTCTGTAAATCCCTTAGCAGACTCATAAATGCTAAAATCTTCCTGAAGGCCTCGGGCAGCCCTTCAGGAGTACACTAAACCAAACATCTAAGGCTTAAATAGGATAATCCTCCTAGAAAATAATGAGTAATGATGTTCTAATCGTGTGCACCCAATGTGACACAGCTATGTGTTATCATATTCATTTTAAGTGGGAATTAGTGTGGCAGTGTCATAATGTATTCATTTAAACAACATTTATAAAATGTACCTTCAGTTTTTACAGTTGTTTCAAATTGCTTGAATTTCTCAGTATTGTTAAAATTGTTTTAAATAACTATATGTCCAAATAAGTTAGAAGACCTACAGGCTAGGGTGTCCTAACTTTTTATATGACAGTGTAAATGGCAGCACTCATTACCTTAGATTGAGGACATAAAAGAAGAATAAATTATAATTCTGCCAAGCCTTCTTCAATACAGAGCCTAATCCTTCAATTAAATCCTATTTATTTGGGTTTAGATCATGCTCCTATTATTTCAGTCTTTTTTTGATTGCACTATATCAGATAAACTGGGTAATGCTTCCATTCCTGAATCCACTTTCTATTAGAGGGCTTTAATCATGCTGTCAGAGCAGTGTCACTGCAAAGACAGCTGCCGTGTGCTGCAAGGCCTTCAGGCAGATAACTGAGGGCAATGAGCAGAGACGGTAGTTTTTGATAGGAGACTTCCTGTCACTTTGCATCCTCAAGGAGGATGTCGGTAATCGACCGCCTATAAAGACTGCAATGACCGGGCCAGGATCTGAGGCAACTGATCTGAAAGGAAGGAAGAGTGCCAAGATGGATAAGTTCAGGTTGTTCTGTGCTACAGGTCAGCAAGGTCATCTAAGTCAGGTCACACCACGCCTGGCTGCTCTGAGATGTTGTTAAAATTTGACATGTTGATTTTAATGAATTGATTTTCAGCTGTGGTTTCTGCATTAGATGGCAGCAGAATGGATGATACACTTCCAGGTGCAGAGAGATGCTGATTTCTTCTTCACGGACAAGGAGAAAAAGTATTGCATTTTATAAACAATACTGTAATTTAACATTCTGCTCATATAACTAGCAGAATTTTACTGTTTTACTGCCTCACGGCCAGAGGGACCTAATAATAGTGCCTAGTGACTAGTATTAAAGGGCATTTTAAATAATAAAAATAGTGACATATTAACAGAAATAAATTACAATCCACTTTTTCACTTTTTATTAACGCATACAAATAAATGCGCCTTTTTGACACTCTGGGGACAAAGCTTGATTAAATACAATATGTACTACCATACACTGGCTCTCATAAGTGTATGTAATGGGAGGTTTTAGTGATGTGGAATCAAACTGTTTTAAAACGTTTTCCACACATGATGCGACTAATATCCTGTCAAATTCAGCAGAAAATAAGTAAATCTGTAAAAAGAAAAAATAAGGAAGCTGCAACAACTTTAGTGCATCAGTGTTTAAACTAATACTTTGCTGAAGCATATTTTGATTTATTTTCAGCATTCAGTCTTCTTCAGTAGGAGTCTGTCAGCATCTCATGACTTGCCTTGTCAATATTTACTGACTCTCATTTCCCAAAGTTCTTCAGATATATCTGTGATGGAATCTCTTGTCCAAAAGCCATTTCGATGTACAGATGCATCTCAGCAAAATTAGAAAAATTTCTATATTTTTCGTTACTCACTTCAGAAAGTGAAACTTAAGCCTTTATGTCTTGTTACTTTTATGATTATGGCTTATAATATAAAAAAAAGAAAAACAAAATTCAAAGTCTTAGAATAATACATAAGATCAACAGAAATGGGTATTTTAAACAGAAATGTCAGTTTTTCTGAAAATTATGTTCATTTCTATTCACTCAATTTTCGAATGTTTCCATGAATTACTGCATCAATGCAGCGTGACATGGAGGTGATCAGCCTGTGGTGTTGAGGTGTAATGGAAGCCCAAGTTGCTTTGATAGCAGCTTTCAGGTCATCTTCATTGTTGGGACTGGTGTCTCTCATCTTCCTGGTGACAATACTCCATAGGTTCAGATAAGGCCAGTTTGCTGGCCAATCAAGCACAGTAACACCATGGTCATTGAACCAGCTTTTGGTACCTTTGGCAGTGTGGACAGGTCCCAAGTCCTGCTGGAAAATGAAATCATCACCTCCATAAAGCTTGTCAGCAGAAAGAAGCATGAGGAGCTCTAAAATTTCCTGTTGGATGGCTCCATTGAAGGTGGACTCAAGAAAACCCAGTTGGCCAACACCAGCAGATGACAGGGTATCCCAAATCATCACTGACTGTGGACACTTCACACTGAACTTCAAGCCACTTGGATTATGTGGCTCTCCACTCTTCATCCAGATTTCCAAATGAAATGCAAACTTTACTTTTATCAACAGTGAACTTCTTCTTCTCTTTAGCCCAGGTGAGACACATATATCCCATGTGTGGATTTCATCAAGCATCAAGTGGCTGCAGGCTCAGTCCACTCCTTATGAAACTCTCCCAATTTCTTGAATGGATTTTGCTTGACAATCCTTTCAAGACTGCTGTTATCCATGTTGCCATTGCACCTTTTCCTTCCTTACTTTTTCCTTCCACTAAGCTTTCTATAAATATCTTTGGATCCAGCACTCAGTGAAGTGTTGTAGGCCAATGTAGAGGCTCAGGGTGTGATATCATGAGTTTTCAATATTTACCTTTTCACATTATTCGAATTTTATGAGACACTGAATTTAGTTTTTTATCATCATTTAGCCACAATCATCAAAATTACAAGAAGTAAATGTTTAAATGATTTCACTCTATGTGTAATGAACCTATAATATATGAGTTTTACTTTCTGATATGATGACAAATACTATTGCATTTTTTCTTTGTATTCTCATTTTTAAAAAAGTGTACTTGTACTTCAAAATGGCTTCATGAGAAAACAACTGAAGTTTTGGCTTGGCTCCTACAACTATGCTTGGAGTCACTGTGATGCAGAAAAATAAAAGCTCTCTTGATCTTCAGCTTTCCTTCCAACACCTGATGGGTTTTGGATCAAACTTACTTGTATTTGGAGGGGTTTGTATTTCTTTTCACCTCCACAAGAAGCCCAGCTCCATCTAAAGAAAAGTAACACAACATCATGCTGACATCACCTAATTTCTCTCTGGGTGTTATTTTAGTGAGGTTCAGTCTTGTTAATCAGACCGTGACACTTTCGCCCACAAAGGTTTGGGAGATTTTAGCCAGACCTGGATGTTTTTTTTTGGAATCAAATGCTTGTGGCTTTCAACCCTATTCCTTTTTTGAATATGTTATCACATATACAGAATGTTAAAAGAAGCAAGAGAAGAAAGAAAGAACAAGAAAAGAAAAATGTTCACATGTACAAAAGTGGTGTTCATATTCAAGGGGTTGGGAGAAGTATGAACGTAGACTGACCCACCCCTTTATGAACACATGTTGAAGACATCCAGTACTTGGCAGAAGTTCCTGCAGCTTCTTCTCTTTTACTGTCAGGCTCTGGGAAGCCTCCCAAGCAAGTAAAAAGCTGAAACTAAATCAAAAGGTGCTCCAACACAGCATAAGTTTAAGCAGGTGCAAACTCCTGAAACCAGGAGTGTGTAAACTTTTAAGAGCCAGTGTAGGACACATCATCACTCTTCAGTAATCGTCAGCTGTGTTGCACTCGCTATATTTGTTTTCATTCTTTTTGCATTTGTAAATAAAATCTAAATCTTTCTGTCTTGTGTATTTTTTATTTTTATTAGATCTTTAGTATTTTTCTTATTATTTAATAAATATTGAAATATTAAAATCTGTGCTGTGTGATTGTGCACACTTAAAATTTTAATTTTAGAGCTTGAAAAAGACAAGATCATTTATACGTCAAAATTCTAGGATTGGGAGTAATATTATCAATTTTCAAGTTGAAAAATCGTAATAAAGCAGTAATAAACCTTTAATTTTGCCTCTGATGGTTAGTTTTTTAATATACAAACTTTTTGTCCCACTTCTGTTAATGAACATGCTTGAATACATAAAATGAATGTGTTGTTGTCTTGTTGGACTGCTCATAGCAGTTAGCCTGGCCACGTGTGCAACTGGAACACTTTTTATTTTATTTTATTTTTGAAGCCAGAAGCATTTCTCTCAAGTACTTATTGACTCGGTTTGCAGTTATGCCTCATCTAACAACAAAAACGCTGAAAGTGCTGCATGTGTTCTCTTGAAACCAGATTATTGTTTTGTGCATTTCTGCATACAGAACAAAACTCACAAGCCCTTACACAGCTTCTTTTTCCTTGAAATATGTACTGGAGGACACTTGAGCCCCCAAGAGAGAAGCAGGTCTTCATCTATCATCTCAGGAGCTGTTTTTGGGGTTGCAGTGATGCAGCGCCCAATCGGAGCTTCTCACGGATGCAATGTGGGAACACTGCAGAAATCTTTTGGCTAAAAATAGTGCTCTCTGTGCGCTATGGTTTTTCTTCCTCTTTCCTTGAGGTCCTCTTGAAAGGATGAAGTGCATATTTAAATTGTCAAGTAGAGGGGATCCAATTCACTTCTTAAACGGAGTGAAGGGTGTGCTGGAAGCCTGGATTCATGTTCAGATTCTTTAGAAATTTCTGGTTTGCAGAAATAAGATTTAACTGAAACCAAATTGTAATTATATGCTTTCATATTTTCAGACCAGTTAATGGGCACACACCTAATAACTAAACACTTACACTACGCAAGCCTTAAACAATACATACTGTGCAGGAAAATATAAAGTCTTTCAGTGAAAATTAAACCACTGTGTGGGCAAAAAAAACCAGAGTGTGTGACAACTACACCAAAAAGATGACAATTTTATCCATGACAAGAAAAAGTATGGCAACCAGCGGATTATCCTGCATCATCAAGTTCAGTCGCAGGCAGAAATTTCACAGCTGGCAGGTCGTTCCGTGTGTGCTGTCAAAATGCCTCTGCAGACGCACAAATAAAAAAGAGACTGAGCTCTAGAAATGAAGCAGTTGGAGCCAAGAAAACTTCAAATGCAGAAAAGAGAGACTGAAATGTCCAGCAATGCAATTAGCTGGAGCTGAGATTTAAATGGAGGCAGCAGGTGCTGTGGGCTGAAGAGCAAAAAATTACAACATTTGAATCTGATAGAGGGCAATTCACAGCAGAGAGGCTGAAGGAGCTATGAGAAAATGATGGGAATGGAGATGGCAGTTTCACAGAGACGTGGTTTTGGTTTTCTACGAATGGAGTAGGGGCTTTGGTTCTCCAAATCTCAGAAGCACAAGCAGACATTTGTCTGTCAGCTGCACCTGATTGTCATCATTCTGCAGTGGGACGAGAACCAAAATGTAATGTTGGAGTGATAAAAGCTATTTCTGACAGATAGAACAAGAGGTACAGCAGCCCTGCAGGGCCCTGATCTTCGGACAATGGAGACAGTCTTAAACAAAAGACAGAAGAAACAAGAGACTGAGTTCAGTTGTGCATATTTAGTTTTATTTTATTTATTTCATGCAAGCGACTTTTTACATCCAGCATTAGTTTAGTTTCTCCACTACTGTTGTCATATTGAGTAAAAGTTCTGCAGAAATACAGTCACTTACAATGTTGTGAAAGAGTTTCTTCCCCTTACAGATTTATTCTGATTTTGGTTCTTGTCACACTTACACCTTCCAGATCTTCAATGAAATGTTAATTTCAAATCAAACCTCCCCAAATCAATGTCTGGGAAAGTGAAACAGGGAAGAGCTCAAAACGCAACGCATTATGTTCTAATCTAAACAAATTCAACACCTGATGAGAAACAAAATCATTAACATTAACTCTTTTAGGAATATAAATTCTTTATAAAGTCTTTCCAGACTTTATAAAGAACTGATGCTCGTACATACAACTGGGGAAAAACTAACTGACCGACTGAAAGATATTATTGAGCCTTTAGTACTACTTCTTGCTAAACTTAAAAAAAACCCAGAAGGGGTGACAAATAAAAACATACATGTAAAAGGTGCAAATTATGTTGAATTTTTATCAGAGAGGGAAAAGGCAAATATCACAAAAAAATGGGAATGAGTCGGTTTTGCAGAACAGCAGAGACAAAAAAAGCTAAACTATACTTATGGCTTTTGATCTGGTTAGCTGATGGATGATTTCTTTCAAAGGTTCAATCTGAAAGTTAAAGGAACAGTTGGTCAGGTTAGGAATGCAGGAGCTTTCAGTAAAACTGTCCCATCGGTAAACTGACTGACACAGAGGCAGACATGAGCTGTTTAACAGTAATAAAGGTATACTAAGGTTTGAAAAGATTACCGTTGTATGACACATAAAGTGCCTCCCCCCTCCCACACCTGTTGCTGCAACCTCCCAGCTACTGCTACACTTTGATCTTACTTTTGAGAAACTGTAAAATAAAAGAGTGAGGGTTTAAAATGTTTTTTTTTTTTAGAAATAAATATCTGAAAGACTTGTATATATATATATATATATATATATACCCTCCACTAGGAGTTATATTTTTCGTCAGAATTACATAAACACATTTCCTTCCAGAAGACTATGAGCAGATTGTTGAAAATTATTTTAAATCACCCACCATGGGTACAAGTTGGCTTATTTATATGAAATGTCCCATGAAAGACAGCTCCTTTTGTTCATTTTCCAACTTCCACCATCATTTTCTAGCTTCATATTGCTACTTCCTCCCTTTCTACTTCCATTTGTTACCTGTAAGCAAGCCATTTCCTATCTATTTTTTTAAACCCCAGCAGATCATTTATTTTTTTACTTTATGTATTTTTATGTATTCTGGAAATAAACATTTGTAAAATATTTAAATCTCATGTATTCTCCTATTTAATTGCAACTCATATAGTCTCTTCAAATTCACCTACCTTGGCTTTTTCCAGTTTTTCACTAACAACTTCAACTGAAATATCTGCCATCCAAATCCTGTACTTGTCAACTCGATCCCCTACCAGCTTGTCCCCCGTCATTACTGATATCATTCATTCCTCGCTCACTGCTGGTCAGGTTCCATTTCCACAGCTGCAATTACTCCTTCAGGAAAAAAAAAAGTAATTTGTAATTTTAGTAATTTGAACAATGTCCGGCTTATCGCTAATTTACCATTCATTTCCAAAATTTGAGAAAGAACTGTTGCTGATCAGGTCTGTACTTATCTCTCCAGCAATTATCAGTTTAAAGAATTTCAATCTGGCTTTTGCCCTACATAGAAGAGACAGCTTTGGTCAAGATCAATAATGATCTGTTGACTGTAGTGGATTCTGGAGTTTTAACCATCCTTATCCTTCTCAGCGCAGCTTTTAACACCAACTCACATTCCATCCTTCTTCATAGATTAGTTTTAATCTGTTTCACAGATGCCCCACTGTCCTGCTTCCAGTCAGATCTTTCTGGTCGTACCTAGTTTGTTCAGCTCAGAACTGTGAAATCACATATCATTCCAATAACATTTGGTGTTCCTCAGGGTTCTGTTCTGGGTCCTCCTTTAATCAGTATCTACCTCTTACCACTCTGACACATTTTCAGGAAGTATGTCATTCAATTTTACTATTACGCAGATGACACTCAGCTTTACATCTCATCTAAATCAACTTTAGTCCTCCCTCCTGTCAATAACCTTACCCGGTTTGAGTATTTCCATTTAAAATCAATCATCATTTAATTATTTTAACTGTCTTATTGCTTCTTGCTGCTGTTTTAGAATCCACTACCATCAACAGATCATGCTAAAACCTGCAGCCATCACACCTCCCCTGCTAACCCTTGTGCCTCAACATTTGCAGTGGAGAGATGCTTAAGACACCAGTTCTAAGAGAGCAAGAATTTTCACAACACTTGATAGAATTCTAACCCATTTATTTAGTCTTTTAACACATTTACAATCAGCAAACCCATCAATGTCTGTTTGCCATTTGCTCTACACACACGAAATTTTCTCACCAACACACAATGACAACATCAGACAAAATGTAGTACAAACAGATCAAGGCAGTGATTCCCTCAGTACATCAGTCTCACCCACCGACACCCTTTTTACCCATCAGACAAAAAACAGTGAATTGAGATTTTGTTTGATATTGCATAATTGCACTAAGGGTGAGATGGCATGCAGTGCTCTTACCAAAGCATACTTAACATGTTTGTGTGTGTGTGTGTTTGCGTGTAGGTAGAGTGAAGTATAGTGATATTCAGGCGCTAGCTCACAGCACCATCTGGGTATATCCGCTTCAAAAAGCAGCCATTGTGGGCAACTGCACATGCAGAATGTGGTAGATTGGTGAACTGAAACGATGTTTCCCCTGAGGTCACTTTGTTGTCAGTGACGTTATGACCTGGAGCATACCTTTCTTTCTCCTCTCTACAGAGAGAGCAGGAAGTTTCATTTTAAGTCTCAGTCTGATTTACACATGTGCATATCATACACAACACTGTGCAAAGGTCACAGATAAATAACTCACACTGCTTTGTATTTTGTGTGCTTTGCAGTCCATCCTGGCAGGATAGTCTTATTTTCTGGCACAGTATGTGCCTTAGAGTGTGCAGTATATTGACTATGCATTTTAATACTCTTTATTGGCGGTGACTTGACACTATAGCACCATCTCTCTGTCTTTATTTCTCCTTTTCTCAGTCTTTTTTTAGAGTCTGTACTTTCTTAAGAGCTCAGATTGCCACATGTACTTCCTCTCTGGAAAGCGATCAGGAATCCTAATGCGCCGGAAGTCCTGAATGCATTTCTCCAGCTCCTGCTCCGGAGTCATCTTCTCTTTATGTGCTTTCCTCTTGGCAGCATCTCGCTCCCGCGCCCCGAAGGTTCTCACGCGGAGCATGTCCGTCTTGCGCCGCATCTCTGCCTGCTGCTGCAGCATGAGGGCTGGGCCTTTGGGCACAGGTCGGTCCAGCGTCTGGATTTTGGACTGACGGCTCACGGGCCCACGGATCACGGTTCCCTGGGGGGAACTGGCCTCTGACTGGGTCTCGGAGCAGGACGTGGAGAGGTCGTTGAAGGAGGTGCCGCTCTCGCCCTCTCGCTCACTTTTGTGGCTTTTGCAGCAGCAGTCACAGTGAGAGGATGACCACCGAGAAGGCCCACCTAAGATAAAACACACAAAACATATGTTCATTTAAATGCTGAGAAATACTGCTGAGTAGACAAAAGTATTACACTCTTAAAACTTTTTCACATTTTGTAGCTTTACAACCAAAATTTTAATTGTATGTTATTAGTATTTTAGGTGATTGACCAACATAAAGAAGAGAATAACTGTGAGGCAGAAGGGTAATATTACAAGGTTTTCCAAATTTAAAAATATGTAAATCTGAAAAAAGGACTTCATGGTGGTGCAGATGTTTATACTGTTGCCTTGCAGCAACAAGGTCCTGCGTTATAAAGTAATACCCCAAGCTTTAAACATCTCACAGAGCATTGTTCAATCCATAGTTTAAAAATGGAAAGAGTATTAAACTGCAAACCTGCCAAGATATAACTGTATACCTAAACTGACAGACCAAGCAAGATAAGCATTAATCAAAAAGGCCACCAAGAGGCCAATGGTTAACTTGGAGGATCTGCATAGATCCACTGCTCACGTGGAGGAATCTGTCAACAGTGACACTGTTAGCAAACTGTTGGGAAAATGCATAACTAAAATCAGTTATTATCCTCTTGATAATATAAAAATCTTTATTGGCATTACAGCAATCAAATCCTCTTATGATTGATTCCCTGTTTCCACTGGCATTTTGATGATTTATCTGTGGTAATGAGCTCCATCTCTTTGAAATTGGGAAGGCTCCTTACCATTACCCTAATCTCTAGCTCTCTTTATAGATTATTAATCAGATTCAAGTTGGGACTCTAAACTAAATCTAACAGAATTATAAATGATTTTGGGCTGAACTGTACATCCACAACGCTATGTGTGCTAGAAAATCACTGCACATCCTGACTACTGATGCTTTTCTTCAGCAGTAACATTGAAGCTGGACAAAGTCGATGGGAAGATGGGGGAGCTAAATGCAGGACAATCCTGAAATAAAACTTGTTGGGGGCTGCAGAGGACTTTAAACTAGAAAAGTTGACCTTCCAGCAGCTCCAACAACTTAACCAAATGAGGGGTTTCATTACCAGGCCTCTGCAGAGCTGAATGACTGCTGATGAGGGAAATTTAGCCTTTTGATTCAGGCGTGTTGGAGAAGGGATGCATGTAAAAGTTGCCAGATAGTAGCTCTCATGTACTAAATGCGCATACCCTTTGAGACTGACTGAAGGGAATAAATACAAACACATGGCACACCAGTCAGATTTTACTTGTAAAAAAGAAATGTTGAAGGGGTATAAATACCTCTGCAACGCACCATATCTTTCTACCTATATTTGATGACTGTATGTGCAGGTTTTTAAGACGTGCAGCGGTTAGAACGTATGATTTCTCTGACATTTAAAGTTTAATCCAAAAAAAGCTGCCAGGCTCTGTATATTGCTCCTTGTGATAAAACGACCCCCAGAGCTCAAACAGCTCAGCACGGCTCGCCAAAAGACCTTTCCCATTTCCCACCAAACCTCGCCTCAATCTGCTCCACTGTCACAGTTTCTGATTAGGCCTGCAGCCACACCACCAGGACGGAGGCATGTTAGCTTTGTTTCAGTTTATCCAGTCACATAAGCAAAGAGTAATGTGTTTTCTACCTTTAGGGAGGCACCAAGGTAAAAAAAAAAAAAGCAGGTTAATAAATAGCAGGCCGGAGAAAGAGTGAATGCATTCAGCAGCCGACCCTAAGGGTGTCTTGGTCTCTTGGAGTTTGAAAAAATTGGTCCTAGCAGAAGATTTCAGCATTCTTTTTCTCTATTTTCTTGTACCTTCCTCTCGTCCCATCTCACTTCCTCCTACACAGCTAATTATGAAGCTGAAATACTGTATTGTACAGTGCTGCATGCTGGCTTGTGAAGTGCTCAAGTAAAGAAACTTGCACTGTCTCTCTTTTCCCAAAATAACCAAGAATCTCCTTGCTCCTTACAGCTGGAGATGTGTGGAAGAAGTGGATCTGCTGAATGTAAACAGTAAAGGCAAACTCTGAAGACCTCTTAATAGCCTTTTCTAATGGGATGATACAAACTCAATAGCAGGGATATCTCAGGGGTGGCGTGATGATTTGTCCATTGCCTCCCTCCAGCACATGCACCAATTTAAAACGAGCAGAGTTCGAGGGGGATTTTAACCTCTCTGCTCAGACTATGAGAACGACCTTATCTCTACTGTGATGATTGCATTGAGCTGATATAGTCAGGGAGTCACTAACAGCTTTTTAGCAGCTAATCCATGAGTAAAGAGGGCAATCAGCGCACCAATTTCCCCCCGCAGAAAATGAATCTCTTTGAATCCGGAAGCAGACGAACAGCGCAAATGGACAAATGGATGCAGGCTCTTCAGCAAAGGAGGACCAGGAGGAGGCGGAGGCAGAGCATTGTTTCTAAATGGATGGATGCTTTAGTCCAGAGGGGCAACCCGATTAGGAAACAAGCCAACACCCAATAATAGCAACAGAAAAAAAATTCCAGGCCAGGCAGGAGAATGAGTAATTAGCAAGGCAGTGAGAGAAAAGCACCTAGAGGTCTTATTTTAGCAATGCAAAAGCACATATTAAAAGACAGCGTTTTATGTAATTTCAGAAAAAAAAAAAGAGTCCTGAGAGCAATAATTTTAGCCGTAATCTCAGATCTTAATGAGATTTTGACGGTTATTAGGTTTTTTTCGTGCAAATCATTGTTAGGAAAAGCCAAATGATGCGTGTTTTACATGATCTGACATATTCTTTTTGTCCCTATAATCATCAGCAATCACAAGTGCTGAGCAGCTGCCAATCTCTCTGAAAATTCAAACAAGTGATGCCTACAAAGCAAGAAGTGAGAAGAGCTGATATGAAGACAGCAAATTGTTCTTTAGTCGCCACTCGTTTAAGTAAGGAAGACGGTGCCAGATGAATCTGATTTAAAACATATAAATAATTAATTACAAATCTAAATCAAGCTTTAATTTTGCCAAGAAGAGATGCAGCATCTCTTCTTACAGAAAATCCCAGTACAGGTGGCAGCATGAACATAAAACAGCTTCAAGTCAGGACATCGGCAGAAAGCTAAACAATGAAAAAGCAGAGACAAAGCAATTACAGATACAATACAAATAAAGCAGCAGTTATTAAGAAACATACCGACTAAAAGTTTTAATAGCAACCTTGAAAGAATAAAAAAAAGTCAGTAGATTGGTGATATTTTGAAGCTTATTCCACAGCTGTGGAGCAAAATAGAAACAGGCTCTTTTACCAACTGGGAACATATACCCGTATTTTTGATTTAGACCAGGAATCATAAATACATTTACTGCAAGTCAGTAAACAATGAACTAACACACAAAAATGATTTTTGCATTAAAAAGTAATATGTCTCATTTAAAGAGATATATCCTAAAAATATAAAGTCAAATGGTTAGTCTGAGGGCCTACATTTGTTGCAATGCATATATGCACAGCAGCCACTTTATTAGGTACACCTTGCAAACACTGAGTTTGATCCCCTTTTTTCTTCAGAACTGCCATGATTCTCTGTGGCATAGATTGAATAAGGTGTTGGAAATATTCCTTAGAGATCTTGGTCCAAATTGACATGAACGCATCAGACAGTCTGTGCAGATTTCTCAGCTGCACATCCATAATGTTAATCCCCAATAACAACACATCTCGAAGGTGCTCTATTTGATTGAGATCTGGAGACTGGAAGCCACTAAAGTGCAGTGAACTCTTTGCCATGTTCAAGACACCAGAGCGAGATAATCTGAGCTTCGTGACGCGATGCATTATTCTGTTAGTAGGGTTTGATGGGTGCACTGTGGCCACAAAGCAATGAACATAGTAACGATACTCGGGTAGGCTATGGTGTTGTTTCTTAATTTGTACTTAGAGGCCCAGAGTGCACCAAGAATACATCCCCAACACCATTATACCACCTCTGCAAGCTTGGAACATTGATGCCAGAGGAGATGGATCCACGCTTTCACGCTGTATACACCAAATTCTGACCCAACCATCTGATGGTTGCAGCTGAAACTGAGAACGGGCAACCAATTTATTATTGCCTAATATTGGTGAGCCTGTGTGAATTACAGCCTCAGTTCCCTGTTCTTAGCTGGAGTGACATGCAGTGTGGTCTTCCATCTGGAAGTAGTATGTCCATTGACATCACATCTCACACCATCATGGTTATTTTTATCAACACAACTGCTGTTCACTTGATATTTTGTCTTTTATGGACCACTCTTCTTAAATCTGAGAGACATTTATACATTAAAAACCCAAAAGGTCAACAGATTCTGAAATATTGAGACGAGCCCGTCTGACACCAATAAATATGTTGTCTTGTTATTTACTTTTGGTTTTTGGTTTGAGGGTGTATGCTAGAGGTGAATGTATGAACTGGAAGGTGTGATACTTGTGAGCTGTCCACATTTGACGTCCCATTTAAATTTCTAGCTGAAAAGGACGAAGCATCTTATACGGAAACTGAGTCCTTCTTTTGAAACAAGGGGGTGTGTGTTCACATTACTATCTTTTCAGGGAAGGTATTGATTGTAATGTGTTTCCCTGAGCTCCATGAAGCCTGTCTGAGAGATCTGATTTCCTCCACATTAACAGACTGGGCCTGGTTCTGAAGCCAGACTGAGGCTGTGTGTCTGCACTCCTTATAAATAACACAGAGATGGAGTTGAGCTCAGCACAGAGCATGTCTCACGGGGTGTCCCCCAAAACTCCCTCTCCCTCTCCATCCAACAATGACAGCGGCGATGTTTGTCCTCATCATGCCCGAGAGAGATCGGTTTTGCAGAGATGTGAGTTCTTGTACATTTCAAAGGCTCTAATTGGCAGAAAAGTAGGACATGATGTAGATTGAAGGCAGAGCTCTCTGACAAACTCAGATGTAAAATGTCACTGAGTTTATTTCCCAGTATTGAGGTCCTTTTTTTGTATTTATTTTGAGCTTCTTAATTTACTCATTAAAGGTGCCACTGCACAGTGTTTTGATCATCTCAGAGGAGCTTTGAAAACAGATATTTACATAAACTGTACAAAAACACAGTTTTTGTTCTCACATTGAATCATTGTAATGTTTTTTTTCTGTGTTAGGTCAGTTAGGATTATCTATTTTATTTTTCTATTTGCCAAATGCCAGAGTAATTAGAGATAATGTTTTAGAGGATGTACTTATAATATTCCCCAAATTCAGAAGTTTACATAAGATTTCTGTGCCTTTCAACGATTTGGGAAAGACCAGACAATGATGCAATGACTTTGTAAGTTTTTATTTCACAACATTTGAGTTCATTGGGGGCACACCTGTTTGTTTAAGGCAACACCTCAAACAAACTGCTTCCTTGTGTCATATCATGAAAAAATCAAAAGAAATCAGCTGAGATATCAGGTAGAGAATTGTGGGTCTCTATAAGTCTTTGAATACAATTTCCAGGTGTCCAAAGGGTCCACATTCATCTGTTGATAAACAGGAGGAGACATTATTATTCAGTGTCCTCTGAAACTGGTAGGTGAGTGTCATTATTACCAGTGAAACAAGTCCTGTACCAACATGGGCTGAAGGTTACTCAGTCAGAAGGAGGCCATCATTCTTCATGACTGACATAAAAAGCCAAAAGCAACATAAACACTTCACAAATACACTCATTGACTCATTGACCTTTTTTCAAGACATGCACTGAGGTCTGAAAAAACTAAAATTTAAGTGTAAGACAATAACAACCATTATTACATTTGCAGTGAAAAGGGGGAAGCTTTCAGGCTTGTAAAATGTAGGGTTGGCAGGATAATGTTGTGTGGATCTTTTGCCGCAGCAGGGACTGATACACAAAGTAGATTAGGAAAGAACATCATGGAAATACTGAAGCACATCTCAAGCCATCAGCTGGGAAGTTGAAGCTTCGGCACAAATGGGTTTTCAAATATACAATGACCCAAACCATACAACCAGATTAGTTACAAAGTGGCTTAAAAGCCAGAATAGTAATTGTTTTGATGTGGCCATCAAAATTAAATGTTATTGGCCGAGCTGTGAAGGTGTGTGTGAGAAGGAAGACCTAAAAAATTGACTCAGTTACATCAATTCTGTCCGGCAAAGCATTGCGAGAAACTTCTGGAAGGTTACCTAAAAGGTTTGACCCAAATCACAAAGTTTAAAGGCAATGCTACCAAATAGCAAGAGAATTTACGTAAATGTCTGACTTTAAAGAAAGTTTAAACAAAATCTCATTATTCTGGCATTTAGCAATGATTTTGGTAATTATAACTAACCTAAAATAGGAAAGTTTTTTTCTGATTCATTATCTGACAGTGAGAAAGAAAAGCTATGCCTCTTTTTATAAGGTGTGTGTCAATATCAGGTTTCAGCTGCATGTGGAAAAAGCTAAAGATGTTTTTCAGTTATAGACTCAAGTGACCCAAAGCTGCCTCCGACCCAAATATGATTTCAGATGCAATGTGATCTGTACCGAGTTAAAATTCACAAGAATGACTTTTAAACTAAAAAGCAGCATTTTACCAATACCTAAGCTGTCATAGTCTAACAAAAAAAAAAATACAACATCTGAGAGAAATGTCTTTTTATTACTGTCTGTTTGCCCGTAACACAGCCTAACCCTTTGAGACTGAGCAGTTTGAATTATCTCGAAGTGCTTCAGGTGCTGCATGGCCGAGGTGCAATAACATTTTCTGGGCAAGACTTGAAATAAATGAAACACATGGAAGGTACTTGAACCTTATTAAAAACTAAAAAAAAACAAAAGTAGTCTACATGTATAATACATCAAGGGTAAACAGAGGTTGATTGAAAATACATACAGTCAGGGAGTACATTCTGATGCTGCTGACCAAATATTTCTTAATCTTCCCCCGCCTAGCATAGTTTACAGCACAAATGAGGCCAGTGTGCCCTTACAGCACAAAAAAGGCTTGTCTTGCAAATGCAGCGGCTGTCCTTACAGCGAGAGGGAAATCCATTCTACCAAGACTCACTTCATCACTTCATGTTCAGCCTGACTGATGACTACTGCTGCTTTCATGCCATGTAAAATATTGCATGTATTTCAATTTGCAAATAATAATTGCTTCTGCCAAACAACCCCAAATTGCTCTGATCAGGAGCTTCAGTGTAAAGGAGTGGGTTAAAATTAAATAAAATGTGTTGCCCCAATAAAAATCACATGTCCTAATTCAAGGTTATCAGTCTTGTATGCTCCAGGGTTGGCCTGCGTTAGCTGCTCCCCGTGAGGAGAGTGACAGCTTTGCCGGCTGAGTATTAATGACATGTGAATGTTGTCAAGAGGGTGCCGATCTGACGAGTGTCACCCTGACCGAGAGATAAACAAGCAACGCAGGCAGATTGAAACATCCATATCAGCCTCTCTCCTGTGACCCTGAGCCACACCTCTGCTCTGCACAAGCTCTGATTAAGCAGGAAAGAAAGGTGTTCTTATCACCCTCTAAATGATGCCTCAAGAGGATCGTCTGGAGAGAAGGACTAATCCTTCTCATTCGGTCTGTCATTAGGGAGAAACTTTTAAATTAAAGTACCTTGTAATAGTATTTACCCCTGGAACCCCTGGAAACAGAAAACACAAATAGGGAAGGAAGTTAGGGGGAGGAAATGACAAACATACATTTTATACATATATTTTATTTTTGAAACACTGACATCCCAAAATAAAATCCAGAGAGTCCACTTGTGTGTTTACAGTCAGAATAAATAACCAGTTTGGTCAGAGGTCTGTTAAAGCACACTAAAAAACAAAAATACCTCATGGAGACCAAGGAACACAGCTGACAGGTCAGAAATAAAATTGTGGAGAAATATAAATATTCAGTGTATCATGTGAAAAGGGCACAACTGCAAACCTACCAAGACTGGCTGCCCAACTAAACTGCCAGGCCAGACAAGAAGAACATTAATCTGAGAAGCAAGGCCATGGTACCTCTGAAGGAGCTGCAGAGATCCATAGCGTAGGTGGGAGAATTTGTCAACAGGAAAGCAACTGGACGTGCAATCCACAAATCTGGCCTTTATGGAACAAAAGTCACTGTTGAAAAAAGCTATATAAATACATTTGGAAGAAGGTACTGTGGCCAAAACTGAACTGAATGGGCTACATGCAAAAACATTGTGTGCAGAGGAAAACTAACACTGCATATCTCTCTGAACACAGCGTCCCCATGGTAAAACATGGTAGTGGCAGCATCATGCAATGGGAATGCTTTCTTCAACAGAGACAAGAAAGCTGTTCAGAGTTGATGGAAACATGGATAGAGCTAAATACATGTTGAGTCAGTTGAAAAACCTGTTTGAGACTCCAAAAGACTTGAGGCTTGGTGAGGACAGAACAACGACCCTGAAAAAATAGCCAGAGATGCAATAGAATGGTTTAGATCAGGGGGTCTCTAACTAGTCCTTGATAGTAGGTGTCCTACAACTTCAAATGATTTCCTGTACCAAATCACCTAATGGGAATGGTCGAAATACTTTTGCAATGCACTATAGTGCATCTATTTATAGATGCTCTATTAATTTCCAGATTCAAACCTTGTGAGGCCAATTAAGAGTTTATTGCACCCCCAAAAAAGCCCTAATGTGCAAAAGGTCACCTTCTGCATACCAACACAGGGAATCCCGCTGTCTTCAGAAAACACTCAGCAGAGGCAATGTGAGGAAATTCAGATCCAAGCATCCATTAAGTGCCTCTGGAGTGATTATTAAGGCGCTGAGTGTCAAACCCAGGATGTACTGCTATACCTGCCCTCCGGTTGCTTGACGGTACAGAAATAGCAGGAGAAGGGGCAAAAATAACAACTGAAAGCATGCAGGATGTTTTAATGTGTGGAAGGTTGAAATAAAATTGGAGTTTAACCTTTTATTCCCATTATTTAAATGAGAAAGTTTGCTTTTTTAAGGTCTTGCTTTGTTAATTTGTCACAATTGCTATTTTAATTAAGAGTTGAATGCCTTACAGAACGCAGAGAATGGGCAATTATGAATAGTAAAAGAGTTTTTTAACTAGGGAAAGTTGCAATCTTTATCATAAATTTGATACAGTAGGTTGTAGTAACTGTAATAACTGTATTCATGCACTAATCACTAAGTATCCACTGCAACTATTGATTCAATTTTTGTTAGTGTGCAAATTATTTAGGGTTATATAAACATGAATATGCAACAGTACAACAGGGTATAGTATATCATTGTACAACTACAATAACTAGACTTTTTATATCTATATCTGTTTCTTTCCAATAAGCTGATTTTTTTTCCAGAGTTGGGCGAGATTGTCTGCTTTAGATTGATGAAGTGCAAAGAGTTCTGTACACATACCTCCTCCTACCGCCAACCATTTCTCTGCAAAGGTGCTATTAAAGACATAAATGAGTTATTCATGGGAACACCATTCGTCTCTTGTAGGTATTGCCAATTCGGACTCCAACCAGGCTCTGGGAGAGCTCAGCGATGGGCCAATCTCTGCCTCCTTTGCACCTAAGCAATAGATTACTTTCGCTCCCTGCTACCTTGTTATAATTTTTCAGAGGTCCATTATGGCCACAAGTCACCTCATTCTAGACCAAACTTAAAGCTGTAAGGTTATTTTAACAAGGGCATCTAGAATCCATTGTCTATCCTTACAGTAGATCTCTCCCACTCTGACCAGGCATCATATCTGTTAGAGTCCGAGAGATGATTTTGCCTCTGGGGTTACCGGTTCCCGGGGTAGAATGATGATTTCTGTCGCTGTGACAAGGAATTAGTGAGTTCAGAGAGGGTTATGGACTTATTTCATACAAGATGACAATTAGTTGTATAGCGATGAACCAAATTAAAGTCTTTCTTTAGTACCTTATGGTTTCCTCTTTTAAATCATCTTGAAGAAATGGGTGAACACCGTTAAGTGCACAGAGAGGAGGGAAATTTTGGAGCTGCGTGCTGCATTCATATTAGCCCTCAGTCTTGTCTTTCCCTAGAGATAATTGGAAACCAGTACCAAAAATCAGCTGGAATCTTATATTGTTTGATAACGCCAATAACTTAATCTAGAAACGTGTAAAGCCCCGCCTTTGACTTTGCGCAGACAAGCAGATATAGACATTGGGTGGATGGATCTTTATTGAGGTGATCTGCATTTCAGGCTTCACTCATATGAGCCCTAATATGGTCTTAATCTTGTAGAGAAAGGCTTTAATGCACAACCTGGATTTTAAAGTTTTTGCAACACTTAGTTAATTAAATATTTTCCTGTCTGTGCACTATAAAACTGAATCTTTCAAGGTCCTAAATATTACCCAGTAAGATCATTTAGATTTCAACCAAGTTAATATTATTTCAATTCTGACAACATTGGCAAATTTTTCGTTAACAAATCCTATGTAAATATTTTACTTAGAATTTAAGTGAAGATGTCCATTCAGTCATTTGTTTTTGTCATTGCGTGTGTCCTGCAGAGAATGGTGAACTGATATGTTTATATGGGTTGTATCTATCTCTAACTTAGTCGAATCCAGGACCTGTTATAAAACTTGTGGTTGAGAAAGTTTCTGTGTTGGAGCAAGAATTGAAAGGTTGTAAACATATTTGATTAAATTAGCAAAAGCGCTAATGCCAAACTTGCTAACAAGATTTGGCCCCTAGGCAGTTGTTACTGATTAATAGCACACCTGAGCTGCAGTTGTCAGAAAAAATTATTAAACGTCAGCTTTTTAGAACAGATTTTAAAAGTTTATTACTATTTCAGTAAAGTTTAAAACTTTAGCTAGCTAAGCGATATCTGCTAATGCTAGTGTCAAACTTGTTAACAAGCTGAGCTTCTTAGTCCAGAGGCAGTCATTACCAGTGTTAGTCACACCGTAGCTGTGGTGTTCAGGGAAATAGTTTACATAACGCATTGGAAGAATAGATTTTAAAACTATGACTGTTTTAGATATGTTTTACGGCTAACACGCAAAGCTTTTTAACCATGAGGCAGACTTTGTTACCATATAAGCCACATAAAATAAGGGAATAAAAATTTGAAAAGATTTATTACTACTACAAAAACATTTAATTCTCCAGCCATCTTAGCAACTGTTCTAATTTTGGCAATTATCGTCAAATCTTAGCTGGTTGTCATGGAAACCGTTTACATGCTACCTTCTTAGAATAGATTTAAAAAGTTTATTGCTCTTTCAGTAACGCTTAATGCCTTAATCACAACTAAGTTCTCAATTTGTGTTTCTTTCTAATATGGAGGAAAAACTGGAAGACTTCATGAAAAAGCAGTAAAGATGTTGTTGGTTCTGATTTCGCTGCCAAGGGGGACCCAGTGGCGGTGTCTGTTCTGCATCCTCCATAAAACCTGTTTATGCAAAACAATGCCTAAAACCATGACCCTGTATCCTGACTTATTGAGTGTATTTGATTTTGATTTATCTGAGACATGTGAAACGGGTGCTGTTACCATGTTGCTTATGAATGACCAGATGCTTTGTACTTCCGTTTAGATAATTAAATATGAATTGGCAAATACTTGTTCATGGAACTGAAGATTTTATTTATCGGGGTCACAGTATATTGTGAGCAGATTATACAAAGTTTTTTTAAACTGTTGCTATCAGGTACAGATTGAAGCATGGTCAGTTCCATTTTTGTGCCAAAAAAATTCAGTTATGAAACAACCAAAACTACGAAAAGCAAAATGATCTGGTAATGGTTAGCTCTGTATATTAATCCTCGTGTCCTGCTTTATTTTCTAGAGTGTGATAAATGTTCAGTTAGCAGGGCTATCTTCTCTCTTTATTCACTAATCACCCTACCTGTACCTTGTTTGTCTTCTGCTCCATTAGTATATATACTCCTTAGTTACCTTTGTTCTTTTTGTTATCATGCACCTCACACCTGGAATATGCTGTTATTTTTCTTCTTCTTTGGCCCTGGAAGTGCCTTTAGTATCCATTGGATTCCAAATACTACCCTGCCTTTGTGCCCCTGGTTCTACATCCACAGCAAAATCCAATCTTGATAACAACCATATTTTCTAATCATGACAGGCTGAGCTTCCATAACCTATAATTATATATTCTTCTACTTTCTAATCGTCTAATCAGCTCATTCTAATTTGATCTGGGTTAAATTCTTATAATTCATCTTGTCATTTGAAAAGGCTCTTTAATTATGATGCTGTTGTGATGAGAGAGCCCTTTTGTTCAAACTTGCTCGTTTTTTTTCTCTTTATCTAAAGAGGGACCAAAAGCATATTTTCAACAAGGTTTGAAAAATTAACCATAACCTTGGCTTGAAAGTCCTGACATGCTGAGAAATCTACCTCCAATGGCTGTACAGAGAACACACCAGGAGGAGAAAAAGAACATTTACAGTGAGCCTTATGCAAAATGTCCACACTAATGTGGAGAATCAGTGGAGCTGTGGTAAACTACTCCTGCATTTAATAAGAAGAGCAACATTAATGATGAAAAGGAACTGACAGGCTGGAAGAAAACACTCTCACTTTGCTTACTGCCCTGAATTGTTCATTTTGCACTCTCAACCAAGCCTATCATTTTCCATCCATATGATCTGGTGTTTGGATGTTTGCATAGGTTAGACGATTAAGCGCAAAGCAGTTCAATGTTCTGCCAAAAGAACATAATAATAAAACTCTAGTCTGGTTTACCCCCCTCCTCCTAAAATGTGTTTGTCTGCATGTGTTGTTTCATCAGGACTACCTGCTAGGCCTTCCAGTGTCCAAATTCACAATGAGGTTACAGTAGTAGTTCTGATGGTGGATTCGGGCCGCCGTGACGCTGTGAAGCAAGGTCCTCTTACGCCTGTCTGCTTTTGCCTTGTCTATCCATCATTCTGACAATGTCTCTGTTTCCAGCAACATAAATGTTTCCTCTAACTATAACCCTCTTTTAATGAAAAGCAATTCTCTCCTCTCTCGGGTCTGTCTTATCACCTAAAATATTTTCCACCCACCACTTCCTCACACTCAATGAACTTTCCTGTCTCATCCTTACTTTCATCTATTTTTGTTTTCTCCTCCCTCTTGCTTCTTTCTGCCTCTGCCCCCTCTCCCCATGGCCAGGTCTCATGCAACTTTTACTCTCTCATCCAGTCCTCCTCTTTTTCTGGAGCTTACTCCCTCCGTCTGTTCCACTTCGCTTTTTTACAACTTCTTTGCCTCTCCTCTCTTCTTTGTCCTTCTTTCCTCTCGTTCTGGACTTTAGCACCTTCTCATCCTCTCTCTGACTTCATCCCAGGGCGATGTTTGTTAACAGAGAGGAGAAGAGAACACCTACACTATGCTGTGTTTGAAAATAATGAATGACTCAGGAAATCCCATACAGAGCGGGTTATTTCAGAGGGTCAAAGCAAAGAACTTGGTGAAAAGAATTACACAATTTGAAAAATAGCCCTAGCTTTCGACTTTAGTGCCTCGTAAAATTATCCATATTGTAGTTTTCACTTTTCATCCTGTTCCAGCCAAAAACCTAAATGTATTTTATTGGAATTTTATGACAGATAAACACAAAATAGAGCATAATTAGGTCCACACAGTTGATTCTGCTGAATCTCAAGTCTTTTGCAGCCTCTAACAGGTTTTCTTCCAGGATTGCCCTGTATTTACCTCCATCCATCAACTCTGACCAGCTTTAATGTCACTGCTGATGAAAAACAACCCCACTGCATGATGCTGCCTCCCCCATGTTTACCACGGGGAGGGTGTTTTCAGTAGGATGTGCAGTGTGGGGTGCACAGCCAATTAGCAATTGTTTGCAGTGGATTCTCTTTAGGGGTATTAAAGCAAGAAATTAAAATCTTGCATCATTTCATTTGTGCTGGTCTATAACAGAACTGCGCAATATATTTAAATGAAAATCATCACATCCAGTATGAATGCGTACTACATCACAATAGCAAAGGACTGCTTAGATGCAATATTTGGCGGGACATCGTATTTTAACTGCCATCCATGTAAAGATGCATAGAATGAAATTCACTGCATTTATTCCCCACACATAATGTTTATTTTTAGTGGCCAAGATGCTAAAGCTTACAAAGAGGGGAAGGGACAATAATGCAAAAGAAGGAAAAATGTCAATTCGTGGGTTTATCTCAATCAATTTCTTCATCACAATATACAGCAATAGTATCGCAATACATGCTTTTCTGATTTTGAGCAACTCTAGTCTAAAACATAAAATTTCAATAACATACATAGACATTTGTGGTGGTAATGTGACAAAATGTGTGCATATACTTTTTCAAGGCCCTGCAGATTGCTGCTTTTCTAAAGGGAGCCATTCAGAACAATTCAGAATGATGAACAAGTGCTTTTTAATTGGCCATATGTCTCCCTGTTCTGCAAAGAAATGAGCCAGATTTGCCTTTAATTAAGATATTAGCTGATGCACAGTCTTTGTTTCTGAGTAAAACTGATTCAGAACCATGCATGCTACATCGCTTTCTCCTTTTTTTGCTGCCCACTGGTGCTATATTATTCATAACCCAGCGGCTGTCAGGATCCGAGCAATAAGCCATGTTTACGCATGACACATGTGTACTTGAATTGTAGCATAATTGTGACTCAACTTCCCTGGGGGACCGTGGCCAAGCCTGTCTCTAATCTCGGACCCTGAACAGAAGTTTGCAGACAGCCACTGAAAGGGATTCAAACATTTAGTGGGAACGGGTGTAGGGAGGGTGTGTTTGCTTGCTTTTTTTTTGTTTTATCCCCTCTGTTGTTGTATTTTTGCATGGCTGCTTTTTAATGTTTTCTCATATTTGTGAATAGGCCTACAGATTAAATCAGAATATCACTGAAAAGTTCATTTATTTTAGTAATTCAATGCTAAAAGCTAAGTAAAGGTATATATTTAGATAAAGATATATATAGGCGCCCCCAACCAACCCCAAAGCCCCCACCCAGCCTATATGTTTTTATGTATAATTCGAATTGTGTTGTTCTCGGCTAAGTCATAAGGTCAAAAAACATTATTTAATAGCCTTAAATAAATTTCACATCTTGCTAAAGCACTTTTTCAATATATAAATAATATTTAAAAATGAATCACTTAGTATTAAGTGGCTGTTTCTGCACTTCCCAAGTTCTATAATTTATATGTTTTATGATTCACCATCTAGTTAACTTTGAAAAGCTTTTTTTTCATCCCTGCCACATCTTCATCCTTCTCCCTCTTCTGTTTTCGGTTTTGTGCCCCCAAGAGCTTTCTTTTCTGCCTCTCCATCTTTAGCTCCCTGTCATCAGATGATAACACGATTTAAATGAAAACAATAGTGCAATGGGGGGGGGGGCAGCATGAGGGGAGGTGAATGAGCGGAGGGGCGCATGATCAGTGACGTTCCTCTGTTATTGATCATATTTACACATGCACAAACAGCTGTTAAATACAGAATGTGTCGACTTTACTTTCATTAAGTAAAAAGGGTCTTAGAGTCTCGAGGAAACACCGAAAGGAACAAAATACAGGTTGCTTGACGTCCAGTGTGCAGTTTCCACAGTCAGTGATGGCTTCGGGAGCTACTGGTGTTGGTCCACTTTATTTTTTCAAGTCCAAAGTCAGTGCAGCCTTCTATCAGGAAATATTAAAGCAGTGAATGGTACTTCTAGCAGTGTAGGCAGGTGACAAGTCCTGCTGGAATATGAAATCAGCATCTCCAGCTAGTCAGAAAAGGGAAGCATGAAGTGCTCTAAAAACTCCTGGTAGATGGCTGCTCTGACTAATACCACACAGAGAATCTAGTATTGTCAGGAGGAAGATGAGACACAAGAAACAACATTGCAGCGGAGCTGAAGGCCGCTATTAAAGCAACCTGGGCTTCCTTAACACCTCAACAGAACCACAGGCTGATCGCCTCCATGCCAAGCTGCATTAATGCAGAAGTTCATGCAAAAGGAGCCCCAACCAAGTATACAGTCCATATATTGTACAGTATATAGACATATGTTTTATTACGATATAATGTATTCTTTTAAAAGACAGAATTTGTTAGCTGTAAGCCAAAATCTTCAAAATCTTCAAAATTAAATGCTTGGCACACTCTATCACTATATGTGTAATGCATCCAAACAATATGTGGGTTTCACTTTTTGAAATGAATGACTAATATAAAGAGCTTTTTTTAATAATGTTTAAATTTCTTGTGATGTACTTGTATTGGACCCCATCTGGCCACCCCTTGCCAAACCTTCTGGAGCCGCCCCTGGTCATCTCACATAACTTAAACAGATTGGAGAATAAAATCTTCACTCACGGTAGAAGATGTACTGTGTGTAGTTGGACCAGGGCCTGTCGTCTGCGTAATGACCCGTGGAGGGTGCAGTGAGGGAGGTATTGCAGGCCACAATGTGAAAGCCGCTCTCTGACAGCATGTCAAAAGCCTTCTCCAGATGTTTGAACTTGAGGTAAAACCTGCAGGTGTATCGGTCTGGTGGTCTGTCCAGGTCCATGTTCTCATTCACGGTGTCTCCAAACACCTCCTTGGCCAGTCCAATCCTGCTGCTGATGAAGATTCTGGGCAACTTTTTGGCCTTGGGGTCGGTGTGGCTCTCTCTGTCTCTGAAGGCGACAGTGATGTAACCGTGCCTCCTGTCCAGGGAGTAAGCTGGGTACAGCCTCTGATCGCTGCCCTGCGACTCCTCATCCCAGTCGCTGTCATCTTGATACAGTTTGGACTCCTCACTTGATAGATGTTTGGCCAGTTCTGGCAGCAGAAAATACTCTGCCTCTCTTTTCAACCTCCCTCTCTCTGGAAAATGGTCAGGGAGGACAACCTGCTTGTCTCTGAGGTAATCCAACACATACCGGAACAAAAATCCATCCCTGTCAATAAAATACCGCCCTCTAAGATCCCGTGACAAGTCATTTGAAGACCCCTTTTTGTTAGAAAACAACTTCCCAAGTAAGGAATTCGGGAAGCTCGTCAGGGTGGCGTGACGGGTGTAATAAACCTGCCCACCCACGTTCAGCTCAACCACGTCCGACGGAGGGGTTTGCACCGAGCCCTGGTCTTTGGCGGGCTGCGTCTTGCAGTTTTCGCTCAGTGCCATTTCTCTTGCACAAAACGTCCCAGAAGTTCAGGGTGTGGGGTGCAGCTGCATGGAGCTGACGCGCTCAGACCCAAAGCGGAGTCCGGATTCCAGACGCAGTCCTGGCATCCAGTGTTTTCATGACAGAACAGTCCCAGAGGTGCATCTACGGTGCATCCTTGAAGCCCGTGCGTAAAGGCGAGTGCGTCCTCTCTGAGCAGCATCGATTGTCAAAACTAGCATTACGTTACAGGCAACCACTGCGATTTAGTCGTAGAAGTGACTTCAAATGAATAAAAGCGAACTTCAAACAACGAAAATAAAATTTTTAAAAAGTTTCACTAAACCTGGATCTTAGGTTAGCCCTCTTAAATCCAGATAAAATGGAAAAAAAATTGTGAACGCATCCTATCGTTCTGCTTCTGACTGCTGGGATGCTGAAACACACTTACAGGGAGGAGGAGGAGGCAGGAAGCGGGACTCCTTTGCGCACCAGTCTCTCCAAACCGCTGAGTGCGGAAGCAGCTAAACCGGCTGAAGATTTAAGATAATGTTGTTCCAATCGGTGACACAGAGAAGGGTGGGGGGTGGTAATCCACCCGTAAAGCACAGTCTTACATCATCTTAAAGGAAAATGTCATTCGCAGTCCATCGACACGAAGCGGGTGGATGGATGGGGTGTGCGTGTGGTGTGGCCACAGGCGGCGCAGCGCGCAGCTGGCGAGGAGGATTCAGGGTTTTAATAAGGCAGCCCCAACATCCCAGCGGAGCAGATTTTAATCCCTGCGTTTGGTTCTCGGTGGAGCATTCATATTTTACACCTTTAGCTGAGAGGGGTTAGGTGTCCGCGTCTGTGGCTCCAAAACCCATCTGCTGTGACATCTACAAGCTGCAGATTCACACGGCGGCTTTACACCCTGAAAATGACCTCTTCATCCTCGATTTGATTTACAAACTGTAGATTTTTTGTCTGGTTTTGTAGGTTATTTGAAGGACCAAAATGCAGAAAGAAATTTGGATTGAGCATAGAGAATGTTATGATGAAGAAAACAGAAAACTTACAGAAAATGCAGGAGGAGAACAGGACATGGAGTACCAGAAGAGTATGGCTAACAGAGTAATGGAAGAATCCAGCAATGAACAATGAGAACCAGTGAGCTTCTATACTTTGGCAGGGGTGGAAAATGACAAAATAACCAGAGGAGCTAATCAGAGGAAATGTGGAACGGCGGTGGCAGAATGCTGAAGGAGTGAGACTGAGTAACAAAAAGAAACTTATCAAGGGAACAAGACTAACACTGATAGAGAAATAAATCAAAATACACAATGAACAGAAGACAAGAATAAACTACACAAAAAAATAAAATAATATGGCAAAACCTCTAATGGCAAAAATAATAACTGAGTATGGCAAGACCTTAAGAAAATAATAATCAACAAGGAAGTGATCATAAGACAAACACAAATGAAAACCAAAACACCCAAAGATGGTAACATTCTTGTTTCTGGATGGCCACAGACCAGAAATGTCTCTTCTCCTTGATGCTCTTCTGACAATTGCAATAAAAGTATTCATACCGCTATTGCTTTTTCACATTTTGTCACATTACAAACACAGCTTCAATGTATTTTATTGGGATTTTATGTAAAGTGAAGGCAGAATTATGGACGTTTTTTAAATTCTTTCACAAATAAATCTGAAAAGTGTGGCATGCATTTGTAGAACCATCTTTGGCTGCAGTTACAGCTGCAAGATTTTTAGGGTATGTCTCTACCAGATTTGCCTCTCCAGAGACTGACAGCTCTGTAAATAAATATTATCTGATGTAAACTATTCCGTTGTAGCTCTGGCTGTATGTTTAGGATCACTGTCCGGTTGGAGAACCCCTTGTTCCAGTCTCATGTTATTCATAGTCTCTAACAGGTTTTCTTCACTGCTGAAGAAAAGTATACTCACAGCACAACCCTGGCACCACCATATCTTACCATGAGGACAGCGTGGTTAGGATGATGTGCAGTGAAAGTTTTCCATCATTCGTAGTTTAATTTTGGTCACTCCAGAGGAACTTGTTCATATGTTTGCTGTGCCCCATAAAGAGTTTGTGGCAAACTGCAAACATAACTTCTTATGGCTTTCCCTTAACTGTTTCTTCTTGCCACTCTTCCATAAAGGCCAGATTTGAAGCGTGTAGCTCTCCTATCAACACATTCTCCCACCTAAGCTGTGTGTGTTTGCAGCCCCTCCAGAGTTACTATGGGTATTTTATCTCCTAATCTGATGAATCTTCTCCTTACCAGGCCTATATGTTTAGATGAATGGCTATGTCTTGGTATGTTTGCAGTTTTGCCATACTCTTTCCTTTTTTAGATGATGAACTGAGTAGAGCTCTGTGAGATGCTCAAGAATCAGGATAACCTTGCTTTAAACTTTTCCAAAACGTCATCTTTTGACCTGTCTTGTGTGTCCCTTGATGTTCACTGATGAATAACCAGCCTAAGATAACATTGTTCACTGATGTTATCTTACAAACCTCTGAGGTCCTCACAGAACTGCTGGATTTATGGTGAGATGACCAATTTCTACAATATATTTTATTTAGGGGCATTTGTGTCAAGGGGCTGGCTTTATAGGTACACCACGGTTTTTAGATTTTTATTTGTAAAACGCTTTGGAAAATCATGTGCCATTTTCCTTCCTCTATGCACTGCTTTGAGATGGTCTGTCTCATTAAATCCTAGTAAAATAACATTGAAGTTTGTTGTTTTAACATGACGTGAAAAGGTTCAAAGGGATATCAATACTTTACAAGGCACTTTAAGTATGAGTTCCATTCTTTCACCCATTTTGGATAAAGTGTGTCTAAAGTGTGTCTATCTTTATAGGTATAAACTCCTGAATAATCCTCTTTACTGGAATATTTTGCTCTGGATAAAGGGAGGCGGAGGCTTGGGACTGATTGCAGAGCAATTGTTGAGTGAATATGTCACACAGTCAGCAGTGCAAATCTGAAGCCAAGTGCCTTGAGGTGCAAAATACAGTTTGGCTGAAGTGAAACGCTCCATACATGTTAATGTGAATCTAAATAATATACTTTAAAGTGGGTCACAAATGTGTGCAGCAACACAATGAAAGCAATAACATGTAGGCCTAAATATTCATAATGAGCTGAATATTGGGAACTTGTTTTAATTTGTCTTTGCGCTGAAGGTTTCTGAGCCACAAGAAAAAAAACTGCCGATGCCTCAGTGAATTTGTTGTTTGCAGCTTGTTTAATTTGTTTGAAGTTCTAACAAAATCAGGGGCTCCTTTGTTGCTGCTCTGCTGAGAGAGAGAGAGAGCATCAATGATGGTAGAGCACCCTTGACTCATGGTTTTTGAGGAGGCAGCGGTCACGCTTTACCCTGTTAATTCACAGTATATTGTGCTGGAGAGGGGTTGCTAAGCAGCCGCAGGGGACTGAGTGGGATTTAAACAGTGGGGATTTAGAGCTACGGCAAGCCCTCTGATCTCTTTTCTCCAGTGATGTGATGTTTTGCTTCTTACATTGTCTCTGTGGTACTGTAATGTTTTGAGTATTTAGTGATCGTAATTTTACAGCAGACAGCATGCAGAGGGTACCTCCATTAGATCTGCGGCTTGTTTAAAATGCAGCACAGCTGTGACAGATGCTGATTTCCTGTCCTAAATTTTGCTTCTAAATGATTCTCCTCCCAGATCTCCTATAAATCCTGCGACTTGCTCATCTCACTCATCCTCCCGTTAGAAGCATCCTCCTGTAATTGCTTATTTCCTGCCTATTGCAAAGCAACCCAGGTTAGTTTCTCTATTTTGAAAGGGGTTGAGTTTCTTGCATGAATAATGTAACACAATATGGCGTCCAACTTAGCGTGAAGTAAGAAATCTCTATGTGCTGGAACATTAAAATGGCAGCTTTGGTTTTGCAAGCCTTTTCATTACTTCTTTTTTGGTGCAGCTCTGAAGAAACATTTAAAATCTGATCCTATTTCATTTTTACAATGTCAAAAATCAGCATTTTTTCTGATCAAAAGTAAATTGCAACATCTGTGCTCTAAGCAGTACTCCATTCAGAAATGATGTCAGGTAAGTGAATGTCTCATGGAAAACTAGAACCACCACCTAGAAAGCAACAAAAAATCCAAACAGGATCCTCTCTGCAGAGATATTCTTCCTGTTCACACGCAGCATCCCTTGTCCTTTTTCCACTAATATTTTCACACAAAAGAGGCCGAGGTGTTAACTGGGACGTTTAGAGAAACACAGTAAATCATGGTGTTTTCAGATAGACTCCAGTTTCTGATGGCAGACAAAGATTAAACTCCTTAAAGTAAACAATTAAATAAACCCTTCTAAAAAATATACATTATGTTATATTAATCATAAAAGTACTTTTATATCGCGACTTCAATTATAGGTGATGTTTTAAACCCCTAGAGGGCAGTGTGTTCAGTATGACTCCATCTGAAAATGAAAAGACGTTGTTCTTTGCTGTATTAAATGAAGGTGATTAAGTCTGTATTACTGACAAAGTTAAAATGAAAGTAAATGTCTACTTTCAAAATATCTTTTCACTTTTTATATTTTGTTATATTACAACTAATACGTTGTTTTTATTGTGATTTTATGTTATTTACTAAAGCAACCCAATAATTGCGAACAATTGTGAACCAGAGAGAAAATTAGAGATGGTCTAAAAATGCAAATCTTAAAGTGTGCATTTACATCCCCCCTTTACTCTAATGCCACAAAACCAAATCCAGTGTAAACAATTGCCTTCAGAAGACACCTGAGTAAATAGAGTCTATCTGTTTGTAATACAACCACAGTATAAACACAGCCGTTTTGAGAAGGCTTCAGAGGTTAGTTAGGGGGCATTAGTGAACATCATGAAGACTAAGGAACAAACCGGCCAGGACTGGTATAATGTTTTGGAGAGTCTTAAGGCAGGGTTTGGTTTTTAAACAATATAACATGCTTTGAATCTTTTCCTTGAGCACTAAATCAATACAGGGTCCTGTTTGCAGTTTTTTACAACCCATATAGTGGCACAGCAAACAAGTCTGTCCTGGTCAGAATTTGGAACCTTTTGGGTTATGTAATGGAAAACCTACACCGCGCATCACCCACAAAAACCACACAACCACATCACTCCATGGCAAAACATGGTGGTGGCAGTCTCATGCTGTGAATCTGTTTTTCCATCAACACAGACAGGGGTACCAGTCAAAGTTGATTTGGAAGATGAATCTAAAAACATGTTATTCTTTGTAAAAACATTATAGAGGCCCAAAAGACTTGAGACTGGGGGGCAGATGTTAAATTTCCAGCTAGAGCTGCACTGGTTTAGATCAAGGCCTAATCATGTATCAGAATGGTCCAGTCAAAGTATGGAGTCTGCACCTAATTCCAAATGGCAATCTGTGGCAAGGGCTTAAGCTATTTTCCAAAGAAGAATTGGCAAAAGCTGGTAGACATACCCCAACACACT
This sequence comes from Crenichthys baileyi, assembly GCA_036173005.1. Lineage (NCBI taxonomy): Eukaryota > Metazoa > Chordata > Actinopteri > Cyprinodontiformes > Goodeidae > Crenichthys > Crenichthys baileyi. The sequence continues at coordinate 269,976 of JAHHUM010001776.1, read as the reverse complement.
TGCAGGTGTAATTCCAGTAATGAAGGTTGACAACTATGCATAACTCTGTGTTGTTATATGATATACAATCCAATATGTTGAAGTTTACAGTTGCAGCATGATAAAATGTGAAAAAGATTCCGGGGTGTGGATACATTTATAAGCTGTTACTTGTGCATCAAATTTTGGCTGTTACCAAACAATAAATAGTTAGTTTAATGTTTTGGGTAAAAATTGTTTTGCTCTTCTTTTATTATTTTGTTTTGTTCTGTCTTCTCAGTTGCATTTGTTTTGCAATGCTTTATTCACCTAGTGGTATGCCATTAGTTACTTTGTTGCTTTTTGCTTTTTCTGTTCTGTTTCTGTCTAATATTGCTGTGTTTAGTATTTTGTTTTTATTATCATCTCTAATCTTCATTTCTCGTTCTGAACCTCAACGTTGACCCTGAGTTGATCTTGCGCAGTTCCACTGAGCGGCCAGCAGGTGGCAGAGCTGTTCTCTGAAAGCTGGTCAGCGCTGGCGCTGCCTTGCCTTGATCTCCATTTTGTATGTTTTTCCTAGAGGTTAGCGCCTACTTTTCCAACGGCTAGCAGCGCAGCTCAGGCAGTGTGACATTTTTGCATGACTACTCACTGCAAAATCGGAACTGGGAAACTGAAAAGCAGACAGAGCACACCTAGAATCACGTGTGCTGCTGTTTGGCGTAGTCATGTAGCGACGACACGACGAGTGAGGAGTAACAGAATCAGTCGTTGTGAACTGCCACTTTCAACCAAAACAATGTTGACAGATGACCTGTGGACTCTTATTAGCAGCCTGTCATATCAAGGGTAAATATGATAGTTCTTATTATATTTGTTGCATACGGTTTAATACACTAACATAACCCAATAATAGTTAGAAATGCACTTATAATGTCTATGATAGCCTTTAGCCCCTCGAAATGTAGCCACTTTAACTCTTAGCCACTCTGCAGCCTAGCATGCTAGCAGTTCGCAAAATGCTAATAGTAGCAGATCTCTGATGTCGGTGACATTTAATGGTCTTTGCATGAAATTGGCGGCTGAATCCTTGTTATTTAGAGTTGTTATAACAAGTGTGTAATGCGTGGAGATCGGTGCCCCAGCGCTAGTAAGTATTTTTCAAACTAACGTCAGCTAGCTTAAGCTAACTGTCAAACGCCATGGGAAGGGGGTGTCTCCGCTGTTCACCCAACCATACTGCCATGCTGCTGCAAGGACCACTCAATATGCATAGGGGGATGAGGGTCCAAAAGGATCCTGAGGCCCCGGGCCTTGCAGCAGTATTTCCTGCTGGAAAGTTGTTTGGAGGAAATAAGAAATGAGAGCTGGCGCCGAGCTGACGTTTAAATATGTGAGATTTTGTAAGGGGGAAAAGAAGGTGAAACAAATAAGAAAACTAAAATAGGTAAAAAGATACAGTCATGGACAACGTTTCCTACGAGGCTGATTCACAGCTAGGAAATGGAAATCAACTAACGACATGTTAATACAGTATAACCGCAAAGACTGTAAACGACCATTAAATAACGTAATAGAGCAGAGGATCTTAAATATTCTAGCCATTTACCTATGAAATAATTATGAGTGGTTTATGACCCTGAATATGGCTCTACGAAGTGTGTAAGCATGGCTAAAAAGCCAAGGGCAAAATAACACAAACAGCTCTTTTTGACTCTTGTAACAGTTATGGAAAAATATAATGTGATATGCTTTATTATTTAGTCCTGGATAATTATGACTGATTATCTCTTGATTGCTTTTGATTGGTTTGTCAGCAGGTCAATTACTGAACCTTATTGTTGTTGTTTTTTTTATTAATTAAATGCATCACAACTAACAACTTCCATAATTTTAGGTCTAGCAACACATAAACCAGTAGCATGTAGTTTGATGTAAAACATTTTTTTTCAGTTTTAGGAAAAAGCTTGATCATCTCGATACCCCCACTCAATGACCCACAATGGGGTCCCAGCTTCTGCTACAGATAAAATGTACAAGACGTCATTGGATGTGCATCACTCAAAGGTCACGCCTACAGAGGGGTTAAAAAGATCCCTGCACAATGCTTGAGTGGCTTGAAAACACAGCACATTTACTTTGTGGGAGACTTTGTTTTGCAGTGTATCCACAAAGGCTTTTAAATGCCATTAGGCTTTGGTTGCTGAAATTTTCCTGAATTTATCTGATAACTGGGCAGATTTTAATGTTAATAGTCCACCTGGTAGGTATAAACACCATGGTTTCGCGGCATCAGGTCAGTGATTCTAACATTTACAACAGAAATGTTTATCATGATTTATTTGAGTTTATTTAAAACAAAAGAAAAATAATTAGTCTTGCTGCTGCTAAAATAATGATTTTTACAGTCACGATAATGTGACCTATGGCATTTATTCTTATGTGACTTTGAGTTTAATATACAGACTTAAATCTGAATATACAATAAATATCCACTACATGTATTAATAGTATATTAATAATAACACAGTTCTGACCAATACTATTAATTTTCAGTTTTCAGGTAAATATGCTTATTGTCAGGACTATTGGTCGGTTTTGCTGTTCTGTTCAAGGTGTTTAGTCAGGCTGTCTGCTCCGATACCCAGCCTGCAGTCGGCTGCCTAAAGGACGTGGCAATTTTAGCCGCCCAACCGTAAAACGGCGTCACCTTAATATGAGCGACGGGTGTTGCTCCTTTAGTTTCCACACCATGGCTGTCTGTGTTTTAGTGATAAGAAATATTTCCAGATAATGTTTACCCTGGTATCTCTATGAAATGATCTTAAACCAAAAAAAAAAACAGACAACAAATTTGCCTGGTTTAAGCCGTTACTCCTTTAAAAACCTACATACATCTTGATATCTGTGACCTACTGCCTTTTATTGGTAATGTTTGAAAAAACTTAATAATGTAAAGATGAAAGGAATAATGTAGCCTCTAAATATGTCGACCTGTCATGAATCGGTGCCCTTCTAGACTGCATAGTGGATTATATATTTCAGTCTGATGATGTACAAACCTTCAGCAAAGAACGTAATCTGTCCCCAGGAACTTGTTTGTTTACTCTTGGCACGTCCACACACGTTCCTGTTACCCTTAAATCAGCCGACAGAACTTACTTTTGAGTCCAACAAGGCATCTGGGCCTTTAAAAACATCCTGGCTTTACCTTAGATTTTTTTCCGTCCAGTTAGGAAACAGAAGGGGCTTCCAGATTAAGTTCAGAAAACGTGATTTCTGGACAGATTTTATTGTTTATAGTCTGCCATTGTTAATAGGATCCCTGTAAGATCAGCAGCATTAATTATCCTGATATTGTTTTGTTAATTGATTAGTAAAATGATCCATGTTGAATGTTTTGTCACAGTTTGTGTTTCTGTGTGGGAACATGAAGAACAGTTCTGTAGGTACTTTTATAATATGCAGAAGTAAGAGGGTCAATCACCAGAATGTGAGCATGTAATCATAATGTTTATTCATCATATATTTTCCAGCTTTCACACTTTATTGTGAACTGGAGTTTCCACTTGTCCAGTTATCTTCCTTTTAGTGTGTTTGAATAGGTTTCCTGGGCTCTCTCTTTTAACAATATGCTTTCTTCCTCAAATCAAAAGATGGATCAAGGTGGAGTGAAGAAGATAGCGTACAGAAGAAATTACCATCTAAGCAAACTGGTCTACACTGAAAGCCCTGAGGAGGGAGGTCTTCTGAAGGTGGCTCCTCACAGTGCCATGCCCATCACCTCTGCTCCTGTTGTTCTTCCATCCAGCCCATTAATGCAGCCTGGACAGGTGACCAACGGCCTCAGCAACAGCCCATTTCAGGAGGAGCTCGCCTCAGCCCCTGCCACCATCGGTTCCTTGGTTGAAATTTCAGAAACCAGGGGACTGACCAAAGATCAGAGGCCCGAAGAGCTGCAGTTATTCCAGACGCAGACTTCTAATACCTTTGGGCATCAGGTCCTTCCCCAGTTGGATGCCAATATGGCAAACATTACTCAGACCTCCATGGATTCACTCATTGGGGGGTCAGATCCCAACTTATTCGCTGTGAAAACTGAGGATTTCTCCATGGATAAAGGTGAGCAGGACCCCAATGATCTGGACCATGCCTTTGACCATATTGGTAATGTGGACATGAACCAGAAACTGTTCAACGAAACCAGTCTGGACCTCCTTCAGGAGTTTGACCTCACTGCATCCCCCTCAGATTTTTACGTAGGTGATGATGCCTTTTTGTCCACGCTGGCAGACGATTCTTTGATCACAGACGGGGACATGAGAGGGACATCCGAGAGGGACATGAAACCTCCTGCGGTGGAGAGCATCAACACGTCTGGGTCACTCACCGGTGTTTGTGACAGCAGCAAGTCGACAAGCCCACTTGAATCCAGCATAGGTTTGTCCAAGTCTACTTCTTTAACCCCTACAACCACTTTTCCCGCCGTGGTGAAAAAAGAAAAAGATGCCGGCTTCATTCAGCTCTGCACGCCAGGCGTGATCAAGCAGGAGAAGACTTCTGCGGGATATTGTCAAATGGGTGGCTCAAGCCCCATCTCTATCTGTGGGGTGAGCACTTCAGGGGGACAGAGCTACCACTTTGGGATCAACGCCAGAAACAACGATGCTCTGCAGGAGAAGGACCAGAAACCAGGCTTGTTCCTCCCAGTAACGACCATCGGTGGAGCCTGGAGCAGGAACCAGGGTGACACCTCAGCAATCCGCAGGGCCAGTGAGATTTTGTCAAGCTCTCCCTCCTTCTCATTTGCCAGGTAAATAATACAGGTAGCTATGAACTGTGAGGTCTGATGTGTAAATTCATTCTCCATAACTGGAATGAGATAAAATAGATATATACAGTACAGACCAAAAGTTTGGACACACCTTCTCATTCAAAGAGTTTTCTTTATTTTCATGACTATGAATATTGTAGCTTCACACTGAAGGCATCAAAACTATGAATTAACACATGTGGAATTATATACTGAACAAAAAAGTGTGAAACAACTGAAAATATGTCTTATATTCTAGGTTCTTCAAAGTAGCCACCTTTTGCTTTGATTACTGCTACGCACACTCTTGGCATTCTGTTGATGAGCTTCAAGAGGAAGTCACCTGAAATGGTTTCACTTCACAGGGTGCCCTGTCAGGTTTAATAAGTGGGATTTCAAGCCTTATAAATGGGGTTGGGACCATCAGTTGTGTTGTGCAGGAGGTGGATACAGTACACAGCTGATAGTCCTACTGAATAGACTGTTATAATTTGTATCATGGCAAGAAAAAAGCAGCTAAGTAAAGAAAAACGAGCGGCCATTACTTTAAGAAATGAAGGTCAGTCAGTCCAAACAATTGGGAAAACTTTGAAAGTGTCCCCAAGTGCAGTCGCAAAAACCATCAAGCGCTACAAAGAAACTGGCTCACATGAGGACCGCCCCAGGAAGGAAGACCAAGAGTCACCTCTGCTGGCGGACGATAAGTTCATCCGAGTCACCAGCCTGAGAAATCGCAGGTTAACAGCAGCTCAGATTAGAGAACAGGTCAATGCCACACAGAGTTCTAGCAGCAGACACATCCCTAGAACAACTGTTAAGAGGAGACTGTGTGAATCAGGCCTTCATGGTAAAATAGCTGCTAGGAAACCCCTGCTGAGGACAGGCAACAAGCAGAAGAAACTTGTTTGGGCTAAAGAACACAAGAAAGGACATTAGACCAGTGGAAATCTGTGCTTTGGTCTGATGAGTCCAAGTTTGAGATCTTTGGTTCCAACCACCGTGTCTTTTGGCCGGCGCAGAAGGTGGGAAAGGATGGACTCTACATGCCTGGTTCCCACCGTGAAGCATGGCGGAGGAGGGGTGCTTTGCTGGTGACACTTGGGGGGTTTTTCAAAATTGAAGGCATACTGAAACCCCATGGCTACGACAGCATCTTG